>MU226277.1:2692692-2715528 GCA_018584345.1 Thuja plicata | reverse complement strand
GTCAATACTCTTCACTAAGAATATGGTGTACATTGTTGTAAAGTGGGATATCTCCTTACCTTGTGAAGCAGGTATCCTCTTCCTCTTCCTTATCCTGCCTAGTAGGTAGCCATGATAAGGAGGGGGGAATATATAGGGTCTCCCTTGTACTATAATTTACATTTATTTACATTTTTTAGCATGCTAAATTCTTGGAAGGTAACGCACACAAGTTGCTAAATCCTTAAGAGACATGCATTTCTACTTTTATGTTTGCTAAATCCTTGGAAGGTAATGCACACAAGTTGCTAAATCCTGAAGAGACACACATTTTTAATTTTATGTTTGCTAAATCCTTGGAAGGTAATGTACATAATTTGCTAAATCCTTAAGAGATACGTACCCTTTTTGGGTGAACCTGTTGGGATCTCCCTCCATGGTGATTCATAGTAAGGTGGGCATCTTACTAGGTGAGGTAATAACTTTCTCTTCTCTCTTTCACTTTTGTGCTAGTAGGATTAGATCATGAAGCTATGTTATTTATGGTGTTGTTCTTGTCTTACTTATGTAGTCATGTATGTTTTCTATGATTGATTGATCTTTATTTCCATATCTATATGTATATATGTTGAGTTAGAATCCTTGGTTTGGGGACTCATATCCATGACTTAGTGATATTCTACCTTCTTGCAATCCACTAGGATCCTTTTCCTCTAAATTTACTGTGAGCACATTCGATTTCCGTGCTCCCGCTAAAGTGGGGGCTTAATGTATCATCTTAAAATGGAAGCACTTCCATGTTAAGATAATTTAGTCCTCCTTAGGGAAAAATTTTTAATTCTACCATATCATCCTCCTATTTTTGCATCATTTCCTACTTCTGTGCTTGTTCAGGACCCTGATTGGGCCTCTCCGGGCACCTCCTACCCCACCTGGCATATTTGCCAGGGGTTCTAACCCCCTGGGTCAAGGTTGACCTCCACCTTGACCTAGGTCAGGTTTGACCTAGACACTAAACTAGGTTAGGGTTGACCTTGACCCTAACCAGGGTCGCCCTTTCAAAACAGGGAGCTTGTTGATTGCCGGGGATCATAAAAAATTTAGTTTTCCCACTTCCGGGTCAGTTGTTTCGGGTTCTAAAGCGTTGATTCCTAAATTATATTTAATATAGGTCATTTTCTAGGGGCATGGGTCTAATTTGAATTTAATTATCCTATTTCGGCCTCCTTAGAAGATTGTGCCCTAATTTCATATAAAAGGAAGCCCTCTCCTCTCATTTTCTTTAAGCCTTCTAAGGGAAAAAAGCTCTAATCAAGGTTTTGTCAAGAAGCAAAACGTTCAAGCATCTATTGTTCTATATATTTACAAGCTTTCAAGGTGTTCAAGCCATCATGGTGGTGTGATCTTCCTTCAAGATCCTTTGTGTATCCTCAAGACTCTTTTATCATCTCTTCAAAGTGGATTTCAAGCATACAATCATGGAGGTTTATGGTTTCTAAAGTCCATTGCTTTCATACTTACATACTCGCATACATTTGAATTTCAATTACATATCTATTGAATATCATAGCTTCACTGTTAGATTCAATTCTACTACTTGCTAGCATTTTATACTTTATTGATTTCAAGTTTAATTCCTAAATTGGAGTTTGACCAAGGCAAACCCCTCCCCCACAATAGACAATCATCTTTTTATGATAGGTACAGGTTCAGAATTGTAGATTTGAGACCAGATCTGGATACCCTTTTCAGCTTTCTTTTAGATGGCGTGAATAGATTTTCTGTCGAACCTGTACAGTTCAAGGTCAACATTATTGGGTCAAGGTTGAGATTTGTGGTTAAGGTCGACCTTTTTCATAAGACAAAATCGAAATAGAAAAATATTTCTGGGTTTTGTTTGTCTCTGCGTTCCGGTTCGGGATCAATTATTAGTTTTTATAGAAATAATCTATAGACCTCAGAAAACAACATTCTTTGATTTGCAACATTTCAAGGTTAGTGCATTTCTCCCATTTCTTCAATTATTGTCATATATCATATCTATACATATAATTAAAATAATTTAAGGTATCCCTCTTGTTAATCTCTTTTCCAAATATTTGATTCATTTGTGCATTAGCTCTTCCTTTGGGTTGATCAATTTGGATCTTCCATTTGTGCATTTGGAAATAAAAGGGGAACACCTTATTTTCTCCCTAATCACAATTACAATATAAAATCAATATAATTCAATTAAATGTAATATAGGGTTAAGGAAATCAATATACTCTAAGCGAATCAAACAACAATTAACAATCAAATCCCCTTATACCAATTTTATATCTTACATTTTTGTAACCCCACACTATTTCCTCCTTTACAGGTACAGTGCACCAAGATCCTAAAAGAGAAGAAGATCAACTTTGCATGGTCTTATAACAATATGCCTAGACTAGATCCTGATTTAATAATGCACCATTTATCTATAGCTCTCAGGATCAAACCTGTGAATCAAAAACATAGAAAGATGCATCCTCATGTTGTATTACTATTAAAAATGGAGCTCAAGAAATTATTGAAATCTAGATTCATCAGAGTCATTTCTTATGCAAGATGGATTTCTAATGTGGTCCTAGTATCTATATCCGATAAATCTATCAGGAGCTGTATGGACTTCAGAGACTTAAACAAAGCATGTCCTAAGGATGACTTCCCCCTGCCTAATATTGATATGATCATAGACCTCAAAATAGGCTACCAAATGTATTCACTAATGGATGGTTTCTCAGGCTATAATCAAATTACAATTTCTCCTAAAGATCAAGAGAAGACCGCATTTACATGTGCATGGGGAACCTTTCGCTGGAACGTCATTCCATTTGGGTTAAAGAATGTTGGTGCTACATATCAAAGAGAAATGGCCACTATATTCCATGATATGATGCATAAAAACATGGAGGATTACATGGATGACACCTTGGCTATATCAAAAGAACAAAATACTTATATTGATGACTTAAGAAAAATATTGGATCGTATGGAGAAATTTCAACTCAGGCTCAATCCAAAGAAATGTACCTTTGGGGTCTAATTAGGAAATCTCTTATGGTTTATTTTTTCAAAAAAAGGAATTGAAGTAGATCCTGCAGAAGTCAAAGCTATACTAGATATGACTCCTCCACACAATATTAGTCAAATGAGAACATTACAAGGGAGACTGCAATCAATCAGAAGGTTCATGTCACAACTTGCTGACATAGCACAACCCTTTGAAAAATTACTATACAAAGGTTTCACCTTAAAATGGGATGAGCATTATGAAGCCAACTTCAAAGAATTAAAATACTACCTGGCTACTCCCCCTATTCTTATGGCATCCATCCATGGAAAGCCATTACTCCTGTATATTTTAGCTACAGCCACATCACTGGAAGTATTGCTGGCACAAGACGATAAAACTAAGAAAGAAAGAGAAATCTACTATATCAGTAGAACACTAGTCTCCTATGAGCTCAATTACAACATTATTGAGAAAGCATTCTTACCAGTCATCTTCGCATCACAGAAATTGAGACACTACATGCTCTCACATACAGTAAGGCTCATTGCTAAGATCAACCCTCTAAAGTACCTTTTAAGCAAAATAACATTAACAGGACATTTGGAAAAATGGGTCCTCATTCTAAGTGAATTTGACATTGAGTATGTGGATACGAGGGCTATTAAAGGACAAGTCCTCACAGATCAATTAGTTGATTCACCACTCCAAGATAATGAACCTTTAAAGATTGAATTCCCTGATGAGACAATCATGCATCTCCCTAAGTATCCATGGAAAATGTACTTTGATGGTTCTTTCACGCAACAAGGCTCTAGCACAGAAGTTTTGTTCATAACTCCTCAAGGCTATAAGATACCCAAGTCTTACAAATTAATGTTTCCATGCATGAACAACATTTTTGAATATGATGCATTGGTAAATGGTCTTAAACTTGCTATAGAGTTGAATATTGTAGACTTACATGTGTATGGTGACTCCCATCTCATTATCAATCAAGTCAACAGATATTTTTAGATGAAAGATGAGAAATTAACACCCTACAAGCAACTGGTTGATGACCAAAAGAAGTACTTTGTCTTCATCACATTCTAGCAGATATCTAGAATAGAGAACAAATCTGCAGATGCTATGGCTACCTAGGCATCCATGTTACAACTGGAGGAACATCAATTCTGCTATGACTTCTTGGTAGAATAATTATCCTATCTAGCCTTTGATACCCCTGAATACCAAGTAATCTATGCTTTGAATTCCCAAGACCCATCTCGATATGCTAATATCATTGCTTACCTAACTAACCAAACTATTCCCAATGACCTATCCAAAAATGAAAAAAAAGAGCCTTGATTAGGAAAGCATCGGGTTAAGTCCTCATAACTAATAACTTATATAGATGAGGTCTCAATGGTATGCTTCTTAGATGTTTAGAACATGAAGATTCAAATTGTGCATTAAAAGAATTCCACAAAGGTGTATGTGGATCACATTCAAATGACTTTTCACTAGCAAAGAAACTGCTCAGAGTAGGCTATTACTGGCCTACAATGGAAAAAGATTCTATTCAATTTTCAAAAATGTGTCATAAATGCTAAACACATGGAAACCTCATCCATGCTCCTACCAGATAACTTATATCTTTTATAACACATTGGCCATTTCAACAATGAGCCTTTGACTTGGTTGGAAAAATATATCCTAATTCTTCAAATGGACACAAGTTCATCATTATGGTCACTGAGTATTTAACAAAGTGGGTTGAAGCCATGCCACTAATCAAAGCCACTGGAAAACATGTGGCTATGTTCATTCTGAATTACATTGTTTGTAGATATGGGATACCCTCTTCAATTGTAATAGACAATGGGGCCAATTTAAAAACCAAGACATTGATGACCTTTGCAAAAAATTCAACATCACTTAACATTGCTCCTCAATCTATTACCCTCAAGGTAATAGACAAGCTGAGGCATCTAGTAAGAATATTCTCAAGATCCTAGACAGAACTGTGAGTAAGTCTAGTAGAGAATGGCATTTACAACTGAATCTAGCACTATGGGCCTACAGAACAAGCATCAAAACACCAACTGGAGCCATGCCATTTGCCCTAGTCTATGGCACTGAAGCAGTACTACCTATTGAGGCTGAAATACCATATTTGAGAGTATCTTTACAAGGTCTTGTTACTAATGAGCAATACTGCATTGATAGGGTGAATTTTTTAGACCTACTTGATGAGCGTAGGAAAAGGATGTTCTATCACCTAAAAGTGTACCAAGCACACATGTCCAAGGGATACAATAAAAATTTTAAACCACTCCAATTTGAAGTGGGGGATCTCATCCTAAAGGAGAATCCTAAGAACTAGCCTAACAGAGAACATGAAGGAAAATTTGAACCTAATTGGTTAGGGCCTTATGTTATCACTGCTACTTTTGGGACTGGAGCTTATCAACTAGCTACACTTGAGGGAGAAGTTCTCCCAGATCCCATCAATACTCTACATTTGAAGCAGTTCTACGCTTAATATTTGGCTAGAAGAGCCTGTTCAATGAAATAGTTTTCAGAAAATACCAAAAACATTCAAAAAATTGATCCTGAAGAAATCCCAAAATAGTGGAAAAAGTCCTGAAGAAAGGTATCCTTGGTGAAAACCTGGTAAATAGGCACCTTGATACTACAAAAACATTCAAAAAAAAAAAAAAGAAAAAAAAAAGAATAGAAAAAGAGAAAAGTGCCTTGATGACAACCTAGTAAAATAAGCATCCTGGTAGCAAAAAGAATGAAATTTTTTTTCCAAGTGGTGAAAACTTAGCAATCAAGCATGACTTGTGTTCTGCGCTCCATCTATCAATGCACTAGTGATACTAAACCTACACAATTACACCTGTGCTAAAAGTTGACTTTGTTTCCTTAAACAAATATTATCCTTGCTTAGGATTTGTCTGTATTTATGTCTTAGGGTCAAGTCATTTTGCACTGGGGGCATCTTTTCTAGTATGATAGGTTGTGTCTACTAGGTCATCATAGGATGGTTTGTCTTGTAATATGATGCTTCTCAATACTTTCACCAAACTGTCACTTTCACGACACAAGGATGGCACAAACATTGCACTAACTTGAACGGTATTCCTCAGAGCTACATTGGATTGCAAATAGGAAGAAAGTTATACACAGACATGGAAACACATATTTCTTAAAAATCCAACTTTTGGTTGATGAATCTATACTGCACTTGAAAAATGAATCAATAGTATTTCTCAATACTACCTAAACACAGTTAGATCTTGGTTTGATTAAGGCTCGTTTATCTACCCATGCTATTTTCACTAGGGGCATCTAAGAAGTTATGAATTTTATTTAATTGATTCACAGTTGATAGTTGTTATATCTTCTGAGTTAATCCATGATGTCTACACAAAGACAAAGAGTCACAAGGATGGGAGCATAATGTTTTCTTGGTTTTTTCATGTGGTGATTGTTCCAAATGATCCTATACATTTCACCTAACTTGGATGTTTATGGTAAGAGCTGCCACCATGAGTGGATAGCCGCATATTTCTTGATCTTTGTTATGTGTAAACTACAGTGACGTTGGAACAATTTCCTTGTTTTTTTTCTAAAAATCAGATTCTCACTAAGGTATACAAAGAATAATGTACCCAAGGATATGAATTTTCAAGGTCATTATAGGTCCAATATCTTACCTTACAAAGATTCTGATATAGTAAAAGAAGGTGACTATTTTTGTTATCCTGGCTTCTATGCCTTGATGCCTAAGTCTATTTCTGACATTTCATCTAATAAACATAGTATTCATACTTTCATAATATCAGTGGGTATTAGTGATGGTTGTACTATCACATGGTATCCATTCTGAAAAGTGCCCAATGATGATAAAAATGTTACAAAAACTGCCAATCAGTGACAAGTCCTAAGAGTCTGCATATAGCTACATTTAGAGATTGCATGTTGCATTTGTGAAAGAAGTAAAAGCATAAGGAATGTGAGCTCAAAAATGATTTCTATTTTCTTCTAAATCTAAGATAATTACATCAATTTACTATTACTGATATTTATGTCATTGCACATCCATAGCATACATTTTGCATCCATAAAATGAGACAGAAAGAAAATACAAAAAACAATGCATTGCATTTATTTCTACACCCTAAAAGTGCATCCATACATTTTACTTGCATCAGAAAAACTCAAAAACATCCATTTTGCATATTCACATAGTATCATTTGAAAAATATTTATATCAGTTATAAATCCAAACACATAAATGATTTCATCATCTAATCTAACTCATCATAAGACCAAGATGCAATCACATGTGCAAAAAAAACATCTCAAAGAGAACTCATGAACCATGTCAGAATCAGAAACAACTGCATCATATATATATGTAAACATCATGCTACAAAGATCGACCACATGGCGCAAGACTACACAAAGAGTGTCAGCATATCAGAGTAAAAAAAATGACAAAAAGAATCAAATATATATATATATATATATATATATATATATATATATATATATATATATATATATATATCATGTCATTATAAAAAAGAAAGATCTCAGAAGGATGCAGATATACAATATAAATCTGTGACAAAATATAGAATCAACTCTGGCTTCCTCCCTCTATTTGATCTAGAGGAGGAGGAGGAGGTGATGGTACAAATGGCGGTGGAGGAGGCATGGCTCCCTCAGACTGCTCGGCAACCCTTGAATAAGAAAGTGCTCTCTATCCCTCTAGAACTGTAGCATGGTACAAAACAAAGTAATAGGCTGCTCTTTGTCCCTAGTGAGTGGCTATCTGAGCCTAAGCATCTCTCTCCTCTCTGAGCATATCACCCTGCCTATCCTGCTCTTCCCTAAGGCACTCTAGTTATTCATCCCTATCTGTTAGTAGAGCCTCCAAAGTGGTAATATGTGCTCTAAGCCTCTCTCTATCCCACTCACACTGAGATAGTGGGTCTCCATCTCTGCCAGAATCTTGTCCTGACGGTCTTTCCTATGATCTATCAGGCTACCTTCGCTACTACCATCTCTACTATCTCTACTACTCCCCTATAAGTAATAGACCTGGATCTATCCGGGGAGAAAAAAATCTGAAATGGGTATGCCAACCCTCTCCACTACCATTGGCCACATATGTAGTGCCACCCGTAGCTCCACCTCCCCTATCATCTACTTCGTCATCACCGTCATCTGGAGGAGGACATCTCCCATCTCTACCTCCATCTCTACCTTCATCCCTCCCTCCATGTATACCAACACCTCTATCTCGCTAGGTTCCTACTCTCCCTCTGGTGGGACAATCATCAGGATCATAATCTATCGGATCCTCTATACGAGGAATGGCCTCCTCAGGCACTGTGAATCATGGGAATGGATTCTCAAGCATCTCTATTGTATATCCATTGGTACAACCTGCATCTGCAACATCATGGTGAAGATCCCAATCAACTTTGACCATGTCTTTGATCTTCTAATGGGAAGTCTTATATACCAGCTGGGCACTCCATGATGGTGCCTCATCATGGATCCGCGAGTATATAGTCACGTCCTAGGTCCTGCCCTGTTGCTGGCCAAATTGTATCAGGACTCAGGTATGTACAAACTACTCTAAAATATATCTGGTCCTCCCAATAAGGTACCTACTCTGAAACAAAAATGGAACCTACCTGGCATCTGAGGTCCACTCCTCATAGTCCAAGTATGGCCGCCAAACTACATCTGGCATATCATGAAAAAGTCTCCCCCAGTACTCTACCATGCCCAGATAGGGATGCTAAATTAGATCGGTGTACATATAAACATAAGGATACTCAGGTACTCGCTTCCTGTCTACAATGGATCATGTCACTGGGATGTGCTCCCAAGCCCAGCTTTGAAGAATCAAAATGCCCATAGTCATGCTTGGAGTATAATGATAAACAATATCGTGGAGTTCTTGGTACATAAGAGTGAGAATACAACTACCCCATGTAAAACTCCATCTTCAGACAACCATCTGCTCTAACATGTCTACCCATCCTACAAGGAATCTATGTTGTCCTCTATCTAGCATTAGGATGCCACTAATCAAGCCTGCTAAATATATAGATAATCAATCATAATGTTCACACATGTAATCCCAAGAAAGGTATCTCTGCTCAATGGTATCATCCTTGAAATAACAATGAGTTGCACCAATTGCCACTGCAGAAGTTGACCCAAAGAAAACCTCATAGCCAATAATGGGAACTTGCAGTATGTGCCATATGTCCCGAGGAGTCACTATAATCTCCCCGGTTGGGAGATGGAAGGTGTTGTGCTCTGAGTGCCATCTCTCGTCAAGAGCAGTCAAAAACCCTCGATTTACCCCTATATCAGGTAAACCAATCAAAGATCATAATCCTACATGGACTACTACCTCCTGCTCATCATCTGATAGCTGTCCGGCCAAGGCGAGTACATGCCTTGAGTATGTATCTCAAAATGCAACTACCTCAAAATTGACCTTTTTTTGGCAATATAAAGATAAATAAATGTTCTATCTATAACAAAAATGTAGAAACATAAGTCAACTAAGTAATTCAAGGTCCGTGGAGAAAAGAAATTTCAAAAATTGCACAAATTCTAAGTCTAAAACCCATATGTGATCTTGGATATATAGGGTGCCATATTTTTACTGGATACGATCCTAAAAAAATAGGATGCGATTGAGAATATAGGGTGCGATCCCAGAAATCCCAGATGTGAATCCAAAAATAGGGTACGATCCTAAAAAAAGGTGATACGACATAAACTGGATTTCTTCTCCTAAACTAAGCTAAAAACATAGTAACTGGATGTGATCCACGAAACCCTAGATGCGATGTAGAAATTTGAGATAGCAGGATGCGATCTGCGAAATACTGGATGCGATGCAGGTTTGATAGTGTGCAATCTGAAATCTCGGATGCAACCCAAAAAATAGGGTACGATCCTAAAAAAAGGGGATACGACATAAACCAAATTTCTTCTCCTAAATTAAGCTAAAAATAGAGTAATCGGATGTGGTCCAGGAAATACCAGATGCAATGCTAAAATTTGGGACAGCAGGATGCGATCTAGGAAATATTGAATGCGATGCGGGATTAGCAGGGTGTGATCCAGAATCCCGAAGGTGACCCAGAATTCAAAGGGCTCTAACAGCTATAGAAATGTATAAAATTCAAAATTGTAAAATTCACAGGCTAGTTTTGTGAGTACTTACTGGAGGTGCGTAATCAACTGGGTGCTGATGTCAATGGCTTAGCTCGAAATGATGCTTCCTAACTGGGACCACCATCTTCTCTACAAAGCTCTCAAATTTACTATGGATAAAAGTGAAAATGAATAGTAAAATGGTAATTTTTGAGCTATATATTGGTCTTTTGAACTATTTAGGGGCTCTAAAACTCCTCCCAGGCAACTACAACTACATTTTTGTTCACTTTTTAATCAACAGGAACCAAATCAAAGGTACCTAAGGTGTCTTATACAGTACAATAAACTTTTTATGACAAATCCTGAAAATGCAAAATTGCTCCATCTATTCCAAAAATCTATCAAAACTGCACATTTCATTAAAAATCTTGGTCCGACATCATTTTATTAGTCTCATCACTCACATTTTCACGTAATTAACTTGGATCTTGTTTGTTTATTCTTAAACCCACCCCAATTTCTTCACTTCTTCTAATCTATTCTGACCTACCTATTCCATGCAAGTGATACATTCTTTCAAAAGAGGGATTTTTTTTCTTTTCTTTGATTTCATTCCTGAGGGGGCATGGTCACACTATCATCAATCAAATTTTTTCTCAAAACAACTTTAAAAATGACTTCATTGTCAAACAACTAGGGGCATGGAAATTTCTTTGACTAAGTTAGAACTATTGGATAGAAAGCTTTGGTTCTCATAAGCTGGATATCTTGTGTTTCCTCATTTTAAAAGATTCTTACTAAGCTCCTAGCAACTTCATACTGACTTTTGGATGACGACCAAGTTCAGAATCAGTATTGTCAATCTTTGGATGACAACCAAGTATAGAATTGGTATCTTTAAGATCTTTTATTGACCTTTGGACAAAAACTAAGTTCAAAGTCAATTCTATCAGTTTAGTTCAATCAAGTGCAAGAATGATCTCATCAGGAAATTCATTTGATCATGAGAAAAACTCAAAAAATTTTGGAAGTCAACATAAAAAACTTTCTTTGAATCAGAACCTATTTTTCAATAGTTGTATGACATACTAAAGCCCAAGGACAAAGGTAAACAAAAGGTAGCAGTTGTTGAAATAAAGGAGCCAGTGAGAAAAGGGAGTATGACGAATCTCATGATGAAGCTGGATACTGAGTTGGAGAGAGCCAAAAGAGAGAGGGAGATAATAGCCAAGGAATTAGAGAAGGCTGAATTGGAAGCCTCTACTCTTGAAATGAAGAAGAAAATTTAATTTCTCAGAAAAACCTCTGGTTCTCATTCTGCTGGTGCTGGCCATAAATTGTCTCTAAATTGAGGAATGAATTTACCACCACCTGTTGATTCTAGAAATGCTACCACTTCAAGTACTCAAGGTAACATTTCATCTCAAAAAATTCTTGTCTATAATGAAAGGTACATGCAAATTTTTTTCCTTGTCATTCCTAGTTATCCAAATGAAATTCCCAAAAAGATTAGGGACAAACTTCCTAAATTTGCTGAGAATAATGTTATAACATGTGAAGAACATCTTAAACATTTTATGGATATGGTTGATGACAATGAAATTTCACATGATGATGTTATGATGAAATTATTAGTGCAATCATTAATTGAGGATGCTAGGGACTGGTTTAGAGGATTACCCCATGAATGTATTGGGTCCATAGATGAGATGAAGGAATGTTTCAGGGACCAATATGGGGACAAGACTAATGAAGGGTTCATGTTGAATGAGTTCAACAACATAAAGAAGAACCCTAATGAAGAGGTGGTGGAATTCAATATCATATTTCAAATGGCAATGCACAAGTTTCTACAAGTGATGAGACTAGATGACAAGGTTTGTCTTGCTACCTATCTTAATCCAAAAATGGGTTATTTGTTTAGAGATAAAAACCCTAGGAATATTAGGGAAGCATATAAGGTAGTAGTCAACATTGAGACAAACAAAATAGTTTCTAGGAAATTGGGTATGAGAGAAGATTGGAAACCCACCAGGTATAATAAAAAAGAATCAGATAAACCCCTAAGTTCAAAACCTAAGGAGGATGATAACCTCAAATTGATTCTAAATGCTTTAAAAAATTTAAATCCTACAGAAATTAGTCACAATAGAGTTTCAAATATTGATAAACCTTGCTATGGAAATTTCAACAGACAACCTAGGATGCAAAACTATCCTTATACTACTCAGTGGAAAGATGGGAAACCTATTGTCCCATAGAAGAAGGATAAATCAGATGAAAAAAATCCTAACCCCTGCACAAGACCTTTTTAAATATGTGCAATGATAACCCATGGTGTGTACCTTGTCAGTCTCCACACAATCTTGAATATTGTGTTATTTCTCCCAGAGTCTCTGTCACTAAAGAAAATAAAGAATATTAAGAGGAAGAATATGATGATAGTGGTTGTGCTATGACTTCCTCACTTGTAAATGATGAAACATATCATCATCCTGATGATTATAACATACATGATTGGGAGATTGATAATATGAGATTTAATGAAGAAGGATGTGATGAGACCCTTATTTTGAGAATGAAATTTGATGAAGAAATAGCTGAGATCACAGCAAATATGGTTGCATAAGCAAGGGATAATTATGTTTTAAGAAACAGAGTAGTTGGAAATGTAGATGACAAACCTACTGGTATCTTTATTAAGGATACCCTAAATAGTACCAAAAGGCCACATAAAAAAGAGAAACATGCTGAAGGTACTAATAAGGTTTTAATTAACAAGGGGAACAAACCTACTGGCCCAAATATGTATAAAGAAAAGATGAAAACACCAGAGAGTTCCATACCTCATCCCAAAAAGGAAGTCAAACCACATAGGGGAAATGAAGCTAAAATGGCTACTGAAGAAGAAGATGTGGATTGCACAAATTAGAAATCAAACATTTCTAATATGACATACACCCCTGTGGATATGGGGCAACTTTTTTCTCAGATAACTATTACGGTGCCTCTATTAGAAATGATGAGGATAGGAGAGAATAAGTAAAAGACTCTGAAATGGGTGAAGAGTGTTAGCTCTACTAAAATTATGGGACCATAGAAAAACAAGAAAGTGTCAGACACTAAGGATAAATCATCAAAGGAATCTGATGAGCTTGTATCAAAGATTCCTCAAATTTACTTAGATACCAATATTGTTAGCACTATTGCAAAAAATGTTCATCCCTTTTTCCTGACATTATTAATAAATAGAAAAATGTTGAAGAACTGCATGATTGACTCTAGGGCATCCAACATTATTATTCTTGCAAAAGTCATGAGGTCTATGGGACTGAAAGTAGACACTCCACATGGGAGATTCCAAGCTATGGATTCCAAAGAAGTGCCTTTCATAGGCACTATTAAGGATTTACCTTATAAATTAGCTTCTTTCCCAGATAAAGTTCTAACGATGGTTGTGTTAGTTGTAGACTTTCCCCCCAATATGGAATGTTATTGTCAAGAAAATGGAGTGCATCTATGGGGGGAAGCATTCAATGTGATTTATCATTCACCACTTTAACATAAATGGTGAAAACATCAAAGTATCAAGGGAAACCAGAACTCCTCATATGATTGAGGAACAAGATGATAACAATATAAACTATTTCTTGGATACTGAGATGGGATTATTTCAAGTGTAGGAAAGTCAAGCTACAAGAAGATCACAACTTGCATTGTTGTCAGAAGATGTAAGTAATTTATGAGAATAAACTAAGTTATGGATAATGTATTTTGATTGTGCCAGTTCTAGGGAGGGGGCTAGTGCTGGAGTTTGGTTGATATCTCCCTCTCGAAAAACCTTCAAATTTTCATTTTCTCTGTTGTTTACTTGTACAAATAATGTGGAAAAATACAGGCTCTACTGATAGGTCTGAGATTAGCTACAAGACATGGAATCAAATGCATCAGAGTGTTTGGAGATTCTGAGTTAGTGGTATCTCAGAACAAATCCAAATATGCATCAAAGAACCATAGATTGAAGTAGTACCAAAATGTAGTATGGGCTGAGTTAGAAAGTTTTGATGCATTTGGTATTGACTGGATGAATAGGAGCCAAAAAAGAATGGTAGATTTGTTATCTAACATTGCTTTAAGGCTAGAAGACTTTACTTTTGCTAGAATTTCTGAAATAGAAGTTCAAACTAGGCCTTTAATACCAGACAATGTGGATAGCTGGCAAGTGTTTGATGATGATGTAGATATTATGAGATTCTTGTATTGTGAGTCAGGTCTTGGCAATAAAGAGATAGATTTAACTAAATATGTGAAAAACATTGATGGAAAGGATATTGTCTTGGGGAAGGAAATATTGCATCTAAAGTAAAATAAAGTCCCAAAGGGACTAGTTGTTTTGGAGAGTGCCTTTGATAGTAAGGACAAACCATACTCTGTTACATGTGTAAATAGATCTAAAGATTTGGAGGAGGTTATTGTGGGAACAAGAGAAGTTCCTAAGAACTTATTTATTGGTATGAAAATGTCACCCAAGGTGAAGAAGCATCTAACTAATCCTTTAAGGAAATACAAAAAGGTCTTTTCTTGGACATATGATGACCTAAAGGCATATAATGAGGAACTATTTCAACATGAAATTCCATTGAAAGAAGATGCCAAGCCCTTTAGGAAAAAGCAAAGGCCCATAAATCCCACCCTTAGGCCTAAGATAGAATAGGAATTGAAAAAGATGAAAGATGCTAGGATAATCAAACCCATTTGGCATTCTTCTTGGATTTTCTTAAAAGACAACTATGATCTCCCCAACATGGAGAATATGATGCAGAGAGTCACTAGATGTGAACTTATGTCCATGATGGATGGATTCTCTAGGTATAACCAGATTATGGTCAAAGATTCAGAGCAATTTAAGACTAATTTTACCATGCCATGAGGAACACATGTGTATGTGATGATGCCTTTTGGTTTAATCAATGTTGGGGATACTTTCCAGAGGGCCATGGATGTCGCATTCTTAGACTTCCTACAAAACTTTCTTGAGGTCTATCAGGATGATATGACAGCTTATTCAAAGAAGGAATAAAAAAATTGTGAGCACTTGGAAAAGATTTTTGAAAGAGCCTTAGAATTTGGGATTTCTCTCAATCCCAAGAATTGCATTTTTGGAGTGATAGAAGGTAAGTTATTGGGTCACATTTTTTCAAAGGAAGGGGTTAGAACTATCCCATATAGGGTAGCTTCTATTGATAGAGTTCCCATCTGAAGAAATGTCAAGGGAATTCAATCCTTCTTTGAACAGGTGAATTTTATCAGAAGATTTGTCACTAACTCTGCTGAGAAAAGTAGACCAATTTCAAAGATGTTAAAGAAGGATGTTAAAATGGAAAGGGATAGGGAGGCCACCCAATCTTTTCAAGAGATTAAGAAAGCTATCAAAGATGCCCATGTCCTAAGAACTCCTGATTATTCAAATCCCATGAATATTTTTTCATTTGCATCTTGTCATACTGTTGCTGTTGTATTTTTATAGAAAAATGAAGAGGGGTTTGAGTAGCCTATTGCCTTTTTTAGCCAAACATTACAGGTTGCAGAGCTCAAGTATGATATAACTGAGAAGTAGGTCTATGTATTGGTGAAGGTTGTGAAATCTTTCAGGTGTTATTTAATAGGTGTTATTGTAGTAGCTTATATCCCCTCAATAGTAGTTAAGGACATCTTTACTCAACAAGAGGTATCAGGAAAAAGATCTAGATGGATCAATAGGATTCAGAAGTTTAACATAGAAATCCAAATCACTAAGTTGGTTAGGGTAATGGGTTTTTCCCAATTGATGGCTAGTGCAAACTTGGATTCTAATCGGGTATGTGCAAGATCATGTGGGGCAAAAAAGTGGCGATGTGAAAAAATCCACTTTTCACTCGTCCAAAAGCGCATGAAAACATTTGTTGAATTTTTAGTAATCCTGGGTGTTAAAACACCTGGGAAAACCTGACACCAAAGCACAAGCCTAATCGGGTACATGATATTTTTGGATACCTAAAAATATGTACCCAATTTTTCTGGGTACTCGAAACTTGTGGCATAAATCAAAAACCAGAGAGCTACTTTCCTCATTTCTCTCATCATTTTAGGTTTGGAAAATGTCTAGAAATATCCTATACACAATTTTTTCAGGTACCTGATTGCTCCAACAACAAATTTGACTCCACATTTTATCCGATAAGTAAATTCTTTCTATATCTGGATTAATTTTTTTCATTTTCATGTTAATTGTAGTTTTTTTTAGTAAAAATGGGGTTTTGTATTGATTTTTTTCATAATATATGAAATCAATTTGAAATTTATATTTGTATATTATTTAATCAGGCATGGCTGAAAACAATGAAGATAATAACCCTCCCCCACCAAATAATGATCCCCAAAACAATCCAAAACCGCTTCAAAACCCTCAATCTTTAGAGGATTTGATACAAGAGAATTTGAACACTATACAAGGCTTCAAAAACACGTATAAGATTATACCTATGTTAGCTCCTATTCTTGCCACCCTAAATACCATTGTTGAAAATATTGACACCCTTACATAGCAACATAATACTACTCTTCATTGGCATGATGATATGCACACCCAATTTGATGATGAGCTTGACCATGATGGGATTGCCTCCCTTTTTTTTAATCCTAAAACTAGATTAAAAGTTGACCCCAAAAAGCCAAAATTATCAATAAAATGGTGCACAAATGAAGCAATGCGCACACACTTTTGGGATCACTAGTGGATGGTTTTTGATAAACCACCCCATAGAAATTTGGAGCTCCCTTTCTATTTCATAAAAAAATTGTATGTTGAGTTTGTGCTTGGTCACAATGTTAATTATTGGAGCATGAGGCCCAACATGGGCATAGGCGGAGGAGCTCCTCAGACTAGGCCATTTGCCTAGCACAAAAAGGCCACTACTTTTGTCCCCCCACTGATGTCGCACCCCCTCGTCCAGTGCAACATCCTGGTATCATTGTAGAGGCTACCTCATAGAGTATTAGGGCCATTCACATGTTGAGTGATCAGTTAATCACACAGACCAGGTCATTATTGCCTCCTGGTGTGGATCATGTTGGCACATCGACATCCGGTAGCAGTTCACATGTATGTGTGCCCCATACTTGCATTATGTGCAAGAATTTGTTCTTCAAACCGCTTAGTGATGTTGATACATATCAGTATGTTATTGACAAGGAGGACATAGGAGATGCAGCTACAGAGGCTGCAACACCTCATGGAGTATCTGTGTCTCATGAGAGTGTTGAGAAGGGGTATGCAGAGGCATGGAATCATGTTGATACGGTAAGAGTAAAAATTATAAATAAATTTCTCAAATGACTTATTTAATTTAAAAATAATTTATTTATTTAGATTAGTTTTAATGACTGCATGCACTTATGTATATATATTTGGTCCATTTATGTTTAGCTGATGACAGAGGAGGAGTTGAGGCAGGTGGATGACTCCACACTTTCGGCCATTTCATTTGTCCTTGACACCTATATGGTATATCATAAATTATGTACCCATTAGTTTTTTTTATATTATTTGGTGTACATGCTGAAATCTCTATCAATTAGAGCAATAAAATTCATACATTTACTAATATGTTGTCATCTTATTGTACTGTTACAAGTCTCAGTTGATGTCAGTGGGGGGAACGAGGGGGTTCCTTCCTCATGTGTCGATAAAGGAAAGGTAATTAATTGTTTAAGATTAATTATGCATGCATATGTATTTTAATTGTGTGTGGTAATAAATATTTTACATGCACTTTATTGTATAGGGTGTGGCTCACGATGACATCTCGACACAGGATTGGGAGCCTGGGCTCATAGGCATCTCAATTCGGGGTGATAGCCTGATTGTACATAGATTTGTACATATTGTTATTTGTATTTTGTAACCAGAGTTGTTATGATGAAGTACATTTATATATAATTGACTATCTTTTTTACTCTCATAGGTTACTCATAGTGTGAGAGAGCCCCTACGAGAATCATTCCTATCTTTGTTGACCCAGCCTACTATTATAAAGGAGGGGTCGGTGGACGTAAGTTTTAATTTTAGTTCAATCAATTTATAATTTTATTATGCTATCATCCTATTTTGTAAATTTATTACTCTATGTCTCACTGTGGGCCCCTGCACCACTCTACTAATCTCATTATTGCAAATGTATATTTATAGGTTAGAGTTGGTATTGGTGGCACTGTCCGTTCACTACCAAAGACTTATGCTAGGACACCTGATCGTGGTAGGTGACCGAGAGGCCAGGTACATATGTTTGTATTAAATTATAATTTATAATTAAATTTTTGTTTGAATTATGAATTAAATATATGTACAAATCATATAAACTAAGCAATCTAACTTGGGATTGAACTCATTTTTGATGCAGGATCAATCAGAGCACAATAATTCTTCAAAGAGGCTACATTTTGATGATTCCCCTATGGCATAGGATGTAGTTTTAGTTATGTTCATTTAGAGATGCTACTTGGCACATTTTGAGATGGCATATATGCCACATTATACACCTTGAAACATTAATTTTGTAGACATTTTGAAATGGCATGTGCCATATTTGTATATGGAGATACTTTTGATACTTTCTATATATAGATCATTTTCATTTTTATGTTATATTTGTGTCATCTTTTATATACACATTTATTATTCATGTATATGTAATTGAATGGTGAAGTTATATCATGACTATGATTATGATTGTTATGTCTTAAAGTTATCTTTGATTATCATTATGATTTAAATTATATCTTATTGAACTTATATGTCAATTTGTTTGACTTTGTTGTAATAGATGAAACAAATTACCGAGATCACTCAAATTCTTCTTTGTTTTGTAACAATACCCAAATATTTTCTTTAATAGTAATTCAACTGACCCTCATTGCAAGTTATGACATCGACTAAGTTTGCCTTGCCAAATGGAAATGAAGTCGAAAAGCCCAAAACTGGAAGAGGTTGTTGTAAACCTCAGAAACAAAAACTCATAGCCCTTGATGGTTTGTGGATGCATCTTACGAGGTCCAAGTTATGAGCCTTGGAAAATCGCTGCCCAATCGTGCTTAGTGCACCTTGGGGACACTTGGCTCAAGCGTGGTCATGAGTGTTCCAGTGACTCCATGGGTGGAATGGGGTTTTCACTAGCATTTAATTAGCTAACCGAAGCTGATGGAGTAGATGATTCATTTCCAGGATAGATGGTTTGAAATATACACTACGGAGCTACTTTCAACTGACCCTTATTGCAAGTTTTGGCATCGACTGATATTTCTTTGCAAAACACAAATCAAGTTGAATCGTCCAAAACTGAGAGATTTTTTTATATACCTTGGAAACATGATCTTGTAGCCCCTAATGGTTTTTCAATACCTCTCATGAGGTCCGAGATATGAACCTTGGAATATTGTTGCTCAATCATGCTTAGTGCACCTTGGGGACACTTGGGTCAAGCATGGTCGCGAGTGTTACAGTGACTCCATGGGTGGAATGGGGTTTTCACTAGTCTTTACCTAGCTAAATGGATTTGATGGAGTAGATGATTTGATTCTAGGATGGACGGTTTGAAATATACACTACGGAGCTACTTTCAACTGACCCTCATTGCAAGTTTTGGCATCGACTGAGATTTCCTTGTGAAATACAAACAAAGTCAAATCACCCAAAAATCAAAGGGGTTTTGGTAGACCTTAGAAACATGATCCTATAGCCCTTAACATTTTGTGGATACCTCTAATGAGGTCTGAGATATGAGCCTTAGAAAATCGCCGCCCAATCGTGCTTAGTACACCTTGGAGACACTTGGGTCGAGCGTGGTCACGAGTGTTCCACTGACTCCGTGGGTGGAATGGGATTGTCACTAGTGTTTACCTAGCCAACCGGAGCTGATGGAGTAGATCATTTGATGCCATGACAGATGGTTTGAAATATACACTATGGAGCTACTTTCAACTGACCCTCATTGCAAGTTTTGGCATCGGCTGAGATTTCCTTGCGAAATGAAAACAAAGTCAAATTTTCCAAAACTAACAGAGGTTTTTGTAGACCTCAGAAACATGATCCTGTATCCCCTATTGGTTTGTGGATACCTCTCATGAGGTCTAGCTATGAGCCTTAGAAAATTGTTTCCCAATCGTGCTTAGTGCACCTTGGGGACACTTGTGTCGAGCGTGGTCGCGAGTGTTCCAGTGACTTTGTGGGTGGAATGGGATTGTCACTAGCATTTACCTCTCCAACCAGATCTAATGGAGTAAATTATTTGATGCTAGGATGAATGGTTTGAAATATACACTATGAAGCTACTTTCTACTAAGCCTCATTGCAAGTTTTGGCATCGACTGAGTTTTCCTTGCCAAACGCAAACAAAGTTGAATCTCCAAAAACTGAGAGAGGTTTTTGTAGACCTCTATATCACAATCCCATATTCCTTATTAGTTTGTCAATATCTCTCACGAGGTCCAAGATATGAGCCTTTGAAAATTGCTACCCAATTGTGCTTAGTGCACCTTGGGGACACTTGGGTCGAGCGCGGTCGTGAGTGTTCTAGTGACTTTGTGGGTGGAATGGGGTTGTCACTAGTATTTACCTAGCCAACTGAAGCTAATGGAGTAGACAATTCAATGCCAAGATGGACGGTTTGAAATATACACTACGGAGCTACTTTCAACTAACCCTCATTGCAAGTTTTGGTATTGACTGAGATTACCTTGCCAAATGAAAATGAACTTGAATCACCCAAAACTGAGAGAGGTTTTTGTAGAACTCTATATCAAGATCTTGTAGCCCTTTAAATTTTGTTAATATCTCTCATGAGCTCTAAGATACAAGCCTTGAAAAATTTCTTCCCAATCGTGCTTAGTGCACCTTGGGGACACATGGGTCGAGCGTGGTCGCTAGTGTTCCAGTTACTCCGTGGGTGGAATGGGGTTGTCACTAGTGTTTATCAGACCAATTGGAGCTAATGGAGTAGATGCTTCGATGCCAGGATGGATGGTTTGAATATACACTACGAAGCTACTTTCAACTGACCCTCATTGCAAGTTTTGGCATCGAGTGAGATTTCCTTGCGAAATACAAATGAAGTCGAATCGCCCAAAAATGACAGAGGTCTTTGTAGACCTTGGCAAAAAAATCTTGTATCCCCTGATGATTTCTAAATACCTCTTATTAGGTCCAAGATATGAGCCTTGGAAAATCGCTACCCAATCGTGCTTAGTGCACCTTGGGGACACTTGGGTCGAGTGTGGTCGTGAGTGTTCTAGTGACTCTGTTGGTAGAATGTGGTTGTCACTAGCATTTACGTGGCCAACCAAAGCTGATAGAGTAGAGAATTTGATGCTAGAATGAACGGTTTGAAATATATACTATGGAGCTACTTTCAATTGACCCTCATTGCAAGTATTGGCATCGACTAAGATTGCCTTGTCAAACGCAAACGAAGTTGAATCGCCCAAAACTGAGAGACAAAATTGTAGACCTTTGTATCATGATCCCATATCCCTTGAAGGTGTGTCAATACCTCTCACAAGGTCCAAGATATGAGCCTTAGAAAATTTCTTTCCAATCATGCTTAGTGCACCTTGGGGACACTTAGGTCGAGCGTGGTCACGAGTGTTCCAGTGACTCCATGGGTGGAATGGGGTTGTCACTAGTGTTTACCTGACCAATTGGAGCTGATGGAGAAGACGCTTTGATGCCAAGACAAACAATTTGAAATATACACTATGGAGCTACTTTCAACTAACCCTTACTGCAAGTTTTAACATTGACTGAGATTGCCTTGCCAAATGAAAATGAAGTCGAATTGCCCAAAACTAAGAAAGATGTTTGTAGACCTCAATAAAAAAATCTTGTAGCCCCTAATATTTTGTCAATACCTCTCATGATGTCTGAGATACAAGCTCTGGAATATCGCTACCCAATTGTGCTTAGTGCACCTTGGGGACACTTGGGTCGAGCGTGGTCGCGGTTGCGAATGTTCTAGTAACTCCATGGGTGGAATGGGGTTGTCACTAGCATTTACCCGTCCAACCAGAGCTGATGGAGTAGGTGATTTGATGCCAGGATGTATGGTTTAAAATATATAGCATGGAGCTATTTTCAACTGACCCTCACTACAAGTTATGATGTAGAGGCTTGGAGAACTACACAAATTGGACAAAAAGACTCCACACCTTTGTAAAAGAATCCTAAGGTCTCACCATATACCTAAGGGATTCCTCTTACTTGAAGAGGTCAAATGAATTTGAAATGACACAAGGGTAACCAAAAGACTTTCTAGGGTCCTAACAAACTCCAAACAACTTGTCTTGATAGATTACAAGTGCATGATATGTGAATTTGAAAGACTAGTCAGCACCTATTGATAAAAATAATATCCCTAAAGCATTAGAAACAACAATCAACCTTGTAATAATTCAAACCATGCAAATGACATAGGTAAATAATTAAAAATTATGAGTTTTCATTGCCTATTTTTTCAAAAATCTATACTTAGATCCCTTGTTGGCACTATTGGCCACGCATACATGATTGTTACAAATTGCCATTATAGGCTTCAAAAGAT
>MU226277.1:2633528-2688134 GCA_018584345.1 Thuja plicata | reverse complement strand
TGATTTCCATTAGGTGACTCTGCTTGGGTTCAGCTGTAAATCTTCCAACAATGCCAACTGCATTAGATATGTCAGGTCTAGATTGAGTTAGATAAATGAGTTTACCAATCATAGATTTGTATAATGTCTTATCAACTGCTGTGGAGTCCTCATCTTTTGAAATCTTGCTTCCAGTCATCATGGGAGTGCATACTAGCTTACAATCATCCATCTGAAAATTCTTTAGTATTTCCTTCACATATTTAGACTAATCAATGAATATACCTTTATCTGTTTGCTTTACATTTAGTCCCAAAAAGTATTTTATAGGACCAATCATACTCATTTCAAATTCATTCTGCATTTCTTTGGAAATTTTTTTACTGAGCTTGTCATTACCCCCAAGGATAATGTCATCAACAAATATAGAAACTAACAATAATCCATCAAGTTTTTCTCTTGTGAATAGGTTATAATCTGCTGCTCCTTTCTTGAATCCAATCTTGATAAGATAACCATCAAGTCTCTCATACCAAGCTCTTGGGGCCTGTTTAGGACCATAGAGTGATTTCTTCAATTTAAATACCATGTCTAGTTCATCTGAAAGACTAAGTCCTTCAGGTTGTTCAATGTAGACTTCATTCAAATCACCATTCAAAAAAGCTGATTTTACATCCATTTGATAAACTTTAAAGTCTTTGAATGTTGCGTATGCCAAGAAAAAATTTATGGCTTCCAGTATTCTCATAGGGGAAAATGTATCACTATAGTCTATCCCTTCTCTCTGCGCATATCCCTTGCATACCAATCTTGCTTTGTTTCTAACTACTGTACCATCTTCATTCATCTTGTTTCTAAATACCCACTTAGTTCCAATCACATTTTTGTCACTGGGTCTAGGGACCAATTCCCATGTATCATTTTTGATTATCTGATCTAATTCTTCTTTCATTGCATTCTTCCAATCAGAATCATTACAAGCATCTTCAACACTTAGAGGTTTAATCTGTGAAAGTAAACATACCTCTTCATCCATTGCTAGACCTTTTTCTTTTGACCTGTTCAAAACACTGCTGCTCTGATCTCCAATGATATCATCTTTAGAGTGGTATCTAGATGTGAATTTTGGAATCTTAGATGTTTCTTCTTCTTCTATAATCTATGATTCTTCTCTGCTTGATTCAGGGTCATTGCATGAGACATCGATGCAATCAAACATTTCTTCAATAACAGTATCTTTGCTGCTAGGTTTGGGTTCATCCTCAATCATAGGCACATATTCATAGTATCTTTCTTGAACCATAAACTTTTCATCAATCTTAACATGCATGCTTTCAATTATCTTCTTTAATCTCAAATTGAAACATCTATATGCTTTTCTTTTAGTAGAATAAGCAAGGAAAATACCTTCATTACTTCTAGCATCAAACTTATCAACACCATCATCTCTCTTGATGTAGCACTTGCTGCCAAAGATTTTGAAATACTTTACTATAGGTACATTGGCAAACCAAATTTCATAGGATGTCTTATCTACGCTTAGCTTCAATTGGGTTCTGTTGATAGTATATACTACTATGTTCACTACATCTATCTAATAGGTGTTTGCAACTTTTCCTTCAATCATCATAGTGCGCGCTGTATCAAGTATGATCCTATTCCTCCTTTCTACAATCCCATTCTGCTAAGGGGTTCTAGGTGCACTCAACTATCTTTTAATACCATGTTCTTCACAATAATCATAAAACTGATCAGAGGTGAACTCTCCTCCTCTATCTGATCTCAGACATTTTAGTTTTGATCTAGATTTATTCTCAACTTTAGCTTTGAATATTTTGAACTTCTCAAAGGATTCAGACTTCTCCTTTAAGAACACAACCCACATCATCCTAGAAAAATCATCAACAAACAAAATGAAATACCTTTCTCCGTAGTATGATCTTGTTTGAGTAGGACCACACAAATCTGTATGCACTAGGTCCAATTTGATTTCAGCTAATTTATGCTTGCTTCTAAAGGATCTCCTTACATGCTTTCCCATAACACATTCCCTACATATTGTGTCAACAGGTCTTGCAATACTAGGAAGGTCTCTGACTTCCTTAACATTGATTATCTTTAGTATGTTGTCAAAATTGATATGACAAAGTCTCTTGTGCCATAACCAACTATCATCCACCTTTGCAAAAAAACAACTTACATCAAAATTCAGCTAAAAAACATTACCTTTTGTTTTGGAGCTTGATGCAATCATGTCTCCATCCTTGTTGTTAATGATGCACTTGTTTTCTTTGAACTCCTAATGATAACCTTTTTCAAGTAGTTGTCCAACACTTAGTAAGTTATGATGTAATCCATCAACATATAGAACATCATCAGTCTTGTTCTTTCCATCAAAAGTGATAGAAACTCTTCCTATGATAGGTTTAGGAGTGTTATCTTCAAATATAACCATACCACCTTTGTATTTTTCCAAATAAACAAATCTATCTTTGTCACCTGTCATATGATGAGAGCATCCACTGTCAATGATCCAATCAGTTTTGATGTCTGCTTTGGAAATTAGGGCTAGATCTTGTTCTTACTTTTCATCTACAATGTCCATTTCCTCAAGAAACCTTTCCATGTCTCTAAGGGAAATGAATCCAATTTCATCTTCTCCTAAATCTTCATCAGTTACACCTTCATCAGCATGATAACATTCCTTATAATAATTTGGGTTTGTAATCAGATCTGAACTTCTTGACTCTTGTGGGACACTTAGATGCAAAGTGACCAATCTTGTTACATGAAAAAAATTTGAATGGAAGTTTTCCTTCATATTTTACTTTTCCTTTCTTTTCTCTTCTAGCAATCATAGCAATGATTTATTCAACTTCTTCATCAACTTCTTCTTTCTCATTATGACTGGAGATGTGTAAGGATTTCTTACCATGGACTAAGTATTTGAATGCTGTTTCACTTTTAGGTTATGTCCCCAATGGATAAAGAACTGATCTAAAGCTGATAAGTTTTGTTTTATTGCATATCTAGTTCCATATTGGTTGTTTTTTCCTATAAACAAACATTTAAAATCCATTAAGTCTACATTCATGTAATTTTGTTTCAAATATATATCTCATGCTCCATTTCATGGTTGATGTTCGATTGGTAATTAGCCAATCATCTAGTATCTCTCGGTTATGTTGAGTCATTGTGAGATTACTTCTTGATAGTACCAAATTGGATATATTAATAGGTATTACAGGGTATCCCCCCTTGGTTTAGCAGGACCTAAAGAGTAGAAGTATTAAGAGAGTGCTTGTTAGTTGGTCCTTTTCTTGCATGAACAAATATTTGGAGGTGGCTCCTCTATAAAAATAGTCATAAAGGGAAGAGGTTGTTGTTGTTTCTATTACAACATAAAAAGAAACCAACACCTTGTTATGGAATTAGAATTCTTATTTGTACACAAATTTGACCTAAAATTTAACCTAATCTAATTGTACACTTTCCAAATATAATACATTATCCATGGCTAGTACTACCTGCACCTCTTACAATCACCTCGAGATGTGCAGAGGTATGACAAGATAGAAGAAGAAGATAAGAGGATAAATCTGGAAGAATTGACCTAGAGAAGAGAGCTGAGGTACTTATGGAAGAGATATGATTGTCCCGGTATCCTAGGCTACATGCCTCAATAATACAAATTGCAGCTCCCTATCTTCGATGTGCACCAGGTAGTTAATGCAGGAGCAATGCCTTAGGGGAATCATCTATTAGAAACATCTCATCCGCCAGACATATCTTATCTAGATAGCCTACTTTTTGACCCCTTATTAACTGCTTGAAAGTGATCGGTCAGCTTTGGGGAACCAAGACACAGATCATTGTGAATGAATACAAAACTTTGGACCCAAAATTCTAGAGTCCGGGAGCTTACCCTCAAAGAATAACGAATTTAAAAAACTTTACCCTATTGCCGTAAATCTTTGAAGATCAAAGAATTTTACTGTTCCTTATTCTTTTTAAAGGCCTCCAAAATTAGGATGATTCCTTCCTCATCCACCTCTTTAATATAGTCGCAATGGTCGTTGATAGCCCCAAATTGCTCGTCAACATTACCGAGCTCCTCTTTGAATTCTGCAACTACCTTTGCTGCGTCATGGGCCCAGATCATCATTTTGGTCAAGCACGACATTTTCCCTTTGGAAAAATCTCCAGAGGACTATTACCGTGACTCCAACTCATCAAATTTACTCAATACAAAATCCTCAGGAGCACAAGTCTCAGTGGTGAAGGGATCAACTTGCAAAACCCTTGTTACAAATACTGTATATGAATTTAAAGAATTTCAGACTTCTAGGATTCTACCTTTAAGGGCCTCTACAAGTTTCTTGCTTGCCTTGATTTTGAGACCAAGTCTAGAGTGTTGGACCTAGAGGAACCCAAAGGGTTCATCTCTCAAAATACTTGCTTCTATGATGACTTCTTCTTCGAAGTTCATTATTTCATCTAGTTTAGACCTCCACTCTTCATATTTTTCCATTTCTACCACCCATAGGGAGATGAAATTGTTCACCTGGCCCATGATGTTATTGGCCTCATAGAGGGTCAGAAGTGTCGCTGCCAAGAGCTACCTCACATCTATGATCTGCTTAGTGATCCACCCATCCACAACTTGTGCTTTCTTCTTCATGGCCCTTATAGTATCAATGTCACCCTATGGGAGCGGTGTTCTAGATTTGGAGGCTTCTAGATGCAATGCGACCAATGGTTGTGTTAGTTATACAAAAAGCCTGAGGAGATTTACATTCTTTTCATTTTCCTCCTTCATGTTTTGTGCCTCCTTTTCATATCGGTCTTGAATTTCCTGAGTTGCCTCATTCAATAGATCTAACTCCCCTTGCTTGTCTCTCCTCCCTAGAGGAACTTCTATGATTGTATACTCTGCAACTCCTACTACTACTTCCTCTGCATCTAGGGAAGGCATCATGACTAGTGTAATTGTACTTCCTCCCAGACTGGTTCAAAGAGTATGGAGGGTTTGGGCCTTCTTGGGCTTCTTAGGCTCTTGATTTTGGGCCATCATTTTGGTGAGGGAGAGAGGAGCTCCTAATGCTTCCTAGGCCTTTCTTTTTTATCATTCTACTAGCCATTGTGGCAGCTGGGGAAGTCTTGCTACTAAGGCTTGGGCGTTAGGCTCTTCTTCAGGGCCTTATGGTGTTTCCCCAGTATTCATAGTCACTTCAGACCCTTTTTCTTGCTTCCCACAATTTATCATATCTTCCACCTCGGTGGCATTCACATTTGTATCTATGTGAATATCCCCTTCTCTAGTGTTTTTTGTCTTAGTATCCATATTTTCAAGGTTATACCCCTCATCTTGCTGCTACTATTCGACTTTGACATTCTCTGTCATGACATTCTCCTCCGGGGGCATGTCTTTTGGAGGGGCGGAAGGTGTCTAGCCTAGATTTGATTATTGGGCCATAGACACCACCTTGCCGAATGTCACACTCTGGGGCAACAGGTCACCTAGAGTAACCAAAAGCATTTAGAGCGTGACAACTAGGGGGTACAATTTTTCCTAAGGGTCCAGTTTCCCAAGCCATTATCAGTTTCTCATCCTGTGTTTGCCTTGGTTCTATCTTGGTCCCCAGGACTGGTATTTATTCCACATCTTTTGGATTCTCTTGTGCCCATTCTTATTCCCACTCCTACTCTCATAACTCTTTTTTTGGGGCTACTTCTTCTATTGCATCGATTTCCTTCACCGCCCACTCCACATCAGCCTAGAAGTTCACCAAGTCTTCCGTCTGGAAGAGGTCATCAAAATCATCGTAGGGAGGGGAGGCTGCTAGAGGATCCTCTAGTTCAATAAAAGAAGGGATAAGTTCCACCTAGGGAACATCTGGCATCCCGGGACCTCCATCTATGCTTGACAGGGGATTATCCACCCTTGGCTTCTTTCTTCTTGTCTGCAGTAGGACCCCAACATCCATAATAGATGCACTCTCATCCTCTATTTTTATTTCCTGGCTCATAAGTTCTATAAGTAATGGTGAGCCTTAAGGGAGGGCAGATTCCACCAGGGTAACTGGAAGCCCTAGAGAAAGCCGAGTGCTCATTGTTTCACTCAGCTGGCAGGATGCCTCCATCTGAGTGTGAAGTTGTTCCAAAATAGGGAGGGGAGCCAGCTGTGGAACTTGGTCATGGGCACTCTCTTTACCTTTCCCCTTATCTTTTCTCAGCTCGGCCACTCCACAGGCTGAAGTGGACCACCACAAAATTGGACCCCAACGGGTTCTTTTCTTGCACACTTATACAAAATAATCATGATTGTGCTGCACAACACCCTAGGTGACATCTTCAATTGTCAAAATATTTGGGGTATCCCAATCCACTAGAGGGAGATTCAACTTATCGATCCCCTATGACTTGTATGACATGTCCTCCAAAGGCCCGCTATCTAAAAAATCCTTTGGAAAGGTCTGAAGGTAGAGGCTCTTCATCATCCCTTTGGTCATCCTCTCATACTTCCAACCCCAGACGTTGAAATCATCTTGGAAATCTGCCCAAAAATCCTCCATGTGAGGCTCATGGGGTGTGGACGCTCAGGGAAGTGATGTGTTTATCTTGTCAAGTGGGTCAAAATTATTCCTTGTTAGGTAGAACTCGGCCAACTCCAGACTCTTCAACTCATTGTTGGCCTCTTTGGCCACTACAAGACTACAAGAATAGTTCCCACAAATGATTGGGAATGGGATGACTTGCTAAATTTATTCACTCTAGAAAGTGCATGAATTTCTAGGATTTACCTACAAAACTCCATCAAAATAATCCTCTCCCCATAATTCTTGGGGAGTAGGTAGGGCTTGCCATAAAACCCAGTCACCCAATTGTAAGAACACTGCTGAAATTGAATGGAGTAATAGCCATAAGAACTCACCAAGGTCATTTCTTCCTTGGACAACTGGTACAAAGAATCCTAAGTAAGTGATAAAATGTTGTGGTAAATGAAGGTGTCATTTACCCAAAAAAAATTGGGGAAGCTCGCCTCCCATTGAATTTGGGGAAAATGATCCCAAGGCGTGCTCTAGCCAGGCCTAGTCCCAAGGATGCCCACTGCAAGAAAACCCTAGAGCGTGGGTCTCTATTGTTCTAGTTCCCATAATACATATGAAGTCATGTGGAACTTCGAAGTCTGGCTGACATTGTTTAGCTAAAAATCCACATGGTTGGTAATAATAGTTGCCCACTAAAAGGTCTATCCATGGGTGGTGATGCAGTATAGAAAATAATACATCCATGCCAAAAATTCCCTGGAATGGGTTTCCCCGAAGATCTTTCATAGAAAGATGATCCGCGCATATATACATTCCTTGAAATATCCATGGGAGATCTCCAACTTCATTTTCTTATAGTCCTTCCTCACGAACTTTAACCAGTGGAAATTGAGATGTCTTTGGGAAAGCTCTGGAACTTTGTCAAACTCCTGCAATGATCAGGACCAGGAGATGAGAGTAGCCTTCTTAAACTGGGGGATCCCCAGTCTCAAAATGAAAGTCGCAGCATCAAAAGTTACTATGGGCATTGAGTATTTCAATGGGAGGGAAAAATCAAGCAAAACCACCCAGGTGGGTGTGTTGAAGTGCTTCACCAAGGAGAGAATCAGCTTTGGTACCTACACTAAGCAGGGGAAACATGCGGATTTGATCATGCCGGAGAAGGCCCTATAGTTTGGCCCATGATCCGACCTCTGTGTCAGTAGTACTTTGAAGCTTGGAATCCACCTTGGATCCTACAACGATGCCATCCTTTGGGTATTTGGATGTTAGTGGGACCTTTTCTAGAATTTTATCGACCCTTGTCTTGGTGGCGTCCCAGGTAGAAGTGGTTGGGAGTTCCAGACTTCTAGGAGGAGTTGTTACTTCAGACATTGTTTGTTGGGTACTCTACCACCTACAAGATCGGACAACCATTAATACATGTGATAAAATATAAAATAATTTCATAGAATTCAGAGAGTTCACCACCAATTCACATCTATCCTTAAGAAGACATTAGTTCCTCAAATCTCGGAAATACAACAATCAAAAACTTTCTTGGAATTTGATCAACACCTGGGGGTCCCAGGGATTCTGTCTTATGTGAAAAATGGAATGAAGGCTAGAGGAATTTGCAGCACCTAGAGCCCAGGAGCCTGGAGAAACTAACCATTATTAACATGACCAGGGTATTTTTCCATACTAGGCTGATGTGGGTTGTCACGTTGTCACACAATAAACAAAGTAATGACATTAAAAGGAATAGTTGTCTCATCATGGATGAGCTGAATGCTATATGGTACGGTTTTGGACACCTGCATGTGGGGAGTTAATCTCACCATGAATGCTAAAATGATAGAGGAGAGAGAAAATCTCCATGACTCAAATAAGTGAGTTGTCGAGTTCAAGCCAGGCAGAAACCAGGTGGGCGAGTTCAAAACTTGGTCAATACACAGAGGGCATAGCGAGCTTTCCAAAGGGGCACGTAGGACATGACAAAATACACAAACAAATATATAGAGACACACTATGGACACCTTGTTTACATAGGAGGCAAAATAATGACAAATTTATAGCAGACGGCTAACTAACCTATGTAGTACTAAGAACTAACAAGAATTTACAAATATTTTACATATCTACCAAAATTTACAACTAATTACATTATTCTACAACCAATTTACCCATAAAATTAAACTATCTGTAAATGTACAAAATATGTAGTGCACGGAAGGTGGACAACCTTCCTACAAAGCCATCCCACCAACGGGAGGGGACGACGAAGGCCAGAAGGAAGAAAGAAAATAAACAAAGAAAAAACTAGAAGCAAAAGAACAAACAAGAAGAGACGAAAAATAGAGAACTAGAAAGGCCTACCTTAAAATCAGGAAATGTGGGAGGAAGAACATAGGAGGTGCTCTCCAAAGGAGTAGCTTCACAAACCATGAACACCAAAGACCTTGTAGCATAGTTGGAAACATGCACAAGCTCCAACACCAAATTTACTTCGTAAATTCTCAAAGAAAATCACACTTAGCACAGATTCTCTTTTAATCTCTCTTAATTACTCTTAGAGTAATTTGTTCATGGTAAACATAAAAAGGATAAGTGAAACTTCATTTATACCCTTATGGTAAAAACATGCCACTTCCTTCTGAAAGTCCCAAAAAAGGAAAACCTTCAAACTTCGGGCCTAGGAATCCCATGCAACCACACCCTCTAACTAAAGAGGAAGAAATGGAAAAGAATCTCGGAGTCCAGAATCCAACTGGCACAAAGGAACAAAACACTCCAGGACTGGGTCCGGGAGGGGGAGAAACCAAAAATAAAAAGAAAACAATGGCCCTGAAGAGGCAAAGGACAAAGGAAAACAAAAGAAGGCAAAAGAAACAAGGAAGAACCAAAAGCAAAAAAGGGGACCCCACATTTTTCCAATAAAATGCAGGGACGTGTATGTAGTGCATAACAGGTTTTACTTTGAGTATGTTCACTAATGTTGATTTGGCCAGTAATGTGGATGATAGGAAAAGAAAAAGTGGAGGAGATTTATTTCTTGGAGAAAGACTTGTTTCATGGACCAACAAAAAATAGAACTGTATTTCCCAATCTATTGTAGAGGTAGGATTTGTTGTTTCTGCTATTAATTTCACTCAAGTTGCTTAGATGAAGTATATATTAGAAGGTATTAAGGAGAAGGTAACTAAACTAGTGTTTATCTATTGTGATAAAACTAGTGCCATAAACATTATGATGTACTCTAAGACCAAGAAAATTGCAATTAAGCATGATTTTCTTAGAGAGAAGGTTCGAGAGAAAGAGGTGTAGTTAGAGTATGTGCCAACTAAGGAAAAAGATGAATACATTTTTACAAAGACAATACCAGAGGATATGATTGAGTATCTAAGAGGAAAGTTGGGGGTCATTCCCCTACCTGAGAAGAATTAACGTGATGTTGTTGCATTAGTTCAATGTTTTTTATTGAAATTTTTTTTGTTGGATTGATGTAATAAGGGGCTACTCCTTATTGGGAGCATTGGGTGGAAAATGAACTACTTACCTATAGGAGTTGATATATGGCATCTTTTGCATTGTTATCAAAGAGGGAGATATGTACTAAGAAGTGGTGATCAAACATGTGTGATAGATCAGAGGAAGTGTGAAAGGGGAAGACATATAATCAGAGATGAAGATTTAGTGCATGAACACAAGCATCAAAGGTTATCTGATTAAGAAGATGTTTTGATTGATATGTTTCCATAAATACTAAAGTGGGAGATTATTAGCATAAATTATAATGTGATGTTATAAATTTTGTATTGTGATGATCAGTTATTATGTTGTCATTGATGTCAATTATTTTACCTAGTGTTCTTACTTTGTTGCCAAGTATGTAAGAAGGATGAATAGTTTGTTTCAAGTGTTTTCAATTGTATCTTTCCTTAAGGGATATTTGGGAACATCTTTTGATGAAATTAGTATGATAACAACTATTGAATGTATGATTAGTGCAAGTTATGCTTCATTTAAGTATGACAGAGAAACAACTAGAATAGTCTGTGACTGGAAATGAGTGATTTTTTTGGTTTATCAAATCTATGATAAGTTATTTGGGTTGATAATACTATTATGTTTATGATACTATGTTTTTCTCAAGGTTATTACATAAACTATTTTGGATGATCAATGAGAATGTTTTGTGGTTACAAAATTTGTTTTAGTGAGAGATAACACTGTTCTTGAGATTTCGATGGTAGATCTTCATTTGTCCATAGGTGATCAAGTTGTGATAAATAATTTGTGTTCTAGATATCATGGTAGTGTATCAAAATTCATTTATGGTGATGTGTTGGAATTTCATTTCATTCATCGAGGTAGACGTTCTATCAGGATGAAGGTTGAGTTGGTCAAAACATGTTTGGTTATTCTTGACAAAATTAACTATAAATGTCTATATTGTTTCCGACCTATTTGGTAAAGTTGTTTATTATATTTATTTTTTTGTGGTAGCATGATCTCTCTAAGTGTGAAGATTGTATAAGTGATTTTAAATGTATTTTTTAAGTTTTAATGGGGGGTCCGACATAGGGCTTGAGTAGTGACATTTACATCATGAAATCAAAGATTTGTCTGTGTAGATCATGAATCTGAAGGTGCGATCAAGCTAGGGTATACCAAGAGTAATCTAAGAGTAGAATGTATGTGTTACAGAGGATCTAATCAATTAAAGGATTTTCTATTTCTAGATCAAATGACCTTAGCTGGTTTTCCTATTGTAAATCCCATGATTGGGTAGACCCTAATATACCTTATTTTAAAATCTCTGAATAGAGTGGCTCATTAATTTGGGTTAGAAATCTCCTTATAGGACTGGAGGTAAATCCCATAACTTGATAGCACTTAGGAGTGCCTTTGTAAAATCCTAATAGGGTTAAAATCCTAAAAGGGCACACTTTAGAAGAGCACATTATTTCTGGGTCTTCATTCCCACCATGGTTTTCACCCTTTTTAGTTTCCACATGAAAATGTATGTGTTATGTGTTTATTTATTAAGTTTCATTTGCTTATCAATCAGTGAACTTGTGAATGATGTTTTTAAGTTAAAGAAGTTAAAATTTATAGATATATTTGAATATTGATTCACCTGCCCCCTCCCCCTCTCAATATTCTTGACCTTTAGTACTAACACTATTGAATTTAAATTATTCAAGGAGATGATCCCCAAGACACAAGAGGATATGGAGTACATGTCTAAGGTTTTATACTCTTCAACACCTAGAAACTTGATGTATGCCATTCTCTGTACAAGGCTAGATATTCCACATGTTTTAGGGATTGTGAGCAAGTACGTGAACATTCGTGAAAAAGAGAATTCAAATGTAGTAAAGTGGATTCTCCGGTATTTGAGATGTAGAAAAAATTAACTTATATTTTGGAGGTTCTCATTCCACTCTACAAGGCTACATTGATTTAGATTTAGCAAGAGATATTAATAGGAAGAGGACTACTATATAGGGTATCTTTTTATAGTAGGTTGAATAATAGTAGTGGTCCACTAGATTTCTAGGCTGCAAAAGGTTATATCACTTTCAACAAAAGAAGAAGAATATGTTTCTTCTATAGAATCTAGTAAGGAGATTATTCGATTACTAAGGTTTATGGAGGAATTGGGAAAGACATAAGAGAATTTCAAGTTGTACAATGGAATTCAATGTGTGATTCATCTTGCAAAGAACTCACCCCTTCTTTGTAAGAACAAATACATACAATCCATTTTGGAGGATGGTAGATTGCTGATGGATAAGATACACACTAGAAACAATTCTACAAATATGTTGATCAACGTAGTAACTTCTCGCTTAGTTTTTATTTTCCTTCATGCTTGATCATAGTATAAGTGAGAACCAATTAGTTCCAAGTGGGTCAATCTAGTGGGAGGTATACATGCAAAAAAAATTCTACAAGATTAGTCTCCAACTGGGAGATTGTTTGGTGTCGATCCTAATGAGTATAAAACTGGGAGATTGTTGGTATTTGGGATAGATCATGCAAATAGTGATCATGAATTTTTTTAGGGTTAGGATAATTTTGTTCATTGGCTTTATAAACTGTGTCAAAATTCTTGATAAACTAGTGGCTATGTGATTTGAAATCATCCTATAGTAATTTTATCTTCGCTAGATAATAAAATAAGTTGACAACTATTTCTTTAGTGGATGTAGCCAATATTGGGTGAACCACATTAAATCTTCATATTATTGCATTTTTGTCCCTTTTTATCTTTGCATTAGCTTATATTGGTTATTAATTATATCTTCTTAAACCTTAACACAACTACCATACCATTTGAACACAAGTGAGAAAAAATCAACAAAAAAATTAGGTGATAAAGTTATTATGTAGTAAATGGTCATTTAGTGAGAAGGTACTACCATGGTAGCTAATATATAAGAAAGGAACACATGTCCACCATTAGTCCATTGCATTGAGTTTATTTTAATTGGATGTGCTAGAGAATATTTCCACTATGTGAAGATATGACGATAAAATAGACATGCAAGGCAATTAAAAGTTGGTCGAAACATAATAATGATGTGGAGAATCCATCAATTTGGTTGTCAAGCCATTTATAAGAAAGAAAATGACCTCAATAGATCCTATAACACTATAAACCCCTCTCCCTTAGGTAGGGGTGGGAATTATACCAAGAATTATTTAAAGTTAAACAAACAAAATTTATAGTAGTTACAATGGGGAGATAAAACATGCAGTAATGACTGATGCAAAGTGGAGCCAAGTAGTGTTGGAATTGATCCCAATTAAAAAATTATCAATCTTTCTAGCCCTTAAGAAACAATAGAAAAATTCTTGGATCCTTCTATCTAAAGAACCTTTAGGGAAGTCATCTGATTATTCTATAATTTTCTTCAACTCCCTTCTTCATACTATAACTCCTTCTCAACAATCTAACCACACTAGACAAGTGTTTCTAAAACTTCAAGTCAAAATATTTTCACAAGAACTCTCCATACACATGAATCAATTCACAATTCCTTCATTATATACCATAGTAAGTGTAATAGGGTTATATTGAACATGAATTTGCAAGTTAGGACCATTGATAGACATCCACATAGTTCTATTGGTCACCAGTATCAAACTGTCCTCTTAGGCCTAGTAGGACACTAGCCCTGAGAATGGGGTTTTTAGGATTAAATTTTATAACTTCCAAAGGATCACTATGAAAGACCAAAATTTTAGATACCCTTTTGGTAGATATGCCAAATTCCAAAGACTTGGTTCCCAACTTCAAACTTGTGCTTCCCAAGCATCTATAGGGACCAGAGACCTAATATGACTAATTTGGCCTAGCTATTGAAGAAACTACTCAAGAATTGTTTTCCCAAACCAATCCTATTCCTAGGGAAGGTATTCCTAAACCTAAGAACATATAATCAACAACAAAATTGTTCCTATCCATTCCCTATACATCTTTCTACATTAAATAATAGTGAATTGTAAGTGAGCACATAAGAGATGCTCGGCAAGGGCTTGGTGGAAAAACAAACTGGCAACAAAATCCAATCCATCCATCCTTCTAGAATCTGAAATTTCCCTGCCCCTACTTGAATTCCTCCTATTTCCATGAGATTCCCCTGGTGGGTTTTTAATTTAGGGTCTCATCTTCACAACCTAGGGTATGGAGAACTTCAATGATAGTTTCATGAACAATAGTGATTTCTCCTTTATACCTCCACCAAAATGAATCCAATCAACTCCATTCAAAGAATAATTAGAACTACCATACGACCATGAAATAGGTCTTATCCTTATTTTATCATAGCCTAGCTTAAGGTTTATCTTAGAAAAGAAACATGCACCCCATAATTGATCTTATAGGTCTTCAATAATGGGAATTGTGTTTTTCTACCTGATTGTGATCTTTTTTATAGCCCTAGAGTTAGTGAAGAAAGTCCACTTTCCATCCTTGGGTTTTATAAAAATGAGTACTAGACATGAGATTAGGCTCATTTGTGTTAGGCCTTTCTTTAATAGCTCCTGCACTTGCATTGAAATATCTATAATCTAATCAGGGGTTAGTTTGTATGCTACTTTATTGGGAAGTGATGCACCAAGGATCACACTAATGTGATGATATATGTCTGTTAAGGGTCAGAGGGAATTGGGTAAGTATCCTACAACTACACCTTTGTATCTCTCCAATAATTCATCCACATCCTTTAGTAACTTCATGGTCTTTTTTTTCTCCACTTTCTCCTTGGATTTCAACAATAGAGCATAACCTACATCTTCTTCTATGATGGTTTCTCACATCTCCTTTTCTCCTACCAATATGATGATGAACTATAACTGGTTGAATATTTGAATATATTAAGTTGATAATCATGCAAGGCATTAAATCAGTTAATGTATTGTATTTTCATTGATGTCAACTTGATATAATCTGTATGGTCATGGACATACTTCTAAAGACTTCAAAGAACCAATGAATAAAAGGCTATGCTATCAGTAATGCATATAAGTCAAGTATTCATAAAGTGACTATTTACATCGACAGAGTAAAAGGACAAAATCTTAGTGTTACTAGATGAAAAAATGCACAGCATTACCAACAAGAAAAGTCACAGTGTTTCCTGATAAGCAAAGCACAGTGTAACCCGACGGACAGAATCATAGTGTTGCCTAACAGAAAAGACAAGGAAAAAGATCCCAAAGACAACTGAAGTCACACCGATGGAATAGTCAGTTATCACTAATGACTAACTAAAGCACTAACCGACAGAACAAAGAGTTCACAAATGACAAAATGCTTACCTGTCAAGAGCTAAAAATAGACTTAACTAATACTTATCATTGTTCTATTCAACAAGATAAAGCTAGAGATAAGTAAAGGATTTAAAGCTGAGTTGTCCAGTTGGTAAGAAGATCTCTATGAGATAAAACTGAGTTTTTCTTTAAATCTAATTGGTGAGAATTGTGGATCATGCCAAGATCAAGAAAGCAAAGAAATGGTGAATCATGTTTATAAAGAGACAACCTAATTCATTCGAAAGGTGGTGAAGAGAAGTGAAAAGAGAATAGATGCTGAAGATATTTTGAAGGAGAAGAAAGATTTCATTCATACATGATCAAAAAGCTGAGGAAAGAGATAAATTATGCAGACACTGAAGAACAATGATGCAACATCACACAGAAGAACAATGTGGAGCAAAGGTATTGAATTGATTATATTCATTAGAGAGGTAATGCACTTGCAATAGATTTGAAAATCTATAATTCAAGATGTATGTGTGAATAGATCACTTTACTATTTCATTTTAACCATTTAAGCATCAAGTCTCTCAACCAAGTAGGACTTAAAAGTCTTTTACAATTGAGATACATCCCAAGGAGTATCAAAAATGATTGATCATACAAAGTAGAATTGGATATGCCCAATACCTACTGACAGGCCAAGTGAGTGTTTGATCAAGGATGGTAGTATTAGATGCCAGATACTAAGTGACATACTAATATTTATATCCTCTAACAAGGTCACACCTAACAGTGTGTTTGTAACCTTTAACAGGGTTGGATCTTAACTGAGCTCACTTCAAAAGAGTGAAAATTTGGGGTACTGGTCCCAATTGTTTTTCCCTTAACAGGGTTTGCACATTAAAAATCCATGTGTTATGTGTTTATGTTTCATTAGTTTACTATTTTTCATTTCACATAAGTTATTCTAGATTGATCGGTATAATCTATTTATTTAGTGTGTTTTGGTAAATAGAAATCTACATATCGATAAACATACAAAATAAAGTTTTACAAAGCACTCTGACAAGTAGTAATTTTTATAAGTATTTCAAGGCATTCATCTTGTAGGGCTGAGTATAACTAGAGGCTTAAAAGTGGTAATAAGTTTTAAGGGATTATTTAAGGATTAATTTTGAGGCCACCGATTCACCCCCCCCCCCCCTCAGTTATTAATAATAATTGGTATCAAAGATTGTGTGCTTATAAGCAAGGTTTCAAGACCTAAGCTAAAGATCACAAGATGAATAGATGAGATGTGCCCAAGTTTAACAAAGACAACTTTTCTTCATGGCAAAGAAGAATAAGACTCCACTTATCAGGTATTGGAAATGATGTTACTCAATACTTAGATACTGAATATGTGTTTCCCATAGGTCCACCCACAATTGAACAAATGAGACAGAAGCATGAGCACAATCACATGATGATAGAGCTTATTTCCTCACTCTCCTATGCTGAATTTAAAGATGTCAAAACTTGTAAAACTACAAAGAAGATGTGGGACAAATTGATTCTTGTACATGGTGGTGATAAGAATGTTCTGAGAGCCAAGGAAAAAATCCTTAGAGTAAATTTTGATGATCTTAGAATGAAAGAAGGTGAAAAAATCACACAATACATCACAAGAATCAAAGAGGTAGTCAATGCTATCCGAGGAGTTTGAGGTGTAGTAGAAGAAGATATAGTGGTAAGCAAAATTCTAAGAACCTTACTGCCTACATATGCTATTAGAGTATCGTCCATACAAGAAATGAGAGCAGTAGAAAATAACAATGTTACTCTTGATAGTTTGATTGGAATACTGATTTCATTTGAGATGAACAATTTTGATAATAGTTTCTTACCAAACATAGAGTATGCATTAAAATATTCTTTGAGAATAAGTAAATCAAGTCATAAACACACTATGAGAAAAGATTGTGATAGTGAAAGTGAAGAAGAGGATCTTGATGAAATTGAAGCACTTATGACAAGAAGAATGCAGAGAGGAAAAGGTAAATACAAAGTTAAATTACCACTTGTTTGTTTTAATTGTAAAGAGATTGGACACTTTGCTGCAAGATGTCCTAACATAAGAAAAGATGAAAGAAGTAATGACAGGTCATTTGAAAAGAAGTTTGACAAATATGATTACAGACACAACTGACAATCAGAAAGAATAGATACCTAAGACTACAAGGACAAAGGAAAGAAGGCCAGTTACCTAGCTAAATGCAAAGATGAAGATACTCACACCAAATCTGATGAAGACATCAAGATGGTGTTTGTGATAGTAAAAGATGATTTAGATAATGATGAAGAATGGTATGTAGAAACTAAACTCATATCCAAAGTTATAAAAAATGATGTCTAGATCATAGATACTGGCTGCACTCACCACATGACTGGTGACAAACAAAAGCTTGAGACTTTTGAATACTATAATGGTGGTTCAGTAAGATTGTGTAATGATACTCCTTGTCCAATTGAAGGTAGAGGAACTATAATGCTGAATAACCTGATAAAGTGTGACAATGCTTATTGGGTGAGAGGATTGAAGTATAATCTATTGAGTTCTTGTCAGTTGAATAATTTAGGTCAGAGAGTAGCATTTGAAAATATAAAGGCAAAGATCTTCAATGAATCAAGAAAGATGATTGGTACCGGTGAGCAAAAAAAAGGTAACTTATTCTATCTGAATGATACTGAAACCACTTTCTTAATGGATAGAAACAAAGACATATGGTTATGGCATAAAATATTGTTTCATGTGAACTTTGACAACATGATAAAGATAAGAAAAAAGAGAAATGTAAGAGGCCTACGGACGATGAAAAAGCTCAACAATATCATCTGTAAGAATTGTCAAAAAGGTAAGATGACAAATTCTAGTTTCAAAAGAAAAACCCATACATATGATGCCATTCTAGAATTAGTCCATACTCATTTATGTGGACCAATGAGGACAAAGAGTTATTATGGTGATAGATATCTTATTCTCTTTGTTGATGATTACTCTAGAATGATGAAAGTCATGTTTCTAAAAGATAAATCAGAAGAATTCAAGATGTTTAAATGGTACAAAGAAATGCTTGAAAAATAAAGTGGTAAGGAATTGAAATGCTTAAGATCATAGAGAGGAGGGGAATTTATTTCAGATGAATTCACTAAATTTTACAATGAGAATGGTATCAAAAGATGGGTCTCTGCACTGAGAATACCACAAAAAAATGGAATTGTTGAAAGAAGGAACAGATCAATTGTTGATTGTACAAGGATGCTGATGATAGAAAAAAGAATCATTCAAATATTCTAGAGGGAAGCTGTCAGTACTACTATTTACACATTGAAAAAAGTACAATTGAAGAAAGACACTAAGAAGACACCTTATGAGCTATGGTATGGTTGTACACCCAATGTAAGTTTCTTAAAAAAAAATTGTATTCAATGTTATAAATTAAAAGATGATAGAAATGGAAAAATTGATGACAAAAGTGATGAAGGAATATTTCTAAGTTATTCCACCAAGAGCAAAGCTTATGAATGTCTCAATAAAACCTCTAACAAAATTTTTGAAAGTGCAAATGTAAAGATAGATGAATTTGCAGAGAAGAATGAAAAGGAAAGCAAAAAATAACCAAAGGACTACAACAGGTTTGTTTACAATGAAGAACCTGACACTCTACTTGACCAACAATGTAGAGCTCTCGAGCAATAGATCATTGCACCCGAGCATCAGGCTGCAAATACTGACAAATAGGATATTGCTCAAGATGACACACGAAGTGATGGAGAACATAATGAAGGACAAAATGATGATCAAGATGATAGAAAAAGATTTGAGCTTGTACTTGCCAGATATGTCAGAAGGAACCATCCACAGAACCAAATAATTGGAGACAAGAAGGCTGGTATGAGAACCAAAAGTAAGTCTCTAAACACATGTCTAATTTGTGATTTTGAGACAAAATCTGTCAATGTTGCACTTGATAATGATGAATGGATAAGTGTTATGAATGAAGAGATTGATTAGATAGAGAAAAATAAGACATGGACACTTGTACTAAAACCATATGAAAAGAATGTCATTGGTACAAAATGGATATTCAGGAATAAATTGAATGACAATGGAGAAGTCACCCGAAATAAAGCAAGACTAGTATGCAAGGGGTATGCACAAGAAAAAGGGATTGAATATGGAGAGACCTTACCACCCATTGCTAGGATAGAAGGAGTGAGAATATTACTTGCTTATGCTACATATAAAGGATTCAAGGTATACCAAATGGATGTCAAGTCTGCATTCCTAAATGGAATACTTGAGGAAGAGGTATACATTGAACAACTGGGTACATGTAGGATCATGGTATGCCAAAAAGTGGCAATGTGAAAAAGAAGTCCTGATTGGTAGACTAATTAAAAAATAGCTATAACTTTCAAATGGTATATTATTATTCAAATCTGAAAGATGTGTCACATTATATGTTTTTCCTACTACAAGGGAAAAAGAAAACAAATTCAATTTGATAAATTTTAGACCAAGTTAAGGTGGTCAGACACGAGAGTTTTTATATTCTGGAAAAGTTGTAAAAGAAAAATCATAATTAATTATTTACTTGGAAAAAAATTACAAAAAAATATGTGTCACATCTAAACATTAATCTAATACTTATATCTAGAATCAAGTAAAAAAAATTATGATTTGATTGTATTTAAGGTGGTCAAACATACGCCTACTTCTTATATTTTTAGTCTTGATTAATAGACTGATTGAAAAATTACTATAACTTTCAAATGGTATAATATTTTTGAAATACAAAACATGAGTCACATTCTATTCTTTTCCTACAACAATTAAAAACTAAAAAAAAATCTATTAGATAAATTTTAGACTAAGTTAAGGTGGTCAGACACGAGATTTTTTAGATTTTGGAAATGTTGTAGTAGAAAAATCATAATTAATTATTTACTTGGAAAAAAATTACAAAACAATATGCGTCACATAAAAACATGAGTCTACTACTTATATCTATAATATTGTAAAATAATATTATCATTTGATTGTGTTTAAGGTGGTTAGACATACACCTTCTTCTTATCTTTTTCCTGAAATTTTCATACTACTGCATTGAAATTTGAAATTTCACCATATAGAATATATTTGTTTTAAAGAAGGGATAGTATCTCAGAAACTAGATTCAATTTTCTACAGATTCTCTTCTTGCACATTTTTAATATAAAATTGTTAACTTGTCTAAATGTTTATGTCAACTTTCCTAACCCTGATTTTCTGAATTTTCATTGCCACTTAAGGCCTAGTTTGGCATACCATGATCCTGCACATACCCAACCAGAAGGGTTTGTTGATCGATAAAAGAGGAACATGGTATGTGCAATACACAAATACTTGTATGGATTGAAACAAGCACCCCAAGCCTGGTATGAAAGACATCATTCCTATGTCATAAGTATAGGATTTGTAAGGACTAGTGAAAACAATAATCTTTATTTGAAGGAAGATACTGATGCTAACATTTTGATTGCTGAAATATTTATTGATGACATCATATTTGGAGGCAATGATATGCTATGCAAATCATTTGAAAATGAAATGAGCATAGAGTTTGAGATGTCTATGTTTGGAGAGATCAAGTTCTTTCTTGGTCTACGGATCATGCAACAAGATGAAGGTATTTTCATTACACAATCCAAATACATAAAGGAAGTGCTAAAAATATTCAAGATGGTAGATTCCAAACCTGTTGGGACACCGATGGCAACTAGATGTAAGCTAACAAAGGAGGAAAAGTCAACAGAGGTAAATCAGAATTTGTACAGATCAATGATTGGAAAACTCATGTTTGTTGTACATACTAGACCAGATATTGCACATGCAGTAGGAATAGTTGCAAGATTTTCTGCTAACCCCAGAGAATCACATATGACTGTTGTGAAAAGAAACCTAAGATATCTAAAGAATACCAAGGAATATGGATTATGGTATAGAAGAGAAGGAAAATTTGAATTTAAGGTCTTTACCAACGCTGATTGGGCTGGAAACATTGATGACCAGAAGAGCACAACTGGAGGAGCATTCTTTATCAGTGATAGACTTGTCACATGGATCAACAAGAAGCAAGTATGCATCTCTCAGTCTACTGTAGAAGTAGAGTATGTTTTTTTTGTTGCAAACTTCTCAAATATTGCATGGATCAAATAGTTACTATAAGGTATGCATATGAAAATTCTTGAACCAGTAATTATCTATTATGATAATACAAGTTCAATAAACATTTCCAAGAATCGATTCTTGCATGCTGAAACAAAGCATATTGTCATTAAGTATCATTATTTAATGGAAAAAATTCAAGAAAAGGAGGTGATACTTGAGTATTTTCAATCAAAGGAACAATTATCCGATATCTTCACCAAGCCACTTCCCAAGGATGCATTTGAATACTTGAGAAAGAGACTAGGGGTCAGACCCTTATCTACTGGTCAGTAAGATGATTAGAAGGTTGCATCAGCCTACATATTATCATAATATAATTCATGATGATGCAAGAAAAGAAATTAACTTCAAAGATAAATCTATACACAGCAAGGTATTTATCTACTTCATGTGCCAGATTTGTTATATTGCAGATAGATTGGGAAATTCAAGGAATATATTATGGATACAAAGGAATTGTTTGGCATTACTGTCAAAAATACTTGTTTTGCATTGCTGTCAAAGGGAGAGATTATATCCATTATCACACAAGGAGAGATTATATCCATTGAAGATATTAAATAAGGGGGTATGTGTAGGATCATGGTATGCCAAACAGGTGCTTAAGTGGCAATAAAAATTTAGAAAATTAGGTTTAGGAAATTTCACATAAAAATTTGAACAAGTTATCAATCTTATATCAAAAATATGTAAGAAGAGATTCTATCAAAAATTGAATTTAATTTCTAAGATACTAGCCCTTTTTTGAATAAACTTTATTCTATATGGTAAACATTTCAAATTTCAATGCAGTATTATGAAAATTTTAGGAAAAACATAAGAAGTAGGTGTATGTCTAACCACCTTAAACACAATCAAATGATAATATTTTTTTAGAAGATTCTATATATAAGTAGTAGACACATGTCTGGGTGTGACACATATTTTTTGTAATATTTTTCCAAGTAAATAATTAATTATGATTTTTCAACTACAACTTTTCCAGATTATACAAAATCTTGTGTCTGACCACCTTAACTTAGTCTAAACGTCATCAAATTGAAAATTTTTAATTTTTTTATTGTATTAGGTAAATCATAGAATGTGACTCAAGTTTTGGATTTCAAAAACGTTATATCATTTGAAACTTATAGTTATTTTTCAATTAGTCTATCAACCATGACTAATAAGATAAGAAGTAGGTGTATGTATGAACACCTTAAACACAATCAAATGATAATATTTTTTACAAGATTTTAGATATAAGTAGTAGACTCATGTACGGATGTGACACATATTTTTTTTTAAATTTTTTTGATGTAATATAATTAATTATACTTTTTATTCTAAAACTTTTCTAAAATATAAAAGCTCTCATGTCTGACCATCTTAACTTAGTCTAAACTTCATCAAATAGATTTTTTTTTCTTTTTTTCTTGTGGTAGGTGAAGCATAGACTGCGAAATATGTTGGATATTTAAAAAATTGTTATACCATTTGAAATTTATAGTTGTATTTCAACCAGTCTACCAATGAGGACTTCTTTACACATCGCCCCTTTTTGGCATACCATGATACTGCACATACCCAAGGAGAGATTATATCCATGTGAGAGACCATGTAAGGAGAAATTATATCCATCATAGTATCAAAAGGGAGATATGTAATCAGACAGGGAGAGTACATACAAAGGAAATTAATTGCTGACAAGAGACATCAAAAGAAAAGAGAACAATCAAAGGGAGAGAGTTTGACACAGAAGAGAGAACACATCACATCAAAGGAAGAAATATTCTACATCTATCAAGAGAAGGGATTGAAGACAGAGAGAAAGCTGCAAGAATCAAATCTAAGCTATGAGAAGCTTATCGAGGACTAGATATTTGTATCAGTTATAGTACATAAGATTGGTAGTTTGATGAACTTTAACTGTTATATTTCATATTGTATTAGTGATAATATAGTGTGATAATGTAGTGTGTTGCCATCAATGCCAAAGGGAGAGATTGATGAACTATAACTGATTGAATGTTTAAATATATTAATTTGATGATCATGCAAGGCATTAAATCAGTTAATGTATTGTATTGTCATTGATGTCAAGTTGATATAATTTGTATGGTCATGGACATACTGCTAAAGACCTAAAAGACCTGATGAATCAAAGGCTATGCTATCAGTAATTCATATAAGTCAAGTATTCACAAAGTGACTGTATACACTGATGAAGTGCACACTGATGGATAGAGTAAAAGGACAGAATAACAGTGTTACCTGACAAACAAATGCATAGTGTTACCAATGAGAAAAGTCACAGTATTGCCCAATGAGAAAAGCACAATGTAACACAACAGACATAATCATAGTGTTTCCTGATGGAAATGACAAGTACGAAGATCCTGAAGACAACTGAAGTCACACCGACTGAATAGTCAATTATCACTGATGACTAACTGAAGTATTGACCGACAGAACAGAGAGTTCAAAAATGACAAAATGCTTAGCTATCAAGAGCTAAAAATAGACTTAACTGATACTTATCATTATTTTATTCAACAAGATTATGTCGGAGATAAGTAAAGGACTTAAAGATGTGTTGTCCATTTGGCAAGAAGATCTGTACAAGATAAAACTAGAGTTTTTCTTTAAATCTAATTGGCGAGAATTGTGGATCATGCCAAGATCAAGAAAGCCAAGAAATGGTGAATTGTGTCTACAAAGAGACAACTTAATTCATTATGAAGGTGGTTATGAGGAGTGAAAATAGAATAGATGCTAAAGAGATTATGAAGGAGAAGAAAGTATTCATTTAGACCTGATCAAAAACCTGAGGAAATAGATAAATTCTGCAGACACTGACAAATAGTGAGAAAACATCACTGAGTAGAACAATGTGGAGCAAAGCTATTGAATTGATTATATTGATCAGAAAGGTAATGCACTTACAATAGATCTGAAAATATGCAATTCAAGTTGTATGTGTGAATAGATCACTTTACTATTTCAGTTTAACCATTGAAGCATCAAGTCTCTTAATTGAGTAGGACTTAAAAGTCTTTTACAATTGAGAAACATCCTAAGGAGTATCAAAAAGTTTGATCATACAAATTAGCATTGGATATGCCTGATACCTATTGATAGGCCAAGTGAGTGTTAGATCAAGGATGGTAGCATCAGATGCTAGATACTAAGTGAAAAATTATAATTTAAATCCTCTAACAAGGTCACACCTAATGATGTGTTTGTAACCTTTAATAGGGTTAACTCTTAACCAAGCTCACTTTAGAAGAGTGAAAATTTCAGGTACCGGTCTGTTGCCAAATTTTAGTCTAGGGTCTTTAGGTCCTAGGGGTCAATTTTTTCTTTGGCGACCTACTTCTCATTCATCTTGAAACCTTCCCCTAATGTGCTTATCAGATAAATTATTTTCCTTTCCTATTTAAGTCTATCCAGTTTTCAATCTTTCTACTTCATCCGGTGTTTAGGTGATTTAGGTATGTCAGGAAAGGGGTGTCATAGCGTCTTCTGAATGAGAAGTAGTCACGCTTGGTTCTCTAATGCTCAATATGTTTTTTCAAAAGGTAAACATGTGATTTACATAAGTGATTGATAAAGCTTTTGTTTGTAAAAAGAGTTTTTCAACTCTCAGAGTTATCAGGTTGCGGAGTAGTGGTGGTGATCATGTAGCGTCCAGAAAAGTTGGTCTCAAAGGTGCAACCCTGACACAAGTGAAAAGAGAAAATAAGAAGTTAAGTGCTCCTAATAGAAAATAATTTGTTTAAGTGTGCAAAGGATAAAAGGTGAAGTCATTGGGATACTTTTCCAAAATAAAGGAAAAAGGCTTACGGGAAAAGTATTCTCTTATATTATTTTCCCACACAAGGTAAAATAGTCTAGTGTTCATTCATTTGGGCATCGAAAGGAAAGTATGTTCTTTTTTGGCAAGACTAAAGATTTGTTTCAGCAAGCAGCTAATGAAAATAAAGTTAAGTGTAAGTTTGAGGATTTTGAGGCCAGTATGTTCTCCAAAATGGGAATTTCAAATAGCCATTGATTATAAAAAAATAAATGCTAAATCTATCTTTGCATCCATTAGGTCACCTTAATGTTATTCATGTGGTGCCAACGTTCAGATCTTAGTGGCTATTTCTTCAGCATTCGCCATCATTTTCTACTCACCATTTTTGTATAGAAAGTCATTTGTCTTCACTCATGTTCTCAGTTTTACAGTAAATGGCTGTTAAAGCTTCTAGTTACAAAAAATTAATTGGTATTGAGGGTGAATTGAAAGAAGTTTCTGACACATCTCTAAGATTGTTTGATCTCGGAGATTTGCATATAAGATTGAAATCTCATCCAGTTCATCCTATTACACAGTAGCTCAAGGACAATGGTCTGGTAGAAGCTATAGGGTTTCCAACGGTAGTTCAAGCTCCTAAGCTCTTCCTAGAATGTATAGAGAAATATGACCTGGTGATAAAGCAAATCCTGTTCTCAGATCAGTCTAATTTTTTGATGATTGATAAAACCCTAATCCAATCCACTTTTTCCCTTCCAGCGAAAGATGTGTATTGTGACATTGACTTCGGCTCATCTGTGTCTATGATCAATGAGAAGAAGACTCTAAGGAGAGAAGACATGAAAAATACCTTGTTCTAGACCCCTCGATCAAAGAAAATGAAGATGTTGAAGACTTTCTTTCAGAACCCTAAAGAGGGAAATTGTTGATATTCTAGCCCTGCTAACCAAATTGGATGGAAAACCCCATATCCTAGATCTCGTCGAACATAATTTCTTCCTTGTTCAAGTTGTTTTCATAGAAAATATGTTCATTGATTCAGTAGAAATCCTGTGTGAGAATCTAGCATCCTGGATGAGTTCATGTCAGGGATTCAAATAGTTCTACATGTCTTCATACTTGATATATGCTCTGGCAACTCAGGCCCTGTGGCTTGGCTTACTAGTAATCCTGAATTTCAACAAGAACACCAGAATATATGAGTTCTACCCAAATTTGCAATTACATCGAAGCTTTGAGGGATATACTGCTGTGAATGATGCATTCACAAAGAGAATATGTTGGGAACTTCAAGGTTTCCCAGAAAGAAGATTCTCGCCAGAGGACATCTCAGCAATCAGTCGCTATGGATGCTCTTTCATCTAATTCCCAAGTTTCTCTTATCTTTAGATAGGAGCCTTCTCTAGATTTCCTAAGAGATTGCCCCGGTATCCTAAAGATAAGGTGGTCTTGATGGAGCTTTGCTGACAGATATTGGAAGTGAACACTCTGTGTTTAACAGTGAAAAATATCGCCAAAATTTCCTTCCTCATGGTGGTTGGTACATATTCCTATGCATCCAAATTTGATGCCCAAAATTTAGTAAAGAGTTTGGAGGATAAGATTAAGCTACTTGATTATGAGGTTCTTAGGCCTCAACATAATCCTATGGGTTTTGTTAGAGATTACCTAAAGTTCAGACATTCCTATAGACATGTCCCAGATATTGAAGATTTCTGGACCGAGTGTTTTGAGTATCAGACATGGGAAAAATTATGGTCCCATTTAACTTTCGATGAAATTGCAATGTATAATATTGTTGTTGATGTATCTGATCTTGCAAGTGATGGCCTCTTCATGCTTCCCTCATCCTACAACTAGATCAAGGTGTTTCCCATTTCTTTGTCTCCACCAACGTGTCCAGTGATTGATTCATTGAAGTTTCTCATGAGAGGCATTATCAAGAGACCCGACAAGTGGGTAGAATGGACCAGAGCACAATGGAAAAGAACCTTTGGCACAGGTTCATCTGGAGAAATGACATCAGGAGTTGAGCAATCATCTTCAGTAGTTACTTCTTATGTGGCACCATTAGTCTCATTAGGTGCAGCGCAATCTGCCAGGCAAGGAGGTGACCAGCCCCTAGAAAAGAATGTTCCCATCACTTTGACCTATGGAGATAGTTTGCTCCCAAACATTGGAAATGAAGAGGAGAAGGAAGAAGATAAGGAAAAGGGAAAGAAGAAACAAAAAGAGTTGCACGTGACCAAGCCTCCCTCACCAATTCTAGTTATCACCTTGGATGACACAAATCCCATGGATGGTCAGGATTCGTCTTAGCTAGTAAACACTCTAGCCCTTTCGGTGACTAAGGTTACCTCCTTCAATGTTCCACCTAAAGACAAGTAGACTCCTCCAGTAGCCCAGAAGCTCTTTGATCCTACAGCTCTTGAGTCTATAATAAAGGTGTTATCCACTGAGTCATGGTTGGAAGAAACCATTGAGAAGAAGAAGAAGTGACATGAAGAAGCCATTTCTTCAAAGGACCTAATCCTTAAGGAAACCTCATCATAGCCACCGAAAAAGAAGGGAAAGAAGAAAAAGTCTATGGCTTCCCTTTCCCATGATTCCACAATTGGGAATATGCTAATGGAAATAGTAGAGCCACAGAAAGAAGGAAAGTTTTATGAACTTTCAGCTCAATATTTCCAGATAAAAACTGTGCATCTAGGAGTGTCGGTGCATGACTCAATGGTTATTATCTGGAAAACCACCAATGAGAGAATTGAGGATAGATTATAAGAACTCCGAGTAGACAAGGAACTCCTCAAGTCTGCAAATAAGGAGCTAGTCAAGTATATAAAATCTGCTCTTGGAAGTACTTCATCTTCTTAGTTTGACCCCAATGTGGAAGAAAATAAGAATCTTCTACTCAAGCTGCAACAAGAGAGACAATTTGGAAAAATTGGTAGAGCATGGATAGAGGTGATGAAGGTTCAAGTCCCCATTGTTATTGAGAATTTGGGGAATCTTCTACTTGATGCAGACAAGTTGAAGGATACAATAGCAAAGCACCGGGATACCATTTATAATACATCCACTGGATTGATAGAGCAGCTAGCAACCTTGCAGGAGGTGATTGATATGAAGACTAGTTTTGCAATCTCCAATGGTATTGTCAAGACCGGGCATGAGCCATTGTTTCACTGGAGGCAGTCTCTAGAGTTCGTGGTTGAGAACTCAAGTAGATTAGAAAATGAACTTAAAACTATGATTGAGTTAGTGCAAAAGGAGATGCACAAAATTTTTGATTTTTTGAAAGTTTTTCAGACGGAATCTCATGTTTTTTGAAGTGACAAGTTGGTGAATAAAGAAAAAATAAAAGCTAAGTTTATTTCTTTCATAAATGAGATTGCGGATGTGGCTAACTTCCAAGAGTCAAGCATCAGTGAGCTCTCCGCGATAGATGCAGTGATCAAAAAGGAATCGGACAACCTCCAATCCTGGATTGCCAGGTTGGATAAACTGACAAAGATGCATGTTTTTTGGATGATCTAAGCTGACAATATAATCATTCGGAATGCTCAGGATTTGGGTAGGGTAACAGATGCAATGAAGGCTTACAAAGGAAAATTTGTTACATAGAAGAAGGCATAGAATCTGTTGACCTGTGTCATCTTCCCAATTTTTTGTATAGTGTAGCCATTTTGGGCATTTTGTCAACTTTGTCAATTTTTGTAACCGACCAGGTTTATTATTAGAATGTTCCTCTCTCAATATTGTAAAGAGGCAATAATTTTTTGTAACTGGTCATTTTCTTTGAAGACCTATATATGTAAATTTATGTTAAGTAAATAAGATCAGAAAAAATTACTTTGGGCGAAACCCTGTAGTTGGGACTACTGCATGTGACTCTGAGTTTTAAGTGATTTTTGTTCTTCATCTTAGTTAGCTGTGTGATGTTTTGAATGAGGATGATAATACCAAAAATTGAATGAATATTAATGAACCGGGTTTGGTTATTTTCATTCAGGGGATTGTATGTTTACTGTCTTTATCATAAGAACACAATTTTATTTTCATTGCACATCTTAGTTCAATAGATTGGTTCTTGCATAAAGATTTGGGAAGAGGGTTAATAGAGAATGAGATTGAGATAATCTAGGTATTTTCAAAGTTTCACAATCTTAATAATCCAGAAATTACATTATTACACCTTCTTTCTCTATCTCCGCTGGTAGATGGTAGTTTGCATTCATCCCACACTGCATAATAGTTTGCATTTTAGATTGCATGTCTTTGAGTAAATCCTCATTCATTGCCTAAGTTGTTTGAAGCTTTGAGAAACTTGGTTAATCCTCTTCTTCTCTCTGGTTAAGAGCATACCCCTAAAAACCAAAAGACAAATTTCATTGCATATCTTTCACATAAGGGTTACTATACCTTTCAATTCAGGGGTCATTGATAGATTCCTACCATTGACCCAGTCTGTGGTTAATTTTTGTTCTATGAAAGCCAGCATTGGGTATTTTCAAGAGTCATTATATAAATAAAACTTAAAGCAGACAAACTATAAACCAACAATTTTTGGCAACTCTACTAGGGAGAATTCCTAATTTCCTAAGCTTTCTTAGTAAGTCTATCTGTGGCTTTAATAAGTAACCTAGAACTTATCTATTTGGTATTCCTAATGCAACATTATGCATATCACTCTTAAGGAGAAATGGTGTTGCCTCACAAAGGACAAGTCCCACTAGAGTAAAATAATCTTCACATCCAGGATGAGCAAGACAACATTATAAACCAGTTGAATATCCTTGCCTGGAAAAGCCAAAAATCCCTTGACCAATACAAAAGAATCAGCTTTGTGCCAGAAAGAGAAAAGCCAACATTGAATATTGGGAGGGAGTGTTACAGGAAAGAAGATTTAGGGCTGCGTAGCTACAGTAAATAAGGTCAATAGCTCTGGATCCCAAGTATACCTGAAGTGTTCGGAGAGAGGGACATAAAGACCCTGTGTTTGAAGAATTGCAGAAGGCTAAGTTCCCTTTGTTAGAAGACCCTCTCAGAAGAGGAAGAAACAACACCCGAGATCCTATCTTTCTAGGTATCTATTTTGCTCTTTTTCCACCACCACACCCTATTTCCCAGATTCATAGCCATTCTTCTATACCTCCTGTCATCCGCAATACTACCCCATTACTATGTAACACCCTTACTCTTCACAGAGTAGCTGCTCCTACCAACATCAATTTTTAGGCTGTGCCAGTAACGCTCCCTATTTCAATGGCCATCCCCTGGGTTAATGCCATTGGGCCTCTTCATCTAGGAGCTAATAATGACTTACCTCAAGCTTCCCAAAAGAAATTTCCAAAGTTCAATGGAGATGGGAAAGTATCTGCTGATGAGCATATTGTAGCCTTCTTCATCACATGCAAAATTGTAAACCCTTAGCAAGAAGATGTGGCAGTAAGAATGTTTGTATAGACTTTAATAGAAAATGCTGCTGACTGGTTTCAACATCTCCCTACGGGATGCATAACTAGTTTGAATGATATGAAGAACCGCTTTGAATCTCGCTATAAAAGTATAGAAGATGAGCACACACTTCTGACTTAGCTCACACAAATAAAGAAAGAACCTAGTGTTCCTATGAGGGAATTTATTTCAAGGTTTAATAACCTAGCTAATAGGATCCCCACTGCTAGCAAGCCTATTACTGACAACTAGAAGATGTTCTTTATCAGTTTCATGCCTCCTGACATAAGTTTCCAAATCAGACAAGTGCATGTGGTTAATTTGCAAGCCGCCCAAAATCTAGCAATTGAGCTAGAGGATGACCTTATAGCTGCCAGGAAATGGAAGCAAGAAATACAGAGTGGTGCCTCCACAAGCTCTAATTCTAGTGCAACCGAAAATACTGAGGCAATGCTTTAGAAATTGTCTAATGAGATGATTGCCCTTAAGCGGAAAATGGGAAAGTCTGCCCCATCCTTTCAACAACCTTACCAGGATATTCCCAAAAAACAACATGAAGGTAAACAGTTGTAGTTGCCACAAGCTCAGCAAAAGCTCACCATTGAGGCAACTAAAAAGCATAATATGTGCATTTTTTATCTAAGAGATGACCATGATGTAAATAGTTTTCTAGGGATGAATATATATAGACATCTAGCTTCAAGCAATGAGCTGACTATTGAATATCTCAAAAGTGAATAAGATTCTGCTCCCCATGGCAACTTCGGTAATTTATTTTTGGAGTATGAATCTGATTCTAAAGTCAGAGGTGATTGCTTTGCCACCATGGATGGAATTCAAATGACAGTGGAAACAAGAATTCAGAGAGACAAAAATTAGGGAAACTCATTTCCTCCTTAGAATATTGCACCTGGTCCTTTAGCTGGTGTACCTAGATCTTCTACTTCTTCATCTTGGAAGAAGGATCACTTGAAGTTTGAAATAAATGGTAAGTCTTTGTCTACCTTTGATATAATTCAATACTGCAAGGATGCTAGAATCCAAGTGTCTCCCTTAGAATATTTAAAAACTCATTGTACTAAACTTCAGAAGCTTGTAGATTACTATAAAAGTGATGCTAACTCCAGAATACAGCCTAATATAAATTCTACTATTGGTGATGAACCTCCTAGTAGTGGCCCTTTAAACGATGAAGAACCCATCCTTCCCTTTCTCTTTCAAGAAGAAGATTCTTCAATCTTAGCCACTGCTCCTAGCCAAAATCCTGAACCATTCTATGTCCCCCTATTTATTAATGGTCATAAACTAAGAAACTGTATTATTCAATGGACGCTAGATAGGTTCCACTCCTAGGTCAGGTAAAGGATGCACAAGTTGCATTGGCTGCACACCCTGCAAAGAGGATTAAGCTGACCATCTTGGTATCCGATATTCCGGCCAGCTACGGTATGCTTCTAAGTAGAAGCTTTTGTAAAGACATAGGTGGAGAAATCAAGATGGACTGGTTCCATGCTATAATCTCAGTGGGTACTAAGAAGATAAAGCTGGAGCCCGAGGAAAAGGCCAAATTCACATTAATGAAGTCTAATGACCCTAAGGCACAAATCCTCTACCAGGAGATGGAATTTGGCAATTATATGTTGTTTTTAGATTTTGATCATCAAGATGAAATACCAGAAGATACAAATAGTCAGGATATCTGGATCTTGGAGTTTGATGATAGTTGTGCTATTGTAGGATCGGGAGCTGGCATAGTTCTTATTCCTTGGAAGGAGACATAATACAACTTTCTTATAAATTGCAGTTTAAGAACACTAATAACATGACGGAATATGAGGCTCTGTTGCTAGGCATTGCTGCTACGAAGAAAAGAGGGGTGAAAATCATTAAAGCACATGGTGATGCAGAGTTGATAGTGAGGAAAGTTTGAGCATAGTATGCAGTGAAAAATGCGAGACTATGGAGTTAAAGGAATAGATTTTGGGATGAGATAGAGGACTTTGATGCCTTTTCAATCCAAGATTTTCCAAGAGAGCAAAACACAAGAGCAGATTTGTTGGCTGCGTCAGCTTCACTTCTCCTCCTGCATTCGGAAATAGGAGATAAGCAATACAAAGTTGAAGTTCTCTTCAAGCCAAATGTCCCAGATAGTCTGGAAATCTAGCAAATTTTCATCAGTGACAAATAAATACAAGCTTTCATGAAAGGATCAAATCAGTTTAGTGATCAATACTTTGATGGAAGTTTGACTACCTATGAGGATCTCTCTCCAGATAGTAAGAAGGAGTTGGAGCTTGGAGAAGAAGAGTTAAAAGGTAAAAAAATTCCTCGACACCTAATATCCCTTGAAAAACGTTTTGATAGACACGATGCATATATTAGAAAAGAAAGAGATAGGAAAGGTGGTACCTCAAGGGATTTTGAGGGAATGAACATAGGCACTAAAAATAAACCTAAGATGGTAAATATTGGAATTTGTTGAACAAAAAAGTAAAGAGAAAAGGCTAAACACCTACTCTCCCAATATAAGGATGGGTTTTCTTAGGGCTATGAAGACCTCAAAATGTTCTAGAATGGAGACTTCAAGCACACGATCCCTCTCAAGCCTGAAGTTGTCCCTTTTTGGCAGAAGCAATGAAACTACAATCCTAAGGTTTCAAATGCCATTTTCAGGGAAGTTCACAAGATGTTGGAGGAAAAATTTATCTATCCCATACATCACTCTACATGGATAGCCAACATCGTGCCCGTCCAAAAGAAGAAAGAAGAAATCAAAATTTGTGTAGATTTCCAGAATCTGAACCAGGCTTCTTTGAAGGATAATTATGCCTTACCCAACATGGATCATATACTACAAATAGTTGCTTGATCCAAAATGATGTCCATGTTGGATAGTTTCTTGGGTTTCAATCAGATTGAGGTGGACCCGAAAGATAAGTATAAGACATCGTTCACCACTCCTTGGGGAACGTTTGCTTACAATAGAATGCCCTCTAGGGTTATCAATGCTGGAGCTACCTTTCAGAGGGAAATGAACTCTTCATTTGCAGACCTCCAGGATAGAATAATAGTTATATACTTTGATTATTTAACAATCTTCTCTAAGAAGAGAGAAGATCATTTGAAAGATCTTGAGATAGTGCTAAAGAGATGCAGAGAGCATGGCATCTCTCTTAATCGCAAGAAGTCCATTTTTTGTGTCACCGAAGGTAGACTGCTTGGTCATATTGTTTCCCACGAAGGAATCCGAATTGACCCTGAGCGCGTGAAATCCATCCAACAATTGAACCTGTTGGCAAGAAAGTCTAGAACAAGATCATTCTTTGGGTAGGTAAACTTTCTCAGGCGGTTCATTCCTGACTTTTCTGAGTTTACAAAATGCATAATTTATATGATGAAAGGTAGTCAAAGTTTCAAGTGGAATAACTCTAGGAAGAAGGCCTTTGATTTAATCAAGTATTCTATAGCTAGAGCACCTGTATTGGTGCATCTAAATTATACCAAGGAATTCATATTATACTGCTATGGATCAGCTCATACATTGTCCACTATCCTAATGCAAGAGAAACATGAAGGGATTCAGGCGCCTATTGCATTCATGAGTACTCCACTCAAGGATCATGAATTCAGATACTCTCAAATGGAGAAGCATGCATATGTGGTGGTTAGGGAACTGAAGAATTTTAGATTCTATGTATTACATTCCCATTCTATTATTTATATTCTTGATTCTACTGTTGGGTGATGCCACAAAACTATGTCCCACTTTTTGGCCAACTTTGACACTGAAATGAACATTCTAAAAAAAAAATTCACTTTCAGACATCTATTATCATAAAATCATTATGAATTTGAAGATGATGTAAACTAGTGACTTTTAGCATTTTATTTCTAGTTTATAAATATATTTTGAAAAAAAAAATTGGAATTTATTTGAATCCATTTTTCCTTCTCCTTCAAAAATTATTATTGTGAAAAATCAAGATTTTTCAGAAGTGACACTCACTTTGATCAACATAACATTTTTTATAAAACTGATAAGAACGTAATTATTTTGAATTTAGGCTTGTAACAAAAATATCTAGAGAATCCATTTGGTTTCATTCAATTTGGTTGAATATTTAATAGTTTATTGAGTTATGAAGTGAAATTAATTATTATTTGGACATAGGTTCACTTGGATCGCTATAACTCTATCTCTATATATCAAAATTAATTTATTATTTTTTTGATAGAAAGGTAACATAAATACCTATTTCCTAGATATTGTTCATAATTTTTTTCCCTAATTTACTATTTTTCTAGAAGCGTCGAACAAAGAAGTCGCTAAATGGTCAGACAACCTATGTTTAGTAAAACTTAAAAAGAAAAGTATTAATAAACTATATATATATATATATATATATATATATATATATATATATATATATATATATAAATCATAATCATTGGAAAGATTTTTCAGAGTACTAACATCCTGTATTTGGGTTTTTCAAATGAATTTATTTGATCCCACAAAAAGTTAATGTCAAAGTAATTTTTTGTCAGCATTTTGATGGGTTCAAAGGAGACTCGATTGTAGGTGTGAGTGAGGAGTAGAGGGATTATACCAAAGGGATTTTGATCCAACAGGCTTTTATCTAGCCATTTTTAGTTTACTCCTTCAAATGGGACCTTTCAAGTCTTAAATCATCATATTTTCTTAAAAATGTGCAATTTGAGCAAAAATCAGGATGTTCAAAAAAGTGGGACACACTATTATGGGACCACCCTGTTAAGAGCATTTTGACACAATGAGAAATAGGATGTAATACTAGAGGTGCATGGATAGCAAAGGTACAGGAGTATGATATTGAACTCAAGCCAACCAAGCTGGTTAGAGGAAAAGGCTTGTGTAAAATAATTGCATAAAATCAGGAAATAGCTCAAGAGGAGGATTCTCCAAAGGTGTTAATGGTTAGTCTTCTTGATCCCTAGTTTTCCAACGTCGCCTATTTCCTTACTTATGGAGATTTCCTAGAAGGATTGACATACAAACAAAGAAGAGATTTGAAGACAAAGGTAGCCAAGTGTGTCATTTATGATGACCAGTTATATAAGAGGGAAATAGATGGCACTTTCTTAAGGTGTGTGGATAGGCCACAACACGAGAGATTTCTCCAAGAATTCTACAATGAGGCATGTCGTGGACACTTCTCATCCACATTCACTACATATAAAAGCTTGAGGCAATGTTACTACTTGCCCAACATGTTTAAAGATTCGTACAATTGGGTGGCTAAGTGTGCTAAGTGTCGTATGTTTTCTAGTAAGCCTCAGTTGGCTGCTCTTCCATTGAAGCCGATTGTAGTAGAGGGTCCCTTTCAGCAATGGGGTCTTGATTTCATTGGTTTGATAAATCCTCCCTCTTCTGTAGGTCACCTATATGTTATAACTACCACGGATTACTTTACCAAGTGGGTTGAGGCTAAGCCTACCAAGAAAACTACATTTGAGGTGGTCTATGAATTTATCAAGGAGAATATCTTTGTAAGGTTTGGAGCGCCATTGAAGCTAGTGATGGAAAATGCCACATATTTCTCTTCATCAGAGATTATAGAGTTCTTCTACAACAACAGTATCCATCTTAGTCACTCATCTGATTATTTCCCTCAGTGAAATACTTAGGCTAAGTTAAACAACAAGAACCTGATTAACATAATGAAGAAACTAGTTTCAGAAAGTCAAAAGGATTGGCACAAGAAATTGGAGGAATCTCTATGGGAAGATAGGATAACACCTAAGTGAGCTATCAGGATTTCCCCTTTTGAGCTGGTTTAGATAATTGAACCTAGTCTCCCACTTCTGCTGGAGTTATCCATTTTCATGCTACAACAGGTAATTAAAGATCCAAGTTACCAAAATAGTCTGGAGAAATGAATCATGTATTTGACCAAGTTGGAAGAATAATGGGAAAGGCTTGTTGACCAAAAAACTAATCATCAAAGGAGAGTGAAAACATTCTTTGATAAGAAGGCCAGACCAAGAAAGTTTATGCAAGGTGACTTGGTCCTATTGTAGGATAAAAGGTGTGAATCCAAAGGAAAGCATCATAATGTCTACTCACTTTGGAAAGGACCATTCAAGATTGTGCAGGTGAACCAGAATAATTCCTTTTTTCTAGAATATCCTTCTAGAGATATTCTTCCATTCTCCTACAATGGCTAGGATCTGAAGCTCTACCAAATACAAAGTGAAAGAAGGCAATCCTTGTAGGTTAGTGTTAGTGTAGGTAGGTTTTCTTTGTGTTTCACCTACTTTATTTCCTTCTTTCTTAGTCTAGTTTAGTTTAGTTTCCTTTCCTGTTGTGTGTTTTAGTTTAGTCTGCCCATTGTTTTTCCTGCCAGTCTTGTTGTGCAAAACTAGAGACTCTGGGTCCCTTCTCAAACATTGGCATGTCTAAGTCCCAAGTCAGAGCCAGCTGTTGCCAAATTTTAGTCTAGGGTCTTTAGGTCCTAGGGGGTAAAATTTTTCTTTGGTGACCTACTTCTGATTCATCTTGGAACCTTCCCCTAATGTGCTTATCAGATAAATCATTTTCCTTTCCTATTTGAGCCTAGTGGGTTTTCAATCTTTCTGCTTCATATGGTGTTTAGGTGATTTAGGTATGTCGGGAAAGGGGTGTCATAGCATCTTCCAAATTATAAGTAGTCACCCTTGGTTCTCTAATGCTCAATATGTTTTTCTGAAAGGTAAACATATGATATGTACATAAGTGATTGATAAAGCTTTTGTTTGTAAAAAGAGTTTTTCAGCTCTTGGAGTTATTAGGTTGCGGAGTAGTGGCGGTGATCACGCAACATCTGAAAAATTTGGTCTCAAAGGTGCAATCCCGACATAAGTGAAAAGAGAAAATAAGAAGTTAAGTGCTCCTAACGGAAAAGAAGTTGTTTAAGTGTGCAAAGGATAAAAGGTGAAGCCATTGTGATACTTTTCCAAAATAAAGGAAACAAGCTTACAGGAATAGTATTCTCTTATATTCTTTTCCCGCACAAGGTAAAATGGTCTATCATTCATTTTGGCATCGGAAGGAAAGTATGTTCTTTTTTTACAAGACTAAAGATTTGTTTCAGCAAGCGGCTAATGAACATAAATTTAAGTGTAAGTTTGAGGATTTTGAGGCCGTTATGTTTTTTGAAATGGGAATTTCAAATAGCCGTTGATTATCAAAATTTAAATTTTTATCCTGCCATTGCATTTGTTAGGTCACCTTAATGTCATTCATGTGGCACCAGCATTCAGATCTTAGTGGCTATTTCTTCAGCATTCGCCATCATTTGTTGCTCACTATTTTTGTGTAGCAAGCCATTTGTCTTCACTCATGTTCTCAGTTTTACACTAAATGGTTGTTAAAGCTTTTGGTTACGACAGATTAATTGGTATTGAGAGTCAATTGAAAGAATTTTCTGACACATCTCTAAGATTCTTTGATCTCAGAGATTTGCACAGAAGATTGAAGTCTCATCTAGTTCACCCTATTACACAGAAGCTCAAAGACAACGGTCTGGTAGAAGCTGCAGGGTTTCCAATGGCAGTTCAAGCTCCTGAGCTCAGCCGAGGATGTATAGAGAAATACAACCTAGTGACAAACAAAATCTTGTTCCCAGATTAGTCTTTTTTTCTGACAATTGATAAAACCCTAATCCAATTCTCTTTTGGCATATCAGTGAAAGATGTGTATTGCGACATCAAATAAGGCTCATCTGCATCTATGTTCAATCAGAAGAAGACTCTAAGGAGAGAAGAAATGCAAAAGACCTGGTTCCAGACCCCTCGATCAAAGAAAAGTAAGATGCTAAAGACTCTCTTCTGATCAACCGTAAAGAGGGAAATTATTGATATTCTGGCCCTACTGACCAGATTGGACAGAAAACCCAAGATCCTGGATCTCATCAAATATAATTTGATCCTTGTTCAAGCTATCTACATAGAAAATATGTTCATTGATTGGGAAGAAATCCTATGTGAGAATCTTGCATCTTGGATGAGTTCTTGTCAGGGATTCAAATAGTTCTACATGTCTTCATACTTGATCTATGCTCTGGCGAGTTAGCACCTATGGCCCGACTTACCAGCAATCTAGAATTTTGAAAACAACACCAAAATAAATGAGTTCTACGTAAATCTGCTATTGCATCAGAGCTTTGATGAATATACTACTGTGAATGATGCATTCACAATGAGAATATGTCCAAAAATTTAAGGTTTCCCAGAAAGAAGATTCTCGCCAAAGTCCATCTCGGTAATCAGTCAGTATGGATTCTCTTTCATCCAATTCCTGAGAGTCTCTTATCTTCGGAAAGGAGCCTTCTCTAGATTTCCTAAGAGATTTCCCCAGTATCCTGAAGATAAGGTGGTCTTGGTTGAGCTTTTCTAGTAGATATTGGAAGTGAACACTCTGTGTTCAACTATGAAAAAGATTGCCAGAACTTCCTTCCCCGTGGTGGTTGGTCCATATTCCTGTGCATCTAGATCTGATGACCAGAATTTAGTAAAGCATTCTGAGGATAATATTAAGCTACTTGATTATAAGGTTCTTAGGCATCAATATGATCATATGGGTTTTTTTAGAGATCACCTAAAGCTCAGACATGCCTACAGACATGTCCCAGATATTGAATATTTTTGGGCCGAGTGTTTTAGTGAGTATCAGACACAAGAAAAATTGTGGTCCCATTTAACTTTGGATGAAATTGCAATGTATAATATTGTTGTTGATGTATGTAATCTTGCATATGATGGCCTCTTCATGCATCCCTCGTCCTACAACCAGATCAAGGTGTTGACCATTTCTTCCAATCCACCAACTGTTCTAGTGATTGATTCATTGGAGCTTCTCATGAGAGACATTATCAAGAGAACTAACAAGTGGCTAGAATGGACCAGAGTGCAATGAAAGGGAACTTCTTGCATAGGTTTATCTAAAGGAATGACTTCAGGATCTCATAAATCATCTTCAATAGTTACTTCTTCTATGGTGCCATCAGTTTCAGCAGGTGCAGCGCAATCTGCCAGTCAAGGAGGTGACTATCCCCCAAAAAAGAATGTTCCCATCACTCTGACCTGTATAGATGGTTCGCTCCCAAACATTGTAAATGAAGAGGAGAAGGAAGAAGATAAGGAAAAGGAAAAGAAGAAAGAAAAATAGGTTCTCATGACCAAGCCTCCCTCACCATTTCCAGTTATCATCTTGGATGACACAAATCCCATGGATGGTCAAGATTCCTCTCAGCTAGTAAACACTCTGGCCCTTTTGGTGACTAAGGTTGCCTGCTTCCATGTTCCACCTCAAGAAAAGCAGACTCCTCCAGTAGCCCAAAATATATTTGATCCTATAGCTCTTTAGTCTACAATAAAGGTGTTATCCATAGACTCATGGTTGCAAGAAACCATTGAGAAGAAAAATAAGCGACTTAAAGAAGCCATTTCTTCAAAGGACCTGATCCTTAAGCCAACCTCATCTCATCCTCCGGCGAAGAAGGAAAAGAAGAAAAAGTTCATGGTGACCCTTTCCCATGATTCTACAACTGGGCATATGCTAATGGAAATAGTAGAGCCATAGAAATAAGGAAAGTTTCATGAAATTTAAGCTCAAGATTTCCAGATAAAAACTATGGACCTAGGAGTTTTGGTGCATGACTCAATGGTGAATATCTGAAAAACCACCAATGAGTGAATTGATGATAGATTAGAAGAACTCTAAGCATACAAGGAATTCCTCAAGTCTAAAAATAAGGAGCTAGTTGAGTATATTAAATATGCTCTTGGTAGTACTTCACCTTCTCAGTTTGACCCCAATGCGGAAGAAAATAAGAATTTTCTACTCAAGTTGTAGCAAGAGAGATAGTTTGGGAAAATTGGTAGAGCATGGATAGACATGATGAAGGTTCAAGGCCCCATTGTTATTGATAATTTAGGGAATATTCTACTTGATGTAGACAAAATTGAATGATACAACATCAAAGCACTAGGAGACCATTTATAATGCATCCACTGGATTGACAGAGCAACTAGCAACCTTGAAGGAGGTGATTGATATGAATACTAGTGTTGCAATCTCAAATGGTATCCTTAAGACTGGTTAGGAGCCATTGTTTCACTAAAGGTAGTCTCTAGAGTTCATGGTTGAGAACTCAAGTAGATTAGCAAATGAACTCAAAACTATGATTGAGTTAGTGCAAAAGGAGATGGAAAAACTTTTTGAGTTTTTGAAAGTTTTGCACATAGAATCTCAAGTTTCTAGAAGTGACAAGTTGGTGAATACAGAATGAAAGAAATCTAAGTTTCTTTCTTTAATAGATGAGATTGTAGATTTGGCTAACTTCCAAGAGTAAAGGATCAGTGAGCTCTCGGCGATAGATGTAGTGATCAAAGAGGAATCAGACAAGCTCCAATCCTGGATTACCAGGTTGAATGAATTGATAGAGATGCATGATTTTTGGATGATCTGAGGTGACAATATAATCATTATGAATGCTCAGGATTTGGGAAAGGTAACAGATGCAACAAAGGCTTATAGAGGAAAATTTGTTACACAGAAGAAGGCATAGAATCTGTTGACCTGTGTCATCTTCCCAATTTTCTGTATAGTGTAGCCATTTTGGGCATTTTGTCAGCTTTGTCAATTTTTGTAACCCACCAAGTTTATTATTAGAATGTTCCACTCAAAATATTGTAAAGAGGCAATCACTTTTGTAACGGGTCATTTTCTGAGAAGACCTATATTTGTAAATTTCTGTAAAGTAAATAAGATCAACAAAAATTACTTGGGTGAACCCCTATAGCTAGGACTATTGCATGCGACTCTAAGTTTGAAGTGATTTTTGTTGCTCATCTTAGTTAGCTATGTGATGTTTTGAATGAGGATGCTAATATTGGAAATTGAATGAATAGTAATGAACCGGGTTTCATTATTTTCTTTCAATGGATTGTATGTTTACTGTCTTCAACATAAGCACTCTATTTTCTTTTCATTGCACATCTTAGTTCAATAGATTGGTTCTTGCAAAAAGATTTGGGAAGAGGGTTAATAGAGAATGAGATCAAGATAATCTAGGTATTGTCAAAGTTTCACAATCTTAGTAATCCAGGAATTACATTGTTACACCTTCCTTCTTTATCTCCATTGGTAGATGGTAGTTTTCATTCATCCCACACTGTATAATAGTTTTCATTTCAGATTGCATGTCTTTGAGTAAATCTCCATTCATTGCCTGAGTTGTTTGAAGCTTTGAGCAACTTTGTTAATCCTCTTCTGCTCTCTGGTTAAGAGCATACCCCTAAAAAATGAAAGACAAAATTCATTGCATATCTTTCACATAAGGGATACTGTACCTTTCAATTCAGGGGTCATTGATACCATTGACCCAGTATGTGGTTACTTTTTGTTCTATGAAAGCCAGCATTGGGTATTTTCAAGCGTTATTATATAAATCAAACTTAAAGTAGACAAACTATAAACCAACATGGTCCCAGTGGTTTTTCCCTTAATAGGGTTTCCACGTTAAAAATCCATGTGTTATGTGTTTATATTTCATTACTTTACTATTTTGCATTTCACATATGTTATTCTGGATTGATCGGTATGCTCTAGTTATTTACTGTGTTTTGGTAAATAGAAGACCTTTTTATCGGTAAACATACAAAAGAAGGTTTTACAAAGCGCTCTCATAAGTTGTAATTTTTTATAAGCATTTAAAGGCATCCATCTTGTAGGACTAAGTATAAATAGAGGCTTAAAAGTGGTAAAAAAATTTAAGGGATGATTTCAGGATTAATTTTTGAGGCCATTGATTCAACCCCCCACTCAGTTATTACTAACATATGATCATTGTTTCCTTAATTTTACTAGATTAAGGATCAGTTAAGGGTATCATAATTTAACTATTTACATCCTTATTTATAGTATAGGTGTTTTTCATCCCATCGTGTTGAGCTTTAAGGTCATATTTAGGTAGAGACACTCCAAGGTGTGCTCGCACAAGCACTATCTAGGACACTACTTGTCTTCACTTTCTCAAGATAATAAACTCACTTCTAGGACCTCACAAGTCTTTTCTCCACTATCCTAAGACTTCACTAACTCAACTCTATGATTTGGTCTTCTTTTTCTTCACCTTGATGGGTAACTATAATTAAGTGTACTTCAACTCTTCGCTCCTCCTTGGATGTCTCCAAGTGAAACTTCACCAAATTCATCATAAGTGTTGTAGGGGGTATATTCATCACTAAGAAAACTAATTGTCTCCCCAATTATTCCATTTGAAAATTTCATTAATTCTTTCTCAATTGATTTCAAGATTGACTATGGTTCTGGCCTAATAGGCCTAATTGGTCTACTAGCCCTAAACAAAGTGTTTTCCCCAATTCTTTCCCAAAACTTCCAAATAAACCCAAAAAACAACTTGAAATTCAGATACTCTTTTTCAATATATTGAATATTTTGGTGGTCTTAGGTTCCTAAGGCATATGTATAGTGGATTCCTGAAATGTAGGGCTAATATGGCTAATTAGGATATAATTGTGTAGTCCTCTTATTTCTACTTGGAAATCTACCCAAATGGATTGAAAAATGCTCAATATCACTACTAGGTGTCTGTAGGACCTCTACCTCTCTCAAAACATGCTTGGTTCTATGATTCCTCTCTTTCCCCTACAATTGCACATCAATTTTCCTCTGTCATACACCTAGCCGGGCACACTGATCTCGCCTAGGGCATGATATTAAAAATAGAAAGCTTGATATTATAAGCTCCTCCTTCCAAATAAAAAAAATTCAATGGATTCCCTTCCATATTCCTCTAATTCATGATTATTTTTATGGTGGAGAACTATGGGGGAGCCATAAAAAAAAAATAGTCTAAATTACACCAGTAACTGTACTATCTACAAAACAATTTCAAAACCTAATATAATGAGCTCCAATAAACAACACTACTTAATATAAAATGTCTAGAAAAACTTATAATACACATATCCAACACTAAATATCACATTTCAATCTATAAAATGACACTTACTCTCAATGCAAGTTGACTGTGTCTGCAAAACCAAAACTTTCAGGTTCTATTCACATTCAAAATTTCATTACATAACTCTCTACCTCAGGAAATGAGATCCTAGATGTCTTAATATGCCTTATCCTTTATTGTAGGCCATTATGGCAACTACTCATAATGATTCTTTGAAAATAATCCAATTCTGCAATTGTTGTCATGCACCATTAAAAGTTGGTAAAATGTTGTCAAGCAACATTGTGACAACTTTTACACCTTTTTGCAAAATTAATGCTAAGGATATCTAATCAACCTAGAATGATGTATAAACATCCTAGGAACTATTTTTATCATATTTCTACCCTTCCCAAGCCTTAAATTCTCTAAGTCCCATTTTCCCATTTTAGGCCTAATCTAGCACTATCCACTAGTAAAGCATTAAACATCTAGGTTGGATTGAGCCTAGTCTAATTCACATAGGAACACACAAGAAAGACCTTATAATGTCAAAAGGTAAACACTACTAACTTGGCTAAGGTCATTAGAAGCCAAAATTGAAACCAGCTTAGATATTAGCCTAGGTGCTCGTGCACCATCCTCCCCAAATGAAAAGATTTCAATCCATCCTTGGATTGAGTAAGTTGGAATCAACTCCCAAATTATTGAATTTAGTCTCCTTGATCCGGGTGGCCTATTCATCTCCTTGTCCATTTCATTTAATCAAATTCTCATAATAAGTTCTCTATTTGGTCTTCTTGTAGGCCCTAGAGTCAAGTATCTTCTCTACCTTCTGAGGTGGTGTAGGGTTCAAGTTCAGGTCTTCTACCTCCTTTATGACCTTTGGAAGGCTCTGGTTTGGTATTGGTCCTATGTACAAGACCTAATCTACCACATTGAACACAAGAGATAGACCACTATCCTCTAGTAGTTCAAATTTATATGCATTGGTGCCATATTTGGCAAGAATGGTACATGGGCCAATCCTTCTCATATGTAGCTTATGAGTCACTCCTTTTTGCAATCTTTCCTTGTTTAGATGGACCATTACTAGATCCTGTATTTGGAATTGGACATCTCATTTTCTTTCATCCACCTTGCTCTTTATCTTGTATGTTTTCTCAATCAATGTCTTTCTTACTATCTCATGCACTTCTTGCATAGAATGTGAAAAATCCTTTGCATAGCCACTACCCTTGGCTCCATCCTTTAGTTCTTTGAGTTCAAATATGCCTCTAGGGTGTAGTCCATAAACTATTTGAAAGGAAATCTTACCAGTACAGTCATATTTACAGTATCATTATAGGCATATTTTGTCCTAAGAGTTGATCTCAAGTCTGACCACACTCCTTTGTAAGACACCTTAATAGGTTTCTAAGGCTTCTATTGACCACCTCTGTTTGGGCATCTGTGTAAGGGTGGTATCCAGACCCAAAAGAGAGATTAGTTCCCAACTTATGCCACACTGTTTGCCAAAAGTGACTCATAAACTTATTATCTCTCTCAAAGAATATACCCAAAGGTAATCCATGTATCCTCACCACTTCCCTGAAGAATAAATGTGCTATGTGACAAGCATCATGCACTTTCTTGCATGGGACAAAATTTTCCATTTTATTGAATCTATCTACAATAACATAGATGCTATACATTCCATGTTTGGTCTTTGGAAATCCCACAACAAAATCCATGCTCAAGCATTCCCATGGTCTACTAGGAATTGGAAGAGGTTGGTAAAGGCATACATTGGAAGATGTACGCTTTTCTTTTTGACACACCACATAACTTTCTACATACTTCCTAATGTCCAAATTCATTTTAGGCCAAAAGTAAAACCTCTGCACTAACTCTTGGGTCTTATTGAAACCAAAATACTCACTAAGTGCACCATTGTGTTTTTCTTGAATCAAATTTTCCCTAATTGACCCTATAGGAACACATAATTGACTTTCTTTAAAAAATATAGAACTTTGCACAGTATTTTCAATGAATTCAGTTTGAAAGTGATTCTTGTACTCTTGACATACCTTATACATGTCTACAAAGTCTTCATATTCTACATATAGGTCTTTGAAACTCTCAATACCCATGCTCTACAGGTGTATCTCTTGTATAGTTAGTGTTCTTCTTCTTAAATCATCTACTACCTTATTTTGTAGTCCCTTCTTGTGCTTAATGTTGAAAGTGTAGGCTTGCATGTAATCTACCCACTTAATATGTTTATGATTGATCTTGTCTTGTGAAGTCATGAAAATAAGTGTCTGATTGTCTTAATAGACCACAACCTCTTTTGGAAGCAAGAAGTGCCAAATTTCCTTAATTCTTGGACTAGAGCATACATCTCTAGGTCATAAGAAGAGTACTTCTTCTTAGCATCACTGAGCTTTTCACTATGGAAAGCCACTAGTCTTCCCTCTTGGCTCAAAATAGCTCCAATAGCCACATTGCTAGCATCACATTCAACTGTAAACAACTTCTCAAAGATTGGTAAAGTTAAAATTGGTTGAGGGGCAATCTTCTTATTAAACAACTCAAATCCATGGTTAGCTTCCTCATTCCAAACAAACATTTTTTGCATCCCTCCTTTTATGGTATCTAGCATAGGAGCATAAATAGAATTGAATTTTTTAATGAAATTCCTATAGTATTGGGCTAATCCATGAAAAATTCTCACCTCTATTGCAGTCCTTGGAGTAGGTTAGTTGAGAATGGCTTCCAATTTTCTTGGTTCCATCTTTTGATTTCCTTGAGACAATACAAACCCAAGGTACACCATCTCCTGCTTCATAAATTCACACTTTTCCAATTTTATCATCAGCTCCTCTTCATGAAAGTTCTTGAAAACAATCTACAGATGTCTTAGATGCTCCTCTTTTGTCCTGCTATAGACTAGTATATCATCTAGATATACTACCACAAATTTTCCAATGTAGTCTTTTAGAAATTCATTCACGAGTCTCATGAATGTATATGGGGCATTAGATATCCCAAATGGTATTAAAATACATTCATATAAACCTTCTATGGTTTTTAAGGTTTTTGTCCATTCATCTCCCTCAAGGACTATAATTTGGGGGTATCTACTCTTTAAGTCAATCTTAGTGAAAATTTTGGCTTCTCCTAGACAGTCCAGTAGGTCTTCTATCCTAGTGATAGGGAACCTATACCTAATGGTAATCCTATTTATTTCCTTTGAATTAGTACAGACCCTCCAAGTTCCTCCCTTTTTAGGTGCTAAGACATTGGGTACGACAAAAGGACCAATGCTTTTCCTAATGAGACCTTGGCTTAGGAGTTATTTAATTTGTTTGACAATTTCCTTATTTTGTTGAGGGGTCATCTTATAGGCTTCCTTATTAGGAAGGGTACCTCTAGGGATAAAATCTATTTCATGACTAAAAATTCTCTTAGGGGGTAGGGTTGATGGCTGTCCATCACTTACAATGCCTTCATACTTTTGCAACATCTCCTGCACTTCCTTAGACAACTCTATCTTCTTGATTGTCTTGTCTGCACTTTCTTCCTTTGGCTTCAACACAAGTGCAAAACCTACTACCTCTACTTCTTCTAAGGCTTCTATGAACTCCTTTTCTCTGACCATAAGAACATTGGGGCTTGATGACTTTATTTCTCCTTCCTCTAACAATGACTGTATCTTGAAAGTCACATTGTCATTCTTGAAAGAATAAGAATTATTTCCTCCATCATGCATGACCTGTCTATCAAATTTCCATGGCTTTCCAGGTAGTAGGTGACATGCATCCATAGGTAGGATGTCACACAACACTTTTTCTTTATATCTCCCAATTGCAAATTCTACCCATGCTTGTTCATTTACAAGGACATGTTTTCCTTTCTTCAACCAAGTAACTTTGTCTAGGTTGGTATGAGGTATTCTCTTCATCTTCAGTTTCTTGACTTCCTCTTCTGACACTATATTGTCAGTAGACCTTGAGTCTATGATGATTTTACAAAATTTTCCCATCATCTTATATTTCACTCTAAACAATGACCTTCTTTGACTAGGTTCCTCTTTAACTGGCTCCTTGATTAATTTCCTTCTCATCATCAATTTCTCTCCTTCTTTTGACTCTAGGGGTACCTCAGGATGTTTACTTCCACCACTAGAATCCTCTTGAACAAATTTTACCCTATTTTCATTTCCTTGGGAAGTAGATCCTTTCTCTGGACACCAATATGTAGGGTTTTCCATTTGGTTGCAGTGGTAACACTTCATAATGACAAAGTAAGAACCTTTGACTTGACCAATGTTTCTTCCTCTCCAGTTTCTATTAAAGTTCCTTCCTCTACTGAAGTTGCCTCTGTTTGAACTTCCTTCTTTCTGTTGAGTAAGTTTTGTCTCTCCTTGATCCTTTTTCTCTAAAATTCTACCACCATATCCACCTCTCTATCCTCTATTTTCTATTCCTTTTCCTCTACCTCTGGTTGTGCTTGATTCTTTCTTCTTCCTTAGCTTCTCTTCTACTTTTACTGCAATTTGGTGGCATTTCTGAATAGTATTAGGAGTCAAGAGGCTCATCTCATCTTGTATAGTCCACTTGATACCATTACAATATATAGATACCTTCACTTCCTCATCTTCTACAACTCGAGACCTCATCCATAGCCTTTGAACCTCTTTAATATAAGAGTTCACATCTAAGTCTTTCTTTCTCAGACTTTGTCTCCTTTTATGTAACTGAATCTCATAATCTTCAGGTACATAGGCATCTCTAATTTTTTTTACCATAGCCTTCCATGTGGCAATGGGCTTCTTTCCTTCATTCTCTCTCTCATCTTGGATAAAATTCTACCAAGTGAGTTCAAACCCTTTAATTCATTCCTTAGCAACCTTTACCTTTTCAGCTTATGTTATGCCATCACACTCAAAGTGATTTTCTAGTCCTTCTATCCAATCTAGGACTATCTCTGGTTCCATCTCTCCACTAAAGATAGGAACCCCTTCTAATGCTTTACCACTCAAATCCTTTATTACTTAAAATAATGGTTCCTTAGTGAGGACATGGTCAGCTTCATGCACCTCATCATCTATGGCAATATCCTTACCTTTCCCTTCAACCTTATCCTTCAATTCTTCAGTATTTTCTTCCACTTGGTCCACTTTGTATTCCAATTGTGCTAATCTCTCTCTTAGAAATATATCCTCTTCTTCTTTCTCATCTACCTTCTTTTCCAACTCTACATTAGTCATGATTTTATACTCTCCTACTCACTTTGTTGGTTGGAACATTCACCACAAGCCAAATCTGATAGGCTTTGATACCAATCTTGTAGAGACACTCCAAGGTGTGCTCACACAAACACTATCTAGGAATCTACTTGTCCTAGCCTTCTCAATATCATAAAATCACTTCTAGTACCTCACAATTCTTTTCTCCACTGGCCTAAGACTTTACTAAATCAACTCTATGAGTTGGTCTTCATGTGCTTCACCTTGAGGGGTAACTATCATTAAGTGTACTTCACCTCTTACGTCCTCCTTGGATTTATTCAAGTGAAACTTCACCACATTGTCATCATAAGTGTTGTAGGGGGTGTATTCATTACTAAGACAACTACTTGTCTCCCAAAGGATTCCATTTGAATAGGTCATTAAGGCTTTCTCAATCGATTTCAATATTGACTATGGTTTTGGCCTAATAGACCTAATTGGTCTACGAGCCCTAAACAAAGTGTTTTTCCCCATTCTTTCCCAAAACTTCCAAATAACCATAAAAAATAACTTCACATTCATATACCCTTTTTCACAACCTTGAATATTTTGGTGGTCTTAGATTCTTAAGGCATTTGTACAGTGGATTCTTGAAATGTAGGGCTAATAGGGCTAACTGGGCTATAATTGTGTAGTCCTCTAATTTCTACTTGGAAATATACCTAAATGGATTTGAAAATGCCTAATCTCACTACTAGGTGTCTGTAGGACCTCTACCTCTTTGAAACCATGCTTGGTTCTATGTTTCCTCTCTTACCCCTGCTATTTCACATCAATTTTCCTCTGTCATACACCTAGCCAATCACACTGATCTTTCCTAGGGTATGATCTAAAAAATATAAATATTTCTCTTATTAGCCCCTCCTTCCATAAAAAAAAAATTCAATGGATTCCATTCCATATTACTCTAGGCCGTGATGATTTTCATGGTGGAGAACTATGGGGGAGCCATTAAAACCAAAAATAGTCTAAACTACACTACTAACTGTGCTATCTACAAAACAATTTCAAAACCTAATTTAATGAACTCAAATCAACTACAGTGTTGAATAGAAAATGTTTATAAAAAATTATACTATATAGATCCAACACTAACTCTCACATTTCAATCCATAAAATCACACTTAAACTCAATGCAAGTTGACTATGTCTACAAAACAAGAACTCTAAGCTTCTATTCACATTGAAAATTGCATTACATCACTCTCTGCCTCAGGAAATGTGATCATACATGTCTTAATATGTCTTACCCTTTATTTAAGGCCATTATGGAAACTACCCATAATTATGCTTTGAAAAGAATCCAATTCTGCAATTGTTGTTATGGAATATTAAAAGTTGCTAAAATGTTGTCAAGCAACATTGTCACAACTTTTACACCTTTTTGCAAAATTAATTCTATGGAACTATAATTGACCTAGAATAATGTAAAAAAATCCTAGGAACTATTTTGAGCATATTTCTACCCTTTCACAAGCCTTAAAGGCTCTAAGACCCATTTTCTCATTTTAGGCGTAATCTAGCACTATCCACTAGTAAAGCATTAAACATCTAGGTTAGATTGAGCCTACTCTAATCCACCTATGAACACACAAGAAAAAACTTATAAGGTCAAAAGGTAAACACTACTAACTTGGCTAAGGTTAGTATAAGCCAAAATTGAAACTAGCTAAGAGATTAGCCTAGGTTCTCCTGCACCATATTTCCAAGGATGACCTAGCAGTATATGGAATGCACCATCTCTACAATGTCACACGATACTTTATCTTTATATTCCCTTATTAAAAAATCTACCCATACCTTCTCATAAACTAAATTTTTTTGTCCTTTGTAAGCGAAGACACTTTGTAGTGATAAGAATGAGGGATGCTATTTAGATTCAACTTTTCTACTATTTCTTTAGACACTATATTTTATATGGAACCAAAATCAACAACAAACTTACAAACCTTACCATGGCTCTTTCATTTATTTCTGAAAATGGTATTCCTTTGTGGTGGTTCTTGGGTTACAAGGACCTTCAATAGGGTCCTCGTCATCATAAAAAATGCCCCTTCTTTTGGATCCAACTCCTTGGATGGTGAGTTGACAATTTGGACATCATCTTAAATCAATTGTGTCCTTCTGTCACCTTGTATGTTGGATCTTGTCCTCTCTGGCCATCAGTGGATAGGATGACCCACTTGATTATAATTGTAACATCTTAGGGAATCCCAATTTTTTCCTCCCATTATACCTCTCTTTTTAATCTTCTAGCTCTGAAGTTACCTCTGAAACTATTGTCTCCCTAAGAGATTTCTTAACTAGATTCTCCATCGGGTCTAAAATTTTTTCCTAGGTAAGTGCAAGAAGTTAGGTACCAATTCGGTGGAAGTCTTGTGGACTTCAAAAATGTCACTAGAAATGGGCACCTGTCTTAGGCTCGGACACCCAATCTAAAATTTAAAAAATGGGTGCCCATTTTTTTTCAAAACGGGTACCTTTTTAAAAACGGGTGCCATTTTTTAAAATTTTTTTTAATTCTTTTTTAAGAAATGTATTTTTCTATGCCGATTTATTATATTTAAGAAATGGGTACATTTTTTTAAACGTGTGCCCATTTTTAAATTTTGAATTTACAAGACCACCCTTTGCATTGGATTTTGGTTCAGGACAGGTTTGGTGGGACCAAGCCTATGCTTGGACCTCCAAAATAATGGCGAAGGCATTTGAATACCAAATTTCTATCTTGCCGTAATTTTTTGAGGGTCTTCCTAATTGAATTTTTTGACAAAATGAAACCCCATTAGAGAAATTACTGTCTAGATTTATAAAATATAAATTTTATAGTGATATGATCAATTTTACAATATCTATTAATCAAAAGTGGTACCTAAACTTAAAATAGTAAGGTTCACTAAAAATTTAATAAATTTTTTGTATTTACATTTTTTTAAAAATAATTAATGTGACATCAATCTATATAGAATTTCCTTGAAGATAAAAAAAAAAAAAAAAAATTATAGAAAAAAATGTGAAGTTTTCATCAAATTATGTTGGTCCACACGAGAGGTTTCAAAAATATATTTTATAGTCAATTAAAAATTAATTAAAAAAAAATATTCAATAAAAAAAGGAAAAAAAATTCTCATCAATCTTTGGTGTCTTAGGTATCTTTCCCCAAAAGGATTCATAAAAATTTATTTATTTAGGTGAAAATATGGTGGTCGTACACTGTGTGGTATGGTCCTGAAACAGACATTTTGAAAAAGTAGTTTTTAAACATGCATACTATAAACATTTTCTAGCATGTGGGTATTTAAATAAATTACATATTTGAAAAGTAGACTCTGGGCACTACATTTTCTATTAGTGAAGTGTTTTTAGATTCAATCTCTAAGTGCCTCAAATTTTGACATAAATTGACAGGAAATTTGGAAAATAGGAAAAACACTTCCACTTTTTGCCCAAAAAGTGGACTCAAATTCTTGCTGGCACCCTCCTCTTTCATTACGCATTCCTCTGTACCTCTATCATTTCTTCCTCTTCCACTGTTATTATACTCTTTTATTATCTTTATCTTGTCTTCCACCTTTAATGCCAACAGATAGAATCTATGCACTCTATTAGTGTTAAAAAGATTCAATTCATCCTGAATGTTTATCCATAGGCCATTTAGGTATCTAGCCACCTTTTTACTTTCAATTTGCATTGTCCTACACTTCATACTAAGTTTCCAAAATTCTTTTGTATAGGTTCTCACATCTATCTCCTTCTATCATAGATTATGTCTTCTCTTATGAAGTTTAAATTAATAGTCTTCTAGGATATAGGTTTCCTTTACCTTAGCACTCATTCTGCTCCATGTAGAGATCATACTCTTTCATTCTTTCACCCTTTCTCCTTGGATGAAGTTCCACCATCTAAATTCTACTCCCTTCAACTTAGACTTTTCCACTTTTGATGACATGTAACTGATTGAGTGTTTGATAATGTTAAGATGAAGATGATGCAAGACATTAAATTAGTTAATGGTTTATATTGTCATTAATGTCAACTTGATCTAATCTATACGATCATGTACATAATGCCAAATACTTGAGAGAATCAATGGAATAGAAGTTATGCTTTCAGCAATGCATAGTCAAGTATTCACTAAGTGACAGACAACACCAACAGAGTGCACACCATTGGTAAAGGCAAAGAACAAAAGTCATAGTGATACCCAACGAGAAGAAGACAATGTTGTCTGACAAAGCAAAATCACACGATGCCCGATGAGCTAAAATAAGAGCTTCCCGACGAGAAAAATCCAATTATGCCTGACGGACGGAGATCCTGAAGCTAACTAGAGTCACACTAATGGAACTGGCAGTTATCACCGACGACTAACTGCAGAGTTGACTGATAGAATAGAAAGTTCAGAAAATGAAAAAATATCTAGCTAGCAGAGCTTAAGGATAGACTTAACTAGTTGTTTTATTTGTTTTAATCGACCAGAGTTAAGCAATTGATTTAAAGAAGATTTTTACAGTTGCCTTTAAATCAATTTGTCTGGATTATTTTTCATGCCAAGAATCAAGAAACAGTAAATATCATGTCTATATAAGAGAAAAGCATAATTCATTTCCACAATCACATACATGAGAAGGGGAGTGAATAGAAAGAGGATGTTGAAGAGAAACTGATGAAGGATAACTTCATACAATCCTGATCAATCAAGCTGAAGGAGAGCTAAAGAATTCTGCAGACACTGACAAACAGTGAAGCACAGCATCACAGAGCAGAAAGTGTGGAGCACAAAGAATTGAAATGATACATTGATTAGAGAGGTAATGTACTTAAATGGATCCGAAAACCTGCAATTCAAGTTGCATTAGAAATAGGTTGTTGTGTTTCAGTTTAACCATTGAAGCATCAAGTCCCTTAACAGAGCAAGACTTAACAGTCTTCTATAATTGAGGTATATCCTAATAGATTGCAAAAAAATTTATCATGAAGATAGCATTGAGTGCCCAATACTGACACATAGTCTAAGAAGGAGGCTAACATAGTTAGGTAGCAATAGATATGCTAGATACCTATTGTGCCCAAAGAGATTAATCAATATTGGTAGCCTATACATGTCAGATATCAAGTGATAGACTCATATTAAAATCCTCTAACAAGGTCGCACTTAATAGTGTGTTTGTAACCTTTAATAGGGTTGGCTCCTAATAGGGCTCACTTCAGAAGAGTAAAAATTTGGGGTACCGGTCCCAGTGGTTTTTCCCTTAACATGGTTTCCATGTTAAAATTCATGTGTTATGTGTGTATGGCTTATTACTTTATTGTTTTACATTTCACATATGCATTTCTGGATTGATTGGTATACTCTGCATATTTACTAAGTATCAGTAAATAGTTTTGTCGCTTATCAGTTATCAAGGAGAATAAGGTTAGAAAAGGAAAACCAACAGAAAGATAATTATTATAAGTATTTCATGGCATGCATCTTGTAGGGACTTAATAATCTGAGATGTATTTGATTGGTGGTTAGTGATTAAAGGATAAATTTTTGAGGCCACTGATTCACCCCCCCTCTCAGTTAT
>MU226277.1:2623140-2633423 GCA_018584345.1 Thuja plicata | reverse complement strand
AGGTATTGGTAATGATGTTACTCAATACTTAGATACTGAATATGTGTTTCCCACATGACCATTAATAGTAGATCAATTGAGAGTGAAGCATGAGCACAACTGCATGGTCATAGAGCTTTCTTCCTCTTTCTTCGATGTTGAATTTGAAGATGTCAAAGATTGCACAACTACAAAGAAAATGTGGGAAAATTTGAAGCTTCTACATGGCGGTGATACAAATGTTCTAAGAGCTAAGGCAGAAAGCCTTAGAGGAAAATTTGATGATCTCAGAATGAAAGAAGGAGAACATCACACAGTATAGCACAAGAATAAAAGTAGTCAATGCTATACGAGGTGTTAGAGGTACACTTGAAGAGGAGATAGTGGTAAGTAAAATATTAAGAACTTTATTTCCTATATATGTTATTAGAGTTTCTTCTATTCAAGAAATGAGAGCAGTAGAAAAAAATACAGTTAAACTTGATAGTTTAATTGGTAGACTGATTTCATTTGAGATTAATAACATTGATAATAGTGTCTTACCAAGTTTAGAGTCTGCATTTAAGTCTTCTATGAAAATAAGCAAATCCAATCATAGATACTCATCTAGAAGGGACAGTGAAAGTGAAAGTGAAGAAGAAGATCTAGATGAAATAGAAGCACTCATGGCTAGAAGAATTTAAAGAGGTAAAGGTAAATACAAAGGCAAGTTACCACTTGTATGCTTTAATTGTAAAGAGATCGGACACTTTGCTGCAAGATGTCCTAACAGAAAGAAAGATCAAAAAGGTAATGACAGATCTTTTGAGAAGAAATTTGACAGAGGTGATAACAAAGATTACAGAAGTTATCGACAATCAGAAAGAAGAGATACCCGAGACTACAAGGATAAAGCCAAGAAGGCTAGCTACCTAGCTTCTTGCAAAGATAAAGATACTGACACTAAACCTGATGATGACATCGAGATGGTATTTGTAGCTATAAAGGATGATTTAGATGAAGATGAAAGGTATGAAAAAACTACACTCATATCTAAGGTTAGTAAGAATGATATCTAGATTATAGATAGTGGCTGCACTCACCATATGACCAGTGAAAAAGAAAATTTTAACACTTTTGAGTATTATAATGGTGGTATAGTTAGAATGGGAAATGATACACCTTGTACAGTTGAGGGTAAAGGAACTATAATGTTGAATAACCTGATTAAATGTGAAAATACTTATTGGGTAAAAGGATTAAATTATAATCTGTTGAGTGTTTCTCAGCTGAATAATTCAGGTCACAGAGTAGCATTTGAGAACAAGAAGGCAAAGATCCTCAATGAATTAGGAAAAATGATTAGTACCGGTGAACAGACTAAAGGTGACTTATTCTATCTGAATGATACTAACACTACTTTCTTAATGACTAGAAACGAAGACATCTGGTTGTGGAACAAAAGATTGTGTCATGTGAATTTTGACAACATGATGAAAATAAATAGAAGAAGAAGTGTAAGAGGCTTACCGATGATGACAAAGCCAGACAACATCATGTGGAAAAATTGTATAAAAGGTAAAATGACAAAGTCTAGTTTCAAAAGTAAAACTCATACATCTAATGATATTCTAGAATTAGTCCATACTAATTTATGTGGACCTATGAGGACAAAGAGTTATTATGGAGATATATATTTTATTCTCTTTGTTGATGATTACTCTAGAATGATTATAATCATGTTTCTAAAAGAAAAATATGAAGCATTCAAGATGTTTAAATGGTATAAGGCTATGGTAGAAAAACAAAGTGGTAAGGATCTAAAATGTTTAAGATTAGATAAAGGAGGAGAATTTATATCAGATGAATTCACTAATTTATGTAATGACCATGTTATAAAAAGGTAGGTTTATGCACTAAGGACACCACAGTAAAATGGGATTGCTGAGAGAAGGAATGTATCAATAGTTGATTGTGCAAGAACACTGATGATAGAGAAAGGCATCACACAAATCTTCTGGAGGGAAGCTGTCAGCACTGCTGTTTATACACTTAACATAGTACAATTGAAGGACACAAAGAAGAAACCTTATGAGCTATGGTATGGTAAAACACCCATTGTAAGTTACTTCAAGATCTTTGGTAGTCAATGTTGTTAGAGTAATTATCTTTTTACACTTATTAATTAGATCACTTTAATTTAATTAATTAAGTTGGTTATTACTCTAGTTTTACTTAAGCTATCTTTTAGGTGCATTAAACTTAATATTTATATTAATTATTAATGTGCAACCTAGCTTTTCTAGTTTTAGGGTTTCGTTCACCTTTATAGGTTGAAATTTGTAGTTCTTTCTTCATTAATTCAGATTACAATTTAGCTCTCACTTCTTGAGCGACTTTTGAGTTCTTCTCCTTCCCTCTTCCTCCTTCTTTCTTGTTACAGGATTATTGCATGTAGGTGTTCTTCAGGTTCTATAGATTTGTCTCTCAAATCCTACATGGTATCAGAGCTTCCCTATTTCTTCCTGGTCTGAAGTTTTTTGAAGCTGTAATTCAAAGAAGAAAACCATAGCTTCTCTAGGGTTTTTTCTTCAATCTTGAGGAGGGACCTTTTTATTGAGCACTTTGAGAAAAAACGGATGCAACCATCACACTTAGAAGGCCCAAGAGAGTCAAAACACATATAAAGTTTATTATTTTTGGCCACAGTGACCTCTGGGAAAATTTTTCTCTCTTTAGGTCATACAACACGCAAAACGAGGAAAAAAAAAAAACCTCATTTTTTGAGCTTGTTTAGGGATTTTTACAGGCTCTATTACCGCGTAGCCACCACGCCGCTAGCGTGCAGCCACTGTGTTTCCAACGCGCCGCCGCCGCCCGGCCCGCGCCCGACCCCGTCGGTGCATCGTCCACTGACCACCGACCAACCACCGGTGCTGCTTGTGCAGTGCAGCCACCGGGGAGCCACCCTGGAGGTTGTGGCGAGCCTCAAAATTGCCACCTCCATCAGTGCCATCATCGCCTGCACATAGGGGTGATGTCACTGCTGATGTCACCTGCCGGTGAATTTTTCTAGCAGTTTTGCAAAAATTTCTGGCGGATTTCAGTTTTTCAAGTGACAGAAATTTTTTTTTTTGGCGACAGACCTATGACATCTAGATGACCATCAAATTTTTTCTCAGAAGCTGCAACTGTCATTTGACCATCAAATTTTTTGTCCTGTCTGGTTTTTTCTAGAGAGCTAATTTTCAGAGGAGTTAGTTTTTCGGCCGTAACTTGTGCATACGGTGTCTGTTTTTGGAAAACAAAATATCATCAAAAATATGTTTCTGGGCTAGATGTGATGATGCTGGTCTCGTCTTCTAATTCTATTGTTTGAGTTCTCATTATTGACATTGAAGTAGAGGCTTCAGTTTCCTCCCTCTCTGCATCTAGCGTCTAGGTTTTTCTCTCATTTTTTGTGCTTTCTATTCTTGTTTATTTGTTGTACGGGGGAGGATAGAATTATACACTGTGGGGGGGTGCATTTTCTTTTTGTAATTTAATTTAGAAATGACCCTTCTACTTCTATCTACTTCTTCTTTGAATGTCAGACCCCTCTGTGGCCCAGCTAACACTACACAAATATCACACCTGGAAAGCACACATGACCAGGTTGCTCATGTCATGTGGCTTATGGTCATGTCTGGATGAGAAGTAGAACCAACCTACTTTGTAGCATCTATTTGAGGTCCTTCAACACAAGAATAAAATAGATGAAGCCATGGGTTTGATTGCACTGCACATTTGAGACAGCCTCCTATTTCATCTGGATGGTTTGACCACTCCTCGCGCCTATTGGGGAAAGTTTGCTAATCTTTTTGGCATAGTGAATGCATTCAGGGAACTTTAGCTTGATGTAGATTCGACATCCTTGTCTCGTGATATTTTTTCCACTATTGAGGACTTCTTGATGAAGTTCAATGCTCTCTGATCACTTTTACAGGGATGTGGGAAGACCAAATCAGATGATGAATGTATCTTTCTGATACTCTCAAAGCTTCGTGGAGAGTTCCAGATTTTCTCCTTCACTTTCTATTCCACCATGGATGCCTTGGGTCCTAGGCACAATATGCCTTCCTTTGTGGCCTTCTATGATTGGTTGACTTGAGCGAAGTCAAAGATTCAATAGTTGAATGATGCTTTAGGTTCTATGATCCATGCCTTGGTTGCTCACCCATCTCCACAGAAACCAAAATAGAAACAGGTATCATCATCCACAAAATCTTGGAAGGATTCTCCTTCTTAGCATTCCTCTGGCCCACCTCCTTCACTTAAGCGGAAATTGAAGATAGACAAACCCAAGTGTACTTATTGCAATAAGTTCAATCATGATGAGTCTCAGTGCTTTCAGAAGAAGGTAGATGGATATGCCCAACAGATTGTTGATTTGACAACTCTTCTTCATAAGAGAAACATTGATATTCCTTCTTCCTCTTCCCATTGGTCTTCTTCATCATCATCTCAGGTAGATGGGTTAGACAATGGAAAGGTTCATGCCTTATGTGCATCTCCTATAGCTCCCTCCTCTAGGTGGTTGTTGGATTTTGGTGCTTTACATCATATGGCATCTTCTCAGAGTTCCTTCTCAACTTTTGTGGCCTCTCCTACCCCACACATCTTGATGGGGAATAACATTGTTATGCCTGTGTGTGGTCAGGGTTCTATTGACATCCTTAGTGGTTCATTCCATGATGTACTATGTGTTCCATCCTTGTCATCAAACCTTCTCTCCATTTATTAGATTACTTACAGTGGGACAGAGAAGACAATTGAGTTCACTGCAAATTCTGTACACATCAAAGATAGTGCAACTGGCCACATTGTTTCTACAGGGACAGTTGATCAGGCCACTCGCCTGTACTCCTCCCATTTTGGTCCACCATCTCTAGTGTCATAGAATATCTCTCCTTCTTCATGAGTGCATAGTGAGAAGAATTTGGGTCACATGAACTTTTGTGTTTCTCCTGAGATCAGTGTTGTGGCTTCTCCACCTCCTCCTCCTGTTGCACCTACATTTGTTTAGCATGATTCTTCTTCAGCATTCCCTGTTATGGTCACTCCCTACATCGAGCCTTCCCCTCCAGTTATTGAGGGCATCTCCGAGGAGATTCATCTCCTCCCAGCTAACATATTCAACCCATCTATTGGACCACCTTCATTGAGGATTCCATTCCAGGAGTCTCATTCATTCTCCTTTGAGCACCATCTTGGCCTTCCAATTTCACCTCTCATTTAGGGGTTTCCTTGTTGCTCTGTAACTCTGTTTCTTCCACATTGGAGTTCCATTGGTTTGATCATTCCTACAAGGGTTCCATCTTTCTAGGGGGGCTTTGGTGTCTCATCCCTCTCTCATGGGGGTTTGATTTTACTTATGGTTTTGAGAGAGTCTCTTGAGCCATTATTTTCTTTTTTTTCTATCTCTTCTTGGAGTAGGGTTTTTCTCATGTGGTTTTCTCTATTTCTCCACTTTACAGAGATTTGGCTGTGCTTGAATACATAATCAGGCCTTGTTGCCAGGAACCATTTTCCTTCTTTCATAGCTTTGCTAGGTTAGCTTACCTCCTGAGCTTAGCTTAAGGGGGGTGTTAGAGTAATTATCTATTTACACTTATTAATTAGATCACTTTGATTTAATTAATTAAGTTTTTTATTACTCTATTTTTATTCAAGCTATCTCTTAGGTGCATTATAATTAATATTTATATTAATTATTAATGTGAAACCTAGATTTTCTAGTTTTAGGGTTTTGTTCACCTTTATAGGTTGAACTTTGTAGTTCTTTCTTCATTAATTTAGATTACAATTTAGCTCTCACTTCTTGAGTGATTTCTGAGTTCTTCTCCTTCCCTCTTTCTGCTTCTTTCTTGTTACAAGTTTCTTGCATGCAGGTGTTCTTCGGGTTCTATGGATTTATCTCTCAAATCCTATAAAAGTTATGTCTTAAAGGATGATAGAAATGGAAAGCCTGAAACCAAAAGTGATGAAGGTATTTTTCTGGGGTATTCTACCAAAAGCAAAGCTTTTAAATGTCTAATCAAGGCTTCTAACAAAATAGTTGAAAGTGAAAATGTAAATATTGATGAATTTGCATAAAAGAATGAGCTGGAAAGCACAAAAGAACCAAAGGGCTACAAAAAGTTTGTATATTGTGAAGAACCCATAACTCTACCCGAGAAACAGTGCTTAATTCTAAAACAACAGAATGTTGCAACCGACGGTCAGAATACTGTTACCGATGGTCAGGGTAATGATCAAGATGATGTGCAAGGTAATGAAGATCAAGCTGATACATAAAGAGTTGTACCTATACTTGCAAGATATGTAAGAAGGAACCATCTAGAGGACCAAATCATAGGAGATAAGAAATCTGGTACAAGAACAAGAAGTCTTTAAACTCAAATTTTAATTTGTGAGTTTGAGCCAAAATCTACCAATTTTGCACTAGATAATGAAGAATGGATAAGTGCTATGAATGATGAGATTGAGAAGATTAAGAAGAAAAAAACATGGTCACTTGTGCCAAGACCAGATGACAAAAATGTCATCGGTACAAAATGGATATTCAGGAATAAGTTGAACAAGAATGGAGAAGTCACAAGGAACAAAGCAAGACTAGTATGCAAGGAGTATTCACAAGAGGAAGGTATAGACTATGGAGAAACCTTTGTACCCATTGCTAGGCTAGAAGGAGTAAGAATACTACTTGCTTATGTTGCATATAAAGGCTTCAAAGTATATCAAATGGATGTCAAGTTAGCATTCCTAAATGGAATACTTGAAGAAGAGGTATACCTTGAGCAACCAGAAGGGTTTGTAGATTAAAACAAGAGGAACATGGTATGTAGACTTCACAAAGCCTTGTATGGATTAAAACAAGCTCCCATAGCCTAGTATGAACGACTTCATTCCTATCTAATGAGTATTGGATTCCTACGGACTAGTGAAAACAATAATCTTTATTTGAAAAAAGATACTGATGCTAACACTTTGATTGTTGAAATATTTGTTGATGACATCATATTTGGAGGCAATGATATACTATCTAAGTCATTTGCTGATGAGATGAGCAAAGAATTTGAGATTTCTATGTTTGGTGAGATCAAGTTCTTTCTTGGTCTATAGATCATTCAACAAAGTGAAGGTATTTTTATTACACAGTCCAAATACATCAAAGAGGTCCTAAAAATATTCAAGATGGAAGATTCTGAATCAGTTGGAACACCGATGGCTACTAGATGCAAATTAACAAAGGAAGACAAGAAAAAAGAGGTAAATCAGACTTTGTATAGATCAATGATTGGAAAACTCATGTATGTTGTACACACTAGACCAGATATTGCACATGCAGTAGGAATTATTGCTATATTTTTTGCTAACCCAAGGGAATCACATATGACTGTTGTGAAAAGAATTCTAAGATATCTAAAGAATACTGAGGAATTTGGCTTATGGTATAAAAGAGAAGGAAAATTTGAACTAAAGGTGTTTACCAACACTGATTGGGCTGGAAATCTTGATGGCCAGAAGAGAATAGCTGGAGGAATGTATTCTTTATGGGTGACAGACTTGTCGCATGGATTAGCAAGAAGCAAGGATGCATCTCACAGTCTACTACAAAAGAAGAATATGTTGCTGCTCCTACAAACTGCTCAAATATTGTATGGATCAAACAGTTGCTGGAAGGTATGCATATGAAGATCTTAGAACCAGTGATTATCTATTGTGATAACACCAGTGCAATAAACATTTCCAAGAATCCCATCATGCATTCCAAGAAAAAATACATTACAATCAAGTATCATTACTTAAGAGAACAAGTTCAAGAAAAAGAGGTGATACTTGAGTATGTGCAATCTAAAGAACAATTGGCTGATATCTTCACCAAGCCACTGCCTAAGGATACATTTGAGTACTTGAGAAAGAGACTAGGGGTCAAACCCTTGTCTACCAGTTAGTAAAGGACTGAAGGCTGCATCAACCTATATATTATCAGAATATCATTCATGTTGATGCAAGCAAAAATATGAACTTCAAAGCTAGATCTATATACAAAAAGGTATATATCAGAACTGAGCACCAAATCATATTGATGTATTGTTGATGGGTAAGGGAAATTCAAGGAATATATTATGGATCAAGAGAAAAGATCGCTTGACATTAATGTCAGATATCTGTGAGATATTTGTTTGGCATTGTTGTCAAAGGGAGAGAAAGTTTCCATATTATCACAGTCTTCAGAAAAAGAAGAAAGATTATCTATTATCAAATTAGTCCAACATGGAGAGATCATATATCCATAGGGAGAGTTGCTGACAAAAGACAAAGACATCAAAGATCAAGAACTATCAAAAGAGAGATATTGACACAAGGGAAGGACGTAACACATCATAACAAAGAAACAAAGAAAGATGCAAGAATCAAATCTAAGATAACATAGAGCTTACCGGCGGTCAGACATTTTTATCAGTTATCAAAACAAACTATTTGGTAATTTGATGAATCTATCTAAAATAGACTACGATGGAGACTGATGTTGCTACTAGGGCTCCCGAGTCTGTTGTTACCGCCTTTAGGGTTTCTCCTGCTGTGAGGCTTGCAACAAATGCCATTTCTCCTAAAGATGATCGTGTGGCTACCTCTTTGGTGACTGTGGAAAAATATTCTACATTTCCATCTATTGCTAAGGTTGATGCTCATGTTTCAGCCTCTTCAGCAACTGCGACTGTTGCTCAGAATAAGCTGGAGGCTTCTACCCTTGTGGCACCTGCTCCTGGATGACTTAGGGTTCTGTCATCGGTGGTTGGGGATTCTGCTCCTCTGGTGCCTACTATGGATATTCCTACTATTAGGGGCTCCTCTTTATGAAAGTTTGTTGCCTCCAAGCTATCTTTAGCTTCTGGAGATAGATTTGTTGCTCCTTTCCCTCTCTCTAACCCTCTTGTCCTGCCTCTGGGAGGAGAGGTCATGGAAGCCATTGATAATGCTTCCTTATTTCTTGAGGAGCATGGTCTTATTTGTAGATTTAAGGGTATCTGGCTGAGTCTTCCAGATTTGAATGCCTAGATTTCTCATCATTGGGAACTAATCATTTCTAAAACTATTCATATTTTTCCAATGGCAAGGCATTTTTTTATTGCCAAGTTCGAGATGGTTGTTGATAGGAAAGTGATACTATGTGATCATTTTTTTAGCTGGAATGCCTGGAGCATGCTCATGATGAAGCCTTGGAATCCTGCCTTTGATGCTTCTACTGAGTCTTTCTCCAAGGCTCCTACTTGGGTAAGGCTTCCTCATCTCCCTCTTCATTTTTGGGTTAACTCTCTTCTTGAGGCTATGGGTGAGGCTCTAAGGGACTTCTTGATGGTTGATGAGGAATCATACGATATTCTTCACTTAACTTATGCTAGGATCTTGGTTGATTTGGACTCTTCCAAGGGCCTACCGAAAAAGCTAAAGTTGGTGCATCCTAAAGGGTCATGGATCCAAACTTTGGATTATGAAGGGCTCCCCTTCAGATGTAGAAGATGCTTCAATACTGGTCACTTAGCGGACTAGTGTGGTTTGGAAAAGGTTAAAAAATCTGCTTCTTGCTGGAAGGGAGCCACCTCCCAACATTATTTTGTAGTGGAGGATTCTTCTATTAGAAGTTTTTCTCAGGTTGTATCTAATTCTCAGGAATTAGATGAGACCAATGTGCCTATTGGGTCAGCTGATGGATCTTCCCTGGGAGTTGTCCCTTCTCCTTGTACCATTTATGATTCTTGAGTCTCTAACGGGAGTGGGGCTTCTACTCCTCTTATTGGAAATTCCTTGCAGAGTTCCTCTAAAATGGTTGCTTCTGAGTCATCTTCTGATGCGGCCTCCTTGGATTCTCCTAGCCCTATCCTGGGATAGCCTTAGGTTTTGGGGGTCCTAAATCTTGTTTCAACTTCTTCGCTGGAAATGACAAAGAATGTGGATGATGGGTGGACCTCTGTTAAAGGAAAGAAAAATTCAAAACGCTTGCCCTCTTTTTATATGTCTCTTCATTCTCAGAAGGGGAAGAAATAATTGGGTTGGGCTTTCCTTTGCTAGAAGATTTTTCTGCTTGCTGGAAGCTTTTGGGCTGCTGGTTTAAACTGTAATTAATTTTAGGCAGCATTTTATTTTTGTTTTGGTGCTAGATTTCTTTTTTTGGTATCCTCCTTTGTATCCAGGTTGAGGGAGCCTATTTTAAAACCCTTGAGGTGGTGTTGTTTTGTCTCGTTAGAGAGTGCTTCTTTGAATATCTCTTTTGACTTTAT
>MU226277.1:2604756-2623090 GCA_018584345.1 Thuja plicata | reverse complement strand
ATTGTATTTCATATTGTATTAGAAATAGTATAGTGTGATAATATAGTATGTTTCCATCAATGCCAAAGGGAGAGATTGATGACATGTAAATGATTGAATGTTTGATAATGTTAAGTTGAAGATGATGGAAGACATTAAATTAGTTAATGGTTTATATTTTCATTGATGTCAACTTGATATAATCTATACGGTCATGTACATAATGCCAAAGACTTCATGGAATCAATGAAACAAAGGTTATGCTTTTAGCAATGCATAAAAGTCAAGTATTCACTAAGTGAAAGACAACACCGACAGAGTGCACACCATCGGTAAAGGAAAAGAACAAAAGTCATAGTGATACCCAATGAGCAGAAGACAGTGTTTCCCGACGAAGAAAAATCATAGGATGCCCGATGAGTTGAAAAAAGAGCTGCCCGATGAGCAAAATCCAATGATGCCTGATGGACGGAGATCCCAAAGCTGACTGGAGTCACACCGACGAAATTGGCAGTTATCACCGACCACTAACTGCAAAGTTGACCGACAAAACAGAGAGTTCAGAAAATGACAAAATATCTAGCTAGAAGAGCTTAAGGAGAGACTTAACTGGTTGTTTTATTTGTTTTATTCGACCAGAGTTAAGTAATTGATTTAAAGAAGATTTGTATAGTTGGCAAGAAGATAACTATGAGATAAATCATGAGTTATGCTTTAAATCAATTTGGTTGGATTATTTTTCATGCCAAGAATCAAGAATCAAGAAACAGTGAATATCATGTCTATATAAGGGACAAGCATAATTCATTTCCACAATCACATACATGGGAAGGGGAGTGAATAGAAATAGGATGCTAAAGAGAAACTGATGAAGGATAACTTCATACAGTCCTGATCAATCAAGCTGAAGGAGAGCTAAAGAATTCTGTAGACACCGAAAAATAGTGAAGCGCAGTATCACAGAGAAGAAAGTGTGGAGCACAAAGAATTGAATTGATACATTGATAAGAGAGCTAATGTACTTAAATAGATCTGAAAACATGCAATTCAAGTTGCATTAGAAACAGGTCATTATCTTTCAGTTTAACCATTGAAGCATCAAGTCTCTTAACGGAGCATAAATTAATAGTCTTCTATAATTGAGGTATATCCTAACACATTGCCAAAAAGTTTATCATGAAGATAGCATTGAGTACCCGATACCAACACACAGTCTTAGAAGGAGGCTGATGCAGTTAGGTAGCACCAAATATGCCAGAAACCTATTGTTCCCATAGAGGTTGATCAATATTGGTAGCATATACATGCCAGATGTCAAATGATAGACTCATATTAAAATCCTCTAACAAGGTTGCACTTAACAGTGTGTTTTTAACCTTTAACAGGGTTGGCTCCTAACAGGGCTCACTTCAGAAGAGTGAAAATTTGGGGTACCGATCCCAATGGGTTTTCCCTTAATAGGATTTCCACATTAAAATCTATGTGTTATGTGTGTATGGCTTATTACTTTATTGTTTTAAATTTCACATATGCATTTCTGGATTGATTGGTATACTCTACATATTTACTGAGTATCAGTAAATAGTTTTGTTGCTTATCAATTATTAAGGAGAATAAGTTCAGAAAAGGAAAACTGACATACAGTTAATTATTATAAGTATTTCAAGGCATGCATCTTGTAGGGACTTAATAATCTGAGATGTATTTGATTGGTGGTTAGTGGTTAAAGGATAAATTTTTGAGGCCACTGATTCACCCCCTCCCCCCCCTCCTCCTGCCCCCTTTCAGTTATTACTAACAACTTTAACCCTCTAGTTATCAATGATCTCCTCACATTTAAAGAAACTTTTCAAGGACTTGAATCAGTACATGACCAAATTAGGATCCATCTTTCCACTAAAGATGAGAAGATATAGTTCACTATCCATGGTCCTTCTCTCCATAGACTTAAGGGCATTTAGAAGGTACCTATTCTCTCTAGGATTATCATCTTCTTCTTTCCTAGGTAATATTTCCTCTTCCCCTTCTTCATCTCTCTCTGATAATTCTTCATTCCTTCCATGAACATTTCCCTTCAACTTCTCTAGCTTTGCTTTTATCTAGCTATTCTCATCTACTTTCTCCTGCACAATATTGGAAAGCTTGACATTTTTTAGTTTTGGAGGCATTTTTTGGGACTCTTCTCCTAACTCCTCTGATGACATATACACTAATCCTTCTCTTAAGGATTCTCTAAAGATCTAATAACACTTGATCTAGAGTGGATCCAAGTAGTGTTAGAATTGATCCCAATAACAAACTTATCAATCCTCCTAGCTCTTAAGATAGAATAGGATAACTCTTGGATCCTTTTATATAAACACTATTTAGGAAATTTACGTGATTCTTCTTTAACTTTCTTCAACTCCCTTCAGAATACTAGAATTTATTCTCAATAATCCAACCACACTTGACTAGTGTGTCCCAAACTTCAAGTCAAAAACTTCTCCCAATAACTTCTCCATTCACACGAATCAATGCATAATTACTTCATGCTTCACCATCTGTAGTGGAATAGGGTTCTATTCACCACCAATTTTCATGTTAGGACCATTGATAGACTTACACACAGTTCTATTGGTCACAAGTATGAAATGCTCCTCTTAGGTGTAGTAGGACAAGCTTGTCTAGTATTCCTTGAAATGGGTTATTTCAGTATTAACTCTAACTTTCATAGGATCACTATGAAAGCCCAAACTTTTGGATACCCTTTTGGAAGATATACCAAACTCCAGAAACTTGTTTCATAACTCCATACTTGTGCTTCCCATGCATCTATAAGGACCAGAGACCTAATAAGACTAATTAGGTGTGGTTAATGAATTAAGTACTCCATAATGGTTTCCCCAAACCAATAAAATTCCTAGGGAAGGTCTTCCTACACCTAATAACACCTAATCCACAACCAAACTATTCCTATAAGCTCCCTATAGCTCTTTGTTCATTAAATAATAATAAATTATAAAATAGCACATAGGTGATGCTTGGCTAGGGCTTTGTGGAAAAAACCCCATACAAAATCCAATCCCTTGGTACTTTTAGAATCCTAAAGTTCACTACCCCTACTTGCATTCCACCCATGGCCATGTGATTCCATTGGTGGGTTTGCAAGTTAGGGGCGCATCTTAACAGCCTATGCTATGTAGGGCTTCAATGACAATCTGATGAAAAAAAATGGTTTCTCCTTTATACCATCACCAAAATTAATTAGATCAACTGCATTCGAAGAATAATTAATAATAATATACAACTATGAAATCAAAAACTACTCTCAATCCAAATGCAAACCGAATGGTATGGAAAACAATGATAGTTATCAGAAAAATAGATTTTTATTGATTCCAATTTTGCAACCAATCTTCACATCCATTAAAAAAAGAAATTATTTCAGCATTCATTGTCTTAAATGTCATCAACCCAATGTCCATAAAAAAATTTCAAACTTTTAGGACCATTGGCGAGGTTGTAGCAACTTTTCACAAAAAGTTGCAAAAGTTGCTAAGCAACTTTTTGCAAGATTGCAACATTTTTTTAATTTTTCTTGTCCTAACTATCTAGGACACCTAAAGACTTCTAATAAGTGAAATTTAACTCCAAACAACCTAAGAAACCTAGAAACACAAAAAAATATTAAAACCTTTCCCTTTGACAAAGTTTGACCTTAAGGCTTACAAGTGCACCTTGGCCAATTAGTCTTAAAACTTGGGCTTTATTACATCAAATGGATCCAATGATCCTTAAGGAATATTAGGCATAAAAAACACATTTTATTACATCTTAGGAGGGGTGCTCCTGCACCAATGGGCAAAAAAAATATATTACACCATATAAGAGGATATTACATCTATAGTAGCACCAAGACTCAATAGAATGGACAGCCTCCTTTAACAAAAAATTTAGAATCTCAAGAAATCATTACCGTATCAGAACAACATTGGGGCACACAAATCAATCAATATATAGATAATATTTGCACCTTATCACGTAAATTTAAATGGAAGAATCCAGAAGAATTACCATTGTCAAATCAGGATATCATTCAATTCAAAGACATTCTGGACACTAAACACGTATACATATCCGGATTCGAAGACAAACTACTTTGGGCACCAGCTAAGGATGGTAACTATTCAATCAAAGAAGGATACAGAATCCTGCAACAAAATGAAATAAATAAAGCACCATGCAGAGCATTCTCATTCTGTTGGAGTCATGATGTGCTTCCAAAAGCAGGTTGCTTTGCATGGCTGGCATTAAAGCATAGGATCTTGACTAGTGATAGATTGAACAGATTGCAAATTGCACCATCATTCAACTTCCTTTTTTGTAATAAAATGGAAGAGACAGTGGATCATCTTCTCCTCACATGCCCATTTGCAAATCAATGCTGGAGCTTCATCCTTAACAAGTTAAATTATAGTACCCCAATTCAAAATAACTTATGGGATTTCTTTCAAGCTTGGCCAGACTTATATCAAAACTCCTTGTTTGCAAATCTCTGGAAGTGCACACCGAAAATAGTTGTCTGGGCAATATGGTGGGAGAGAAACAAGCACATCTTCAGAAAAGAGGTATCTACCATTGACAAAGTTTTGGAGGGGATAGAGAGATCAATATCAGAAGTGACAAACTCAAGATTGTGTAATTCCAAATTCAACCCGGTTGTTACTGCATGGGACTCCAAAATAATCCAAGAATGGAAGCAATTATTCATCCCTAATGGCTGTAAAGTTAACAATGTAAAATCTTCTGCAGGTCGTCGATGTGAGGCACATTGGAGGGCTCCATCGGAAAGATTCTGGAAAATGAATTTTGATGGGGCCTCCAGAGGAAACCCAGGATCATCAGGTTTAGGGGCATGTATCCGGGACTATCAAGGAACAGTTGTAGCTATAACAACATCACCTCTGCCTGTTGGTACTAATAACATGGCAGAAGCCCAAGCTTTACTCGCTGGCCTTGTCCTCTCCAAAGAAGGTAATTATCAGAAAGTACACATTGAAGGAGATTCGGCAGTAGTTATTAATGCTTGTATACATAGAAAATCATATTCATGGAAACTAAACTATATCTTTCATCAAATATGGAGGCTCCTAGATGAATGTAAAGATGTATGCATATCTCATACCTTTTGAGAAGGTAATCGAGTTGCAGATTTTCTCTCAAATTTGAGTTGTGACGGACTAAAATTCTCATCACTCAATCCACTGTCATGGATAGACAATAATGACGATCTCAAAAAAAAAATTGAAATAGATAAGGCGGATTGCCTTCAGTCAATTCATTAAAGTGAACATGTTTTTGAATAAACTAATAATTATTCAAATCATCGCACAAACAGGGGCATTATGTGATTATTGATATACAATGCATGCAAAATATTTAGCATAAGAGTGCATGATTGCAAGTACAGTATGAAGGTATATTTGAGGACAGGTGCTAATAATTAGTCACATGGCCTCCCAAGTGCCAAGTATAGATTCCACATCTGTACATAATTACATCTCACAGTAAGTAATCTTGCAATAAATATAACAGGGATTAGTTTATACACAAATCTCAGAAGTTAAAGATGGCGAAACCGACTGATGTCTCTGTTCCTTGTGAGACCTTTCATAAGAAACATTGGGGTATGATGCCAAAAAATTATCGTATATGGATTCCCCCGATGCCTGATGAAATTGTTCTGCCAAAGATTGTCGATGATTCGGTGTTAGATATGGTGTTCATTGTACATTCGCCAACAATTCGGAGGGCTATCAGGAAAGTAATTAGGGAAGAATACTTGGTTTCATCGGCACCATAGTATTTCTATCCATCAAATATGGTATCTATTTTCCTTTCCAATGCCATGGACATTTTGCAATCTCCCCTGCTTCTGCAATCGCTGTCAAACAAGGTAATTTGGCCACCATTTATTTCGGATAATAGGTTAACTTTCGCGATGCAAAAATATGATCTTTGGAGTGGAATGGCGTTAGTAGGGGGTTTATTTTCCCATTCACAACTACTCCATAAACATGAATGTTTGGTCATGTATGAAGCCCTAAGAATGGCAGTTGACAAACGTAGCCCTTCCCAGTTGAAAGCTGCGTTACAGGGCACTTCTCGAGTTTTATGTCATCAGTTCGTCGAAAAAGTAAAAAAGATGGGGTTTTCTCTGTTAGATTTGCAAAGATTTTCCAACACATTGCAGAGTCAAGTTCCAAAATGGGAGACATTGATAGGCCAGTCTTCATGGATGGTTGTTTCGAACGTCTGGAGTCATGAAGTCGCATCAGAAGTACAGCCAACACTTATTAAGGAACAAGCGTGTTTTGGGTGGCTCTCCAACAAACCCGACGATGAACAAGATGGCTGGGAGTGTCCCTCGGCACAGAGTACTAATGGCTGGGGTCGAGCTTCAGTGGCTATCAGCAGACCAGATGTGTGAGGTGCCATAGAGTTTGGGCGCAATGAAAAGAGCAGTGACATCATGGAAGAGTAAGCAACGTAATGAAGCTTTATGCTCCCTTTTTTGAATCGAAAAGTGAAGAAATTTTGTTTATATATGTATTTCAAATGTTAAATATGAATTAGTGATGGCGTATGCAAGGGAGGTAGCTTATACTCCATATTGTACTCATGCTACACCAAGAATATTCTATATCATTTTGTAATCTCGAAAACATATATTGTTGTAAACAAAAGGGATGATGCTAGGTTTTCTTACTGGTTCTTTCCTAGTTGACCTTTTTTGAATCAGATTTTAATAAAATATTATAGTGGCTTGCCACTTTCGCCTAAAAAAAAAAAAAGACTCAATAGAAATTTTTGGCAAATGCCGAAATGACCTTCAATTTTACCACATGAAATTTGTTAAAATAATTTTAACTCCATCATGGTTGGGCTCAATATTGAGAGATACAATAAAATACAAACTCGCATATACACCATACCACTTCCTTCTAGAACACATTATGATATACTTAAATAAAAACTTTCAAAATATTGCCTATTTTTGTAAGGTTCCTAGGGTCCTAGTACTCAATGGATAAATTGTATAAACAAAGCCATACTAGACCTCTGAAAGACACTTTTTCTAGATAGTTTAATTAAGGCTTTCAATCTCAAAGATATAAGTTAACTTCGTTTATCATCTTCTGCCCAAATTCAAAAATCTATTATTTTAAGGCTTTATTACTAAATTTAATTATTAAATAGCCTTTTAAAAAGTGACTTGAATTTGTCTCCTTTCCCCCACTTGCATCAATCAGTTTTTTATTTTTTCTTTACTAATCATAAACAAATTTTCTTTATAGGGTGAACATCATTTTTTTTTGTTTGTATGTGTGTGCGCGCATAGTCATACATGTGTATCAAAGGATGAAACCCTTACTATATTTGATCTTCTCATATTAACTCATGAAAGTATTAAGAATGTGGCTTCACATTTTGGTCATAATTTTCCTTCTACAAATTTTGTTAGAAATCGTTAAAGATTTGATTAATGTAATTTCCCTTATTCTCGTTGTCAAATTATTCAAATCTTATTTACTTATTAATTTTTTTATTTTTTTTGTATTTATACTTCAAAAACACCTAATTTATAGTTATAAGTTAGCATTAAAAAATGGAATAACAAACCACTACCAAAACATAAATATAATATATTAATTAAATATAGTAAAAAAATATAAAATGAATTTTTTATAAATAATAATTTAACATAATAGTGTTAGAATGATTTACAATAACTAAGGGGGCGGGGGGAGGGGGGGTGAATCAGTTATCCAAGGTCTAGATGTACCAATTGTAGTTTCAAACACTTTAACCAACTCATATCCACTCAGTAATCCACTCGGTCTCTATAACATATAATCAATAACATAAACTTGCAGTTTACTATCCTAATGTAATTAACTTTCAGAATATTAAACTCTTAACAGTACAAGACATAAAATAACATTCACACAAGTGTAACACCTGGATTTAATGTGGAAACTCAATATGGGAAAAACCACCAGTAACATTCTACCAATTGTTCACTCTTCTGAAGTGAGCTCTGTGAGGAGCCAACCTGGTTAAAGGTTACAATACACACTATTAAATGTGACCCGGTTAAAGGATTTAATCACCCTGTTAAAAGTGAGTCTTGTTAGAGGGATTAGACCATTCCATTAGAATGTCATTTTGATTAAAGGATTTAACAATATGACTATTAGGTCAACCTTGTTTTAAAGGATTTTGCAACTGATACAATGGTTAGAAAGTAACAGTAAATTGTGATCTGAAACATACAACAAACTTTGAAAATAAAGATCAAATTATAGCTCAAATACTAATTCACTGTCTGACCTTCATTGTCATCTCTATCACTTAAGTTAATCTTATACCTCTCCGATCAGGTAGCTTGATCTATTGTCACTTAATCAACACTGTAGATCTTAGGGTTTGGTCAGATCCAATAAATCCTTCTAACATTTCATTTCCATCTACATTGTAGAATACATCCTAAAACTCCTTCTTGAATCCATACATAAAAACGGTTAAACAAATCTATTAAATGCTCATTTAATTCTCCACAAAAATCATCCTTATTTGAAATACGCTTCATATATCCCAAGAAAATAAACTATGTTGGCTGGGATCTCAAATCTCTCTCAAATTGTCAAAATCCTAACACTCAGCCAATATTGTTTTCTTTCGCTCGGTCATCACTAGATAACTCAATAATTTATTGACTCTTGGCAAATACTGATGCTCGGTCGACACTAAATTTTCTTGGCACGTACTGGCGGTCAGTCGACACTCGCATCACTCAACACAAACATAAGTTCCTTAATCTCCTGCTTGTTACTCGGTCAAGACTAATCTTGTAGTCATCCAAAATTCACTTACACTTAAGATAAACAATATATTACCTTGTCAAGGTGCGATCTCATCAAGTACCCATTGTAGTTTCACATAACTCAACCATTTCACTAGGTCTTATTGTTATCTCTTATTTTCAAATTTTCTTCATAAATTAATTGATATGACACTTTACAAGATAGCAATTGTCTTAGCAGTTAGGTATGACATCAATAGAAATATAACAATTGTTTCAATTCATGTAATTTCCAACAAATAGAATCACCTCATTAAAAGTTCACAAAATTCCAAACCTGAAACGTGTACACTAGATTTAAAGAGCGTGAGCTCCACCTGCACCTGCAATATATTTGTGTAGGAAATTCGGGCATCTCTCTTGGGCGTATGTTTTCCTAGTTGGTTTGCTTTTCCACAGTTTGGAAAATAAAGTATACGTCTTGACCATTCATATTGACCTGACAGGTAATCTTGTGGACAGTAGAGTTTTAAATGGTTTAAGAATTTGAGCTCGTTTAGTTACTGATTTTCCATGTTATTCGAGTTGTCCAAGAAATCAGTACGATAATGTCTTGACTACCTGCGGCTCAAATGAAAACATACTATCCTCCAATTTGAACATCCTAGTAAAGCAGTGTAGTATCCTTTTCCAGTGGAGAACTAGTATTGATTTTCAACAGTTTTCTGTCATGGCATGTTTGTACTCACAGGCTTCACCACAAAAGACAGACATCTTCCATATGTAATCTCGTCAATTATGAAGTTTCCAGGCTCTTTACCACAATCTCCACCTCATAAAATGTGTGTCTTCACATGTCAAAAGGAACTCACGTGTACGATGAGCCCCGCGTGTTCATCTTTCCTTTTCCTGAAGACCCAAGCTAACGATAAAATTATCTTTCGTATTGTTTACAGATTATACAAAATATAAAGACTTTTTTACAGATTATACAAAATATAAAGACTTTTTACAAATATTGTAGCTATTAATCTTTATGATCTGCATACCCATTGCTGTTGAATTACAAAAAGTTTGACAAAAAAATAGTGCTTTGAACATTTGAATTTTATTCTAATTTTTTTTTTATCAATTATTTTGTGGGAGTTTAGCGCCACAATATAGGCAATGTCTATAAGATTTCAAAACAAGCATAAATGATTGTCGATAAAGTCTTTATAATGAATGGTTCATAGTGAACAATATTGGTTGAAGTTTTTGCAAGTATGGTTTGAAATGTAATAGATTTGGTGTTTGATAAAACTTCAGGATTAAATATGCTTGATTATGTTGTATCTTAGTGAATATAATCTTAGATGCATTAAGAGATAAATGAACCATTCATATTTCTTTAGGACAAAATCACCGTGAATTACTACACATGAAATATGGTTCAATCTCTTGTCAATAAAATTATATTAAATTGATTTTTGATCTCATCTCAAACACCATAGATTTAGTGCAAAAGAAAGTTATTCTACACTAGTGGAGTTTTAGGTATAATCACTTGTTTGAGAAAATTTTTCAGAAATATACCAAAAATTATGATATGGGAAGTGATATACCACCTATTGGTAGTATATTTCTTGTTCCTACCTATCTGATTTCTAGCCTACAAGACATATACAATGCAATGTTTGATAGGCTAAAACACAATAGGGTAAAGGGATTTTGAGCTACTATGAAGGCTCACAAGAAAGATCTTGGAAGGTAAATAGATGACAAATGTGATGAAATATTTACTGCCCTCCATTTTTTTGTATCATTATGTGACTATAGATTAAATTTGTGACTCATTTTTTATCATATGAGTTCATCTACATCTAAAATTGAAATGCCATGAAATGAATAATATTTGCTAAATTTGATGATGTGGGCTTAAAAAATAATATTTGTTGAAGGGTATTTTCTATTGTGTACAGGACTAATATAGGGGGTTTACTAAATAGATCAATGAATTTCACTTGTGAGACTACAAAGTTAAAGGTTGATAAAACATTACAATTTTATACACTTATAAAAATATCTTTCTCATGTCATTGGATGAGATAATAACATGAATATATTGTATGAATCAAATTATGACAAATAATTCTTCATTCATTTATGACCTCCAACAAGAAATAAATACATATTGGTACTTGAGGTGACACATAGATTAATGAACACTTAATAATGGTTTATGTGCCCTTTAAGATATTTTTAAGAAAATGATAGATAAAATCTCATTCAAAAATATGTCATGTACCAATATCTGACCACTTGTACCTATAGTATTTACATTTTTTAAGGGACTACTAAAACATTTATGCATAAGTATTGGCAATTTTTGAACGGCTACTAGGACATTTGTACATAAGTATTAACAATTTTTGAGTTGGTTGTAGTGCACAATTATTGGAGTGTCCTTAAGTAGGTATCAAGAAAAACTTTGAAATGACCACTTTGTTTATCTTTGCATGCATAGCAAAGTCCACAGTGTGTCTCATTACTACCTAGAATCTAGAACAATAGTTATAAGTAGTTAAGTCGCATATAAAGACAATAATTAAATATCAACAAAATCTGATATGTTGTTCAGAATTTGTAAATGCACAAAATTAGCTATAAAAATTACTAATACACTTCTCTTAAATACATAACAATTATTGATTTAGATAACTAAAAGTTAGATATACATATGACAAACTAATTGATAGGTTGTGTCAGTCTCAATGGCTTAAATGATACACACTAACGACTAACTCCTAGGTTAAAAGTGTTAAATAATAAAAACTAACTTTTTCCAAGTTTAATTTGTTCCTTAATGTGTTTATAATCGTTCATCACCTAATAAGAAATAATTATTAATATGTGATGCACATAATGGTGGTTGGTGTGTTTTATAAGTGATGTTCACTGACTACGTAATCACGCCAAACCATCTTCTTCTTTTTAAATGAGCGATTGAATTAGTGGTCTTCCATGTAAAATTTAAAATTTGAATCTAGCAGTACAAAAGAAGAGATACATTAGCTCCATATTATGATGGTTCCTTGGCTTTCATAAAACCACATCACAACCTTCTTAGAGAACGCTAGGAGATTAGATGCTCATTGTCTCAAAATTTCCTTCCTCTCCACTCCCCTCAATGATGTGTACCACATGAAAAAAGAAAAAAGTTAAACGAAAGGCTTTTTTTAAGTGTCATAACAACCCTATGTTTGTGGGTTTACATATGGTCACAAAAATATGGGACTATTTTGTACTCCTTGTGGCGGCCACCTATTTGTGCTACAAATAATGGGTGTTGCAGATCCAAGCACGCACCATTATATCTAGCATAATATGCACGATATATAGAAAAAAAAAAAAAAGGAAAAGGAAAAGGAAAAGGAAAGGTCCCTTTTAAGTCTATGATAACAACCATGTATTTTTCAGTTTACATATGGTGATAACAATATGCGACTACATCCTACTCCTTGTAGGAGCCACCTAATAGTGCATCAACATTATCCCAATCAAATCATGGAGATTCATGGGTTAGATGCATTAGCGAGAAGGGATTGATTTAGAGAATTATATATACACTCTATGGGAGGAGATGTTTTGGAAATAATATAAGATGTACTATGAATAATGGGTGTTACAGAGCCAAGAACGTCATATCATATAGTTTGCATAATATGCATGATGTATAAAAAAATAAAAAGGAAAAGGAAAAGGAAAAGGAAAAGGAAAAGGAAAAGGAAAAGGAAAAGGAAAAGGAAAAGGAAAAGGAGAAGGAGAAGGAGAATGAGAAGGAAAAGGAAAAGGAAAAGGAAAAGGAAAGGTCCTTTTAAGTATATGATAATTTAGCCATGTTTTTTTGGGTTTACATATGGTGACAACAATATGGGAATACTTTATACTCCTTACTAGAGCCACCTAGCCATGCTACAAACAATAGGTGTTGCAGAGCCAGGCACGTCCCCATAATATAGTTGGTGTAATATGCATGATATATAAAAAAGTGTAAAGTAAAAAGAAATCTCTTTATAATAGCCATGTGTTTTTGGGTTTACATATATTGACAGAAATACATGACTAATTTGAACTCCTTGTGGGAGCCACCCAATTGTGCATTAACATTGTCCTAATCAAATCATGGAGTTTCATGGGTTGGTCGTATTGGCTTGAAGGGAGTGACTTAGAGAATTATATATACACTTTATGGGAGGAGATATTTTGGAAAGAAAATAGGATCTACTTCCAACAATGGGTGTTGTAGAGACAAGAATGTCCCATCATACTATAATTGGCATAATATACATAATATGGAAAAAGAAAAGGAAACAAAAGGTCCTTCTTAAGTCTACAATAACATCCATGTATTTTATTCTATACGTATCGTGACATCAATATGGGACTATTCCATATTCCTTGTGAAAGCTACCTAGTTGTGCTACAAACAATAGGTATTACAGATCCAAACACATCTCATCATAAAAATGAATGATAATCAATATTTATAAAAATTATTAATAAAATTTTAGTCATTATTTTAAAATTTTCTTAGCAATGGAAAAATTAAATGAAAAAAAATTGAAACAAAATGAAAATGGAAAAGATAATTGGTGTTCTTCTCCTAACACTTAGATATACAAACAAACAACAAATATTTTGACTTTAAATCAATTTAGACTGGTAAATGGAGTTACAAATATTAATCTTCAACAAGTAAAGAGATACATGAAATTGCTTTCCTCTAACTGGAAGATCTCTGAAGATCTCACAATTTCTCCTATCGATATCCCACAACTCCTATCCCCAATGCTATTATTGTACCCTTGCTAACACTATAAGACTATTTTCAAACACTGCAAATGATTCTCAAAACTTGTGTTCTCGAAATGCCCCTGACCCCCTTTTATACTACTCTCATTGGAAACCAATGGGCAATATTTATTCTAAATCAATGGTTGAGATAAACAACAATTTATCAACCAATAGCAAATCAATTGCAAGGTGTCCCTAAAAGACTCAAATAGTTATGTCCTTTCTAAAAAAAATCAAGAAAAATAATTATTTAATAATTTCTATCAAATGCACAAACAATTGTCCAAGCTACGAAAACTAACCCTCCCTCTTAGCAAGGTAGTTGTTCTACATGACACTCAACTTATCTCTAAAGAAGATGAATTTTGTCTTCCCCAATGCCTTTTTCAAGATGTCTGCTACTTGTTGTTCTGTAGGTGTATATTATAGGTGAACAATCCCCCATTGCACACAATCCCTGATGAAGTGATACCTAATGTCTATATGCTTAGACCTATCATGAAACAATAGATTCTCAGATAATCTAATACAACTCTGATTGTCATAGTGTATCACAATAGTCTCAACTCAGAGCTGCTGACTTCATCTTCCTGTTGAACCAAGAGACAACTCTTGATCCAAAACTGAAACAACACCCTGAAGTGATTCTTTTATCCCTTGCACTTCCATCTCAGTCTATATTAGTATATCATATCAACTTGATTCCTTCACTTTTAGCATACCAGATCCCATACTCAATTGTAACATGGAAATAATACAACACATGTTTTGTCGCTGTCTAGCGCACTCTCTTTGGCTCAATCATGAACTGCCTAAGAGAGTTTACTAAAAAATCTATATATGGCCTGGTGTTGACTACATACATGAGAGAACCAATAAACTACATGTATAAGGTAGGATTAACATCATTCTCCTTAGATGTGTATACCTTCTTCCAATTCATGATCATGGGTATAGACATGCCTTTGAATCCTCCATCCTAAACCTCTTCAATATTTTAACGTAATGTTTATTTTTTCCAAGGAAAATATCTCCATTTATCTATCATACCTCCATGCCTATAAAGTAGTGCATAAGTACCAAATCCTTCATCTTGAACTCTTCTTCAAGGTCCTCCTTACACTCCTCTATGAGCCCTAGTGAACCTATTAAAAGAAAGTCTTCCATATATAGAACAAGAACGAGATCCTCACCTCCAACCACCAAGTAGGAGAAGTTAGTACTTTCCTCACTCTTCATGAAGCCCATTCCCTGAAATTATGTATCAATGTGCTCATAGCCTACCCTGGGAGCATGCTTGAGTCTATAAAAATCTCTCTTCAATCTACACATGTGGATCTCTTTACTGTGTGCTACAAAGGCTTCTGGTTGTTCTATGTATACCTATTCTTTCAACTCACTATTAATGAATTCTATCTTGAAATCCATTTGATGAATCTACCATCCCATATATTTTGCAAATGAGATCACAACTCATATAGAAGTATTCCTAGCCACTGGAGAAAATATATCCTTATAGTCTATTCCCTCCTTTTCATAGAAGCCATTTTCCATGTACTTTTCCTTGTATATCTCGATGATATTATATGCTCTGTGTTTGATCCTAGAGATCTAGTGTTTGAAATTTGCCATCTATAATATTTCTTGATGATACCATTTGCTCCATGTTTGAACTTTACCATCGCATCTCACTACACTTGATGTTATTCATCCTCCTAATAGCTAAAAGGCTCACTATCTACCAACTGATGGACTAATGCCACATATTCATTGAAATTGACTAGTTGTCTCCTCTATCTCGTACTCATCCTAGGAGCGCCCACCAACTCCTGAGTATCCCTATGTATTTTTTGATCCTCACAGTTCCTACTACCAACTGTAGAGGATGAAACATCAACCTCCATGTCATCTTGATGCGTTTCTAATTGCAATTTTTGTTCCATACTCTAGAAACTTTCACCACTTGAGTATGTACTTGTACTAGTAACTGTACTTGAACTTTTCTACCCTTGATTCGGTTGAGTGATCCTTGGAGCTTCTGTTGTCTTCTCACTCTAATCATCTGCTGGTAATTCTTCATACATTCTAAATACCTTTTCCTCCATGAATTTGACATTATGTCTTACTATAATCCTCCTAGTCAAATAAATATCTGATATGCCTTTGAGTTCTCACTATAACCTATGAAGTAATCCCTCTTTATACTCTCATCTAACTTTGTACATGTATCTCTTCGAATGTGACAATAGAAAAAACTTCCAAATATCCTGAAGTGACAGACATTTGGCTTCTTTGCTTAGAATGCCTCCTCTACTGTCATAAATTCCACTACCTTATGTGGAACCATATTCCATATGTATACTTTCATACTACATGCCTCTATACATATGTAGCGAGGCATGTCCTTGTCATGTAGCATAGCCCTAGCTTCCCCTCATATAGAATGGTTCTTCCTCTCAGCAACCCCATTCTATTGAGGGTTGTAAGGAATAGTCCACTCTCTCTTGATTCCTTCCCAAGTAAAGAACTCTAGGAACTCTTTCCCTTTGTATTCGCCTCCATTGTCTGACTGAAGAACCTTTATCTTCCTTCTTGTTGAATACTCCACAAGAGCCTTGAACTCTTGGAAGAGACTGAAAACCTCATCCTTGGTCTTCAAGAAGTACATCTAGGTCTTCCTAGGGAAATCATCAAAAAAATTATCAAAGTAATCAGAACCTCTGAGAGAATTCATCTATATTGGTCCACATATATTTGAATATACTAGATCAAGAACATGTCCAGATCTAATGTCGCTCCTAGGAAAAATTTATTTTGAAAACATCCTCAATATACATTCCTTACATACATCATCATGCTCTATGCTAACCTCTAGAATACATGTCACTGTCTCATGAAGCAATTTAAGTGCTCCATGATGTATATGGCCCATCCTCCTATGTCATATCTCTCCTCAATATCTAGGATTACTACTTCTCATGAGTGCCTTAGGAGTATAAAAGTGTAGCCTATAAAGCAAACCAGTCCTAACTCCAATAGCTATGGGTGATTTCCAATCCTTATGCTTGATCAACACTTGCGCCCCTCTAAATAGTACATTGTACTCTTTATCCCGAAGAACATATATGAAAATTAGATTCATACCTAAGCTTGGCACATTGCAACACATCATGAAGGGAATTGACTTGCAATTCTCCCTCTAAAATTGAACAGTCCCTTTCCCAACTAAATTGAGTTTGGACATGTTCCCCATAGAAATTTGGATTATGGTATCCTCCTCCTTATAACTAGAGAAGTAATCTCTAATTGTTTTCATATGAAATTACACCCCACTATTTATATACCAAACACTCTATGAGGTTGACCTAACCATACAAGCTATGAGTGCAAACTCATCCTCTATTCTACAAGAGAGCTCATCTACACTTCCTGAAGCTGCCACCCACTTCTTTCCTTTCTTGTTGTTCTTCCTTTGTAGGAAATCACTGACCTAGTGAAAAAAATAATGACAGTCAAAGCACTTTATCTTAGACAAATCCTTCTTCTTCTTCTCACTCTGGATATTTGATTTTTTATGAGACCCCTTCTTTTATTTCCATATTTTGGCTAGGACAATGTTTTCCTGTTCCACCTTACTTTTCTGACTCTTATTGTTGGCTCCATTGAAAAGGCTTAGTCTAAGATCCTCTTGAGTGAAGTCACTCCATAGTTGATGGGTGATCTCACAATAGTGTGTCCCACTTTTTGGGATGAAGGATTTCGGACTTGCTCCAAAAAAAAAAAATTTGATGGCTTCGAGCGAAGTATTGACTTTGTGCAAAGTGACTGATAGGCTTGACGTGAAGTACCCTACATGGGTGACTTCACGTGAACTCATGACTTCGCTCGAAGTACCCACGCAGGGTACTTCACGTGAAGCCATTTTTTGCCAGAATTTTTTTAAATTTCAAACTACCCATTTCATTTTTACTATTCACTTTTCTAGATTTTGTGGACCCAGGGCTTAGAGCAAACCAGTGATGACCAGTACGACGTCAGTAGCTCCCAAGCTTCTTCGATCTCTTGTGATTGTTACTAGTACCATGTACACACATTTTTCTCATTTTTTATTGTAAATTATATGTTTTATTTTTATTTTAGTTAATTATTTGTTTTAAATAATATTTAGTTTGCAGAAATGTTAGAAAATGATAGTTGAATTTTAGAATATGTTAGAAAATTATAGTAGTATGTTAGAAAATCATAGTAAAATGTTAGAAAATATTAGAAAACATTAAAAAATCATAGTATATTTATGTTTGCAAATGTTAGAAATTTGTAACTTAGTATACATTAGAAAATATTAGCAAATTGTAACTTAGTAAAATTAGAAAATTGCAAATTTTAGTATGTACATTAGAAAATATTAGAAAATTGTAACTTAGTAAAATAAGAAAATTGTAAATTTTAGTATACATTAGAAAATATTAGAAAATTATAACTTAGTCAACATTAGAAATAATTAGAAAATTATAACTGAGTTATAATTAGAAAACTGTAATTAGAAAATTGTAACTTAGTACATGTGTTAGAAAATGATAGAAAACCATATAGTACAAAATGTTAGAAATTAAAAATTTATTTGTTTTTAAATTATTTTTAAAGTTAGTAAATTTATTAGGAATCTCTCTC
>MU226277.1:2569524-2593933 GCA_018584345.1 Thuja plicata | reverse complement strand
TTTTACTCTTAACTAATCAAAGATTACCATTCATAAAGATTGATAAATAGTAAGTCTTTTATTTGATTCAGGTACTTATAATATTAACATAAACTAACTCACAGTTAACCTAAAGGAACAAGTCTAGTATTTGTGTCAACATCATTGCTACACAACCATTTTTCTTTTTAATTCTATCTTGAATCCATCGCCATTGCGACGTTTACATCAAGAATTACGATGGGGTCACTGTATTAGCGACGCCCAAATACCGTCGCAGTTGCTTGTGTGTTCGTCACCATTGTGACGTTTACCTCCAGAATTATGACGGGGATGCTGTATTGGCGACACCCAAATACCATCGCAGTTGCTTGGGTGTTCGTCGCCATTGCGACGAATACGCATAGAATTACGACAGATTTCCTGTATTGGCAACACCCAAATGCCGTTGCAGTTTCTTTGGGTATATGTTGCAATAGCAACGTATACACATAGAATTACGATGGATTTCCTGTATTGGTGATGCCCCAAATGTCGGAGTTGATGTCACAATGAAGGGGCTACATAGCGACGGATTGAAGTCGTAATTGCGACGAAAAAGGAAAGACGTCGTATTTTGTGACTAAAAAACAATGACGTCTATTACTGTCACAATTGCGACACATGGCTGTCCTAATTGCGACACATAGCCATCGCAAATCGACCCCAAATGTATTAGTGTTGTATGGGCTCAAGCAATCCCTGCGATAGTGGTATTTGAAATTTAATCACTTCATGGTTGAGAAAAACTTCATAAGATGTGAATTTGATCCATGTATCTATTACAAGAAACTTCCAAATGGAGAATTTGTTATTCTTCTTTTATATGTTGATGACATGTTGGTAGCCGGCACAAGTTCTTGAATTGTTGGTGACTTGAAAACCAAGTTGGCAAGTAAATTTGCCATGAAGGACTTAGGGGCAGCCAAGAAGATTCTTGGTGTGATAATCACATGGGACAAAAAGAAGAAAGAAATTACTTTGTCTCAAAAGGATTATATTAACAAAGTTGTGGACAGATTTGGTATGAATGATGCCAAGATAGTTTCTACTCCTCTTGCTTCTCATTTTCAGTTGTCTTCTGAATTGTGCCCAAAAACACAAGAGGAAAAGGAATTCATGGACATCATTCCTTATAAATCAGTAGCTGGTAGCATAATATATGCTATGGTTTCCACTCGTCCTGACATTGCCCATGCGGTGGGAGTGGTAAGTAGGTTCATGAGCAATCCCGCGAAGCTTCATTGGGAAGCTGTTAAATGGATAATAAGATATTTAAAAGGCACTTCAGATTATGTTTTATGTTTTTGTGAAAACAATAAACAATTGCAAGGATTCACGGATTCAGATCTTGCTGGAGATTTGGATAAGCGTAGATCTACTACCAGTTACACATTCATGTTCGCTGGAGCTGCTATTAGTTGGGCCTCCAGGATTCAACATACTATTGCTCTTTCTTCCGCTAAAGCTGAGTATTTGGCGCTTTCTGAAGGTGCTCGCGAAATGATTTGGTTGCAGCGACTTCTTGGTGAAATGAAGTATCAACAAAATGATTATGTTCTATTCAGTGACAGCCGCAGCGCCATTTTTATGCCACATAATCATACCTCTCAGTGTCATTCAAAGCACATTGACATTCACGCTCAGTTCGTTCAGCATATGGTTGAAGAAGGCAGGTTGAAGGTTGAAAAGATTGATACCAAAATCAATCCGGCAGATGTATTCACAAAAGTTGTGACCAAAGAGAAGTTCGATTGTGCAAGAACTTCTCTTGGCCTTGTTAAGCTGAAGTAAGTCAGCATGTAGAGCAGGGGAATCTCTGATCAGCTGAAATATCTGTTGACTTCCGGTGGGAGTTTGTTAGAATTGGAATGCCAACGGACTTTTGTCTATTGCAGCCTTGCCCTTTCAGCTGCTCTGTATGAGCTTATTAATAAGTCTCTTCTTTCAATTGTAATTCATTCGATTTGGAGATTAATATAATTCCTCTGCTCTCAGTGTAGACGTAACCACTATTGTGGTGAACCACCATAAATTGTGTGTTCTGTGTTTAATTGTATTATGTTCATTAATTCTGTATTTCTGATCTTATTTCGAATTCGTTAATTTCTACAATTCTCACCGCCCAACACCTCTCTGCTCTTCTGTTGGGTTTGGAGGAAAGTGATATTGCATTCCTGTGTGTTGTTGCTGGCAGATCGGCGGTTGAGTTGCAGGAAGGCTTTGAAGATCGCACCCATGGAAGAGGACTCATGGTTACAGAGTGGGCGCCTTAATTGCATATATTGAACCATCCTTCCACTGGAGCTTTTCTTTCACATTGTGGGTGGAATTCTGTGACAGGAGACCTGCGGTTTGGATTGCCTTTTGTTGCTCTTCCAATCCAGTACGAGCAGGGCTTGACTGCTAGGTTAATTTTTGAGGAGTTCAAGATGGGAGTGGAGGTGAGAAGAAATGAGGAGGAAGATTCTTTCACTGAGGAGGACATAGCTAGAGTTGTCCGATGTGTGATGGTGGAGGAAGAAGGCAATCAATTTAGGTCTAATATTGAGGAAATTAGTAGGGTGCTGACCAGTAATGATTGCCATGTCCATCGGACAAACATCCACAACTTTGTCACTGCGGTCAAGGAGAAAGCGTCCAGCAAACAAAATGTTTGATATTGTATTCATATGAGAGTGAGGCCGCCATCATTCTGCGATTGGTCAAGGAGAAAGCCTGCAACAAACAAACTGTTTGATTATGGACGTTTTATTATGTTAGTATGTTTATGAGGTTCTTGCATGATATAGAAATAGCTGTTCTAAATTTATAATTTGCACGAGTTTGCCATAATTGTATGTTCAGTTTAGTGATCTTCAACAATTTGCTAACTGTTTCAAAGACTTCTGTTTAAAATTTAGAATTTGCATGAGTTTGTAATAATTGTATGTTAGGTTTACTGGTCTTTAAGAATTTGATAACTGACTCTAAAACTTCTACATTCTCTACCTCTACCTATGATATTTTAGACGAGTGGATCGTGAACTCCTGATAATTTTGTTCAATGAAGGAAAGCTTCGATTGTATGTTTAGTACTACAGCAATTGGTCTCTATCTTTTTAGTTTTTTCATTTCACATGTAAAAGTTCCGTGAAGTTTTATCACCTTTACTGTACCCAAATGGTCGAGCTGCATTCGAAAATGGCTTTCGTACCACTCATTGGTTCCAATGGCTATGTAGCTACGCAGCCAGCGAAAATAATTGAAAACTACCCTAAGCATATTTCTTGTTAGGAGTACATGGCCTTTTAAAATAAACATCAGCATTACATTTCCCTAAAATGAATTAGAAACTAATGCACCAAGAAATCTTTCAAAAAGGCTTTGAAAAAACAAGTGTGTCATTGGAACTTTTATATATATATATATATATTTGTTTGTTTATTAAACAGATAAAATGTGTCTCATATATGTAAAAGGTGGTGTTTGTTAATAAAAATTATTCTAATTCAATTGTTATTGAGAGCTTTTTGAACAAGCTAAATTAGTTAGCTTTAGATGTCTAATTTTGATATTATATAATGAAATTTCCAATATAGAACATTTGATGAAAAAAATGATAATAAATAAAAATTATTTTAAGTTTTAAATTAACATTTTATTATACAATATTGTGTTGATTTTGTTCATAAAATTAGGTCAATTTATTTATGATGTTGAAAGCAAGATTAATTTCTAGATATACCCATATCTTGGATTTTTTTGGTTAGGATTCATTGAATGCTTTGAAGCACCATCTATTTTTAAGGTTAAGGGAAAACTTATTCTACAAATTTCTTTCTTAGTAATTGAAAGCATATCTACCAAACTTTAAATTTTAAATTTCCTTTTATGTAAACTAATTTACATTGTTGGAAAAACAAACCTCATATAGAATAATCCAATGAACCTATTGTATGTTCCCTAAAATTAATTAGAAACTAATTCACCAAAAATCTTTCAAAAAGATGTTAAAAAAACTCGTATACTAAATTGTTTATATATAATAAATATTTATATTTATATAATTTTTGTTTCAATTATATATTCACTCTATATGTAAAATCTATTTTATAATTATATTTATTATTAGTACAAATATTTCAAATAGATTCATATAGGTTATATATCAATTATTTCTTTCAATTTGTACCCATCTTATATATGTTGAACTCTTCTTTACATCGTGGAGTTTTTATGCAAAGATTTAAATTTTTGCATGTAATTAAATATTAATAATATATTGTACATTATACTAATAGTAGACACATGAAAATAAAACAAATTATACAAATAAAGTAAAAATATTAAAATTAAATATATAAAATTTTGAAAAGTTGAATATTCGAGGATCATTTTAAAATTATGTATTATCTAAAATTTTGAAATGTTGAATATTGAATTGAGTTGACATCACAATTGTCATTCAAGGAGACAACATATTGTAAAAGGGAATAATTTAGAGAGAGAGAGAGAGAGAGAGATTTAAAATGAAATTAAGTCAAAATTTACAATGTTTCAAACGTAAATGTATGAATGTAAATTAAAATATAATATACAATATAATAACAATAATTAAATAAAAATTTTAAAAATACTTTATAATTTAATTATATATATCCTGCTACCCTTAAAACAAATGCTTCACCGCTCTACCTTGTTAACGAATTCTTCCTTCGTTTGAAACATATCGTGGTGCCTCCTTGCTCCAAACGATGAATGGCGAACGTGGGCTGAGGGGAAACCAGGAGGGACACTGTCAGATCTGGAACTGTTACCCTGTTCTCTACTACCATGGCTTTATGGCCTAGAAGGAAGCCTGAACTAGAGGCACACGTTATGATGACAAATATGGTGGGAATGCCCATTTTGGCAGGGAAGGGAGAAGCCCAGTACTGTGTCATATCATGGATTACAAAATCCGATGAAACCCTTCTCAATTGGGCTTCGAATGGATTCTCCCACTCATCCGTGGCTCTCATAAGTAAGTCAAATGTTGCTTTTGTTTCAAATCTGTAGTTGATTCAATGCCTTCCAGGAGTCAATCTATGGAGGGTAGTGAAAGCTTGAGCGGATCAATTTCTGATATGGGTTGTAGCTGCGAGATATGATGCCTAATACATTTGATATTAAGGGGAATGAAGACGAAGGAAATCTTGTGATCGTGAGCACCCAATTTCTTGGCCAGCTCAAAGAAGGATCTGATGGGGCTCCTTGAAATCCAAGGAACCATCGTAGCATGGAGCTGTCACATCTCTTCTTCCATACTACTAAAATGAGATTGCAAGTTTTCCATCAAAGACCCTTCGATTGGTCGTTTAAAATGCTGCTAGAAAATGAGAACAATGGTGTCATAATTGTAAAAGATGAATGTTATAGGACACAAAAAGACAAACATGAAGTTAAAGGACATAGGAAGAATGAAAATAAGTGTGAAGTAGACAAGAAGAAACAAGATAAGGAGAAGAACATGCCAGAGATTAATAAAATCAAGAAGGAGAAAGAAAACAAAGCAAAAAACAAGAACCAAGATAAAGTAAAGAACATGGAAGAACGGAGGAAGATTTTAGAGAAGGAAAATAGCACAAGGAATAAGAGTAAAAACAAGAAGATTCTAGAGAAAGGACCCAAGCCTAGGACATTCAAGGGATATTTTTTTGATTGGGAAGTATAGACACAAGGTAGCTGATTGCAGAAAATAATATCATTGCTGTACAAAGAAAACTCATTCTTGCATAAAGAAGAATATAAGGGACATCTATAACCCATGCATGTGGAACAATAAGAAAAGAATAGATGATACTGTCAAAAGAAGAATAAGCAGATGTCCATGTTTCATGATAAAGGATGATGACATTCGTCAAGGGATTGTTGTACACTTGAGGTACAATGTACCTGAACATGTTTTGTGTAGAAATAAGAAGTAAAGCAATGGAATCTCAGTAGCAAGGGTCAAGAGAGTGAAGAACCACAATACAAGAAAGAACCTTAATGTTAAAAGGAAAGGATTGAGCATAAGAAGAATGAATAAGAAAGAAAAGAAGTCTAGAAGGGGGAAGCGTTACATGATATGAACCAAAGAGAAGATATGAAGAAAGCATAATTATAGAAGCAAGTCCAAAAGAGGGATGCCTAGGGATACTTTTGTGTATCTCAGAGGTGAGGTAGGCGTAATTACTCCTCCTGGTCTAAGTTAAGATGCAAGAGGCCACATAAATCCAGTGTTCTTAAAAGAAATATGTTACAAAGTGGATTGATGTATGAGGGTTGCTACTCAGAGGGAGTAGAAATCATGATGGAGCAAGAAGTAGTGTCCATGGCAAGTTGAGATTTTCTTGAAGAAGATCTACAATATGGAAAAATGTTTGGACAACAACTTTTGGTGAAGGCTATAACTTATTATAGCTTTTGATGTGTCTAATTATTTCAGAGGATAAGTGACAGAAGGGAATAAGATCTTGACAAGGTAGTAGAGGCAGAGAAGGAAAAGGAAGTTGACATTGATGAGATAGGTCAAGCTGATCACAAGTTTTGATGACACACCCTTTTGCATTGATGTCAAAGCGGGGGAGAGATAGATGTGAAAAACAAGTCAGCAAGTGAAGAAGAAGAAGAAGAGTGTGAAAAGATATGGAAGAGAGACAAATATTAGAAATTAAGAAGAGAAGAGGAAGATGAAAGAGAAGATGGAAGTGTTCAAGAAGTTGTTGTAGAGAAGAAAGGGAAAGTTTATATATACTTGTGCACAAGAAATATTTTGAAGAAAGTTGCATACATCCAAGGGGGAGAAACTAATGGTAAGAAGAGTATATAATATGGACAATATGATGTCACAAGGAGTAATCCAGGGGGAGTATCAGAACTGAGTTAGAGGGACTCTGAAAGATAATTATTCAGATGTTTCTCACATTGTTCGGATGCTTATTCATACAGATTAGATGTCTATCATATAGTATGAATATTTATCATGCAGTTTTACCAGTAACAGGAATTGATCAGGTAACTTGTGTAGAAATGTTACCAATGATGTAGAGTTGCATAGCTCATAAATTGATGTAGATATTGTATACATGATGATTTGAGTGAGTTATGACATCTCAAAAGAAGACTGGTAATTTCACTATCTGATAGTGTAACAACGTAATAGAAATGCAGAGTTTGAGTTCATGCAAGGACATATGAGAAGATCTTTTCTCACACAACTTGAAACATGTAAAGGACATTGCAATGTGTCTAGCATTCAAAGGGTTTTTGATTCTGATAATCCGCAAGGAAGTTACAAGTGTTCAAATTGAGGATAATAGTGTTCTTTATGCGAGGGAAAGAATTACTAGAAATGTTGTAAATGGTGATGAATTTGTTTAATTGCTTGAGCTTAAGAAATGCCTTAGGATGATCTAGGATTATGTGCCTAATGTGCAAGCAATCTACAATGTTTACATTGATCAAGGTGACCAAGTTCAATGAATTTGAAGAAAAGGTTTTTGTTCTAGGCTGAGATGCTAAAAGAAAATAATAAAACATCTTATGAGAGATTAGTAAAATATTTTAGAGGTGTGGTTATAATCTTGAGGTATTTGTGATGCATCAAGGATACGTTTGGAAAGTGTTTAGTGATCCTGATGGTTGATTTTGGCGTTATGAGTTGAATGTTTGGAAATTAGGTTTTTCCGACCTAGTCCTTGATAAATATGATTAAGAAGGCTTTGAATCTATTTGTTGTGCATGATATTTTTTGTTGCAAATGCCAGAGGTTGTTTTTGAGCTTTTTTTTTAGATCTACTAAAGGCTGAATTGATTCTTTACATGTGGCAGAAGGACTTGCAGCAATAGATCTAAATGTAATTCAAAGGGACTAAACCATGCATAATGAGATGCTAATTACAATTCATTGCATGTAACAGATTATAGTTTTTATTGTTTTTGTAAGTCAGTGATACCTCCTTGGGTGGGTGCCTAAGGTGTTTGAGTAGTGTGCCTAAATGCTTATGCATTCTCCTTATTGTAAAAAGCTATACTTATAACAAGGTTGTAGGCTTATTGAGGGTATCAACCCCACCGTGGTATTCACCTTAATTGGGTTTCCATGAAAAAAAATATTTGTTTTATGTGGTGTTTGTTGCTTACTAATTTATGTTTACATGTTTTATTCGATGCATATCAGTAACAAAGCATAAGTTAAAAAGGGCTTACTATTTTAAGGGGTTTTCAGTTTTCTATTTTGGGAACAAGTGATTTACCTCCTATCTCAGTTTCTTGTTTCTATTTCCAACACTTTTCACTAGCTAGCTTGAAAAAACATTGGTTTCCAAATCCTTTTGCTCATGTGAGAACTAGTGCAAATCGAGGCATCATTTTTTGCTAAAACAATTTGGCGAGCCTCAGAAGTAGCTAAACTATGGCTTTGGAGGGATGGAGCTCAATTTTGAGATGGACTATCTTTCAATCAGCATAATCTCTGATGGTCTCCTTTAATCCATGTTCAAGCTCTTATGTTGTCTCTTCTCCTAGGTATTCATACTCTTTGTTTTCGTAAGCGTGACATAAGGACCCCTAGAGACCATTTTTCTAGGCCTACAATGTCTCTTTGCACTTAGGAAGATTTATAAGTCTATTTTTGTTAGACTTGCAAAGATCATCAAACTTTTGAACTGTTTCTCTCAACTTTGGTCGTGGATTTGCTCCATAAGATTGACATTTCAAGCATCAATCCCTAGTTGAAGAAATGGCATTGGTATCCTCAAACAAATTTCATTTCAAATTAGCCTCGATAGGTATATTGGTGTATTTCACCTCATTTGCCAATGGTCCACGCTCTTAACTAGCAATGACATTAATGATCCTCACATTCAACTTGGAGGTTGTAGTTTGCCACTATCTGGTCTACTATCACAAAAACCAAATTAACACATTTTTCCTATTGTATTCATTTCCAATTCTTGCCTCTAGGCTCCCCCCTTCACCATTTCGGCATTCCAGATCCTTGTTTCCCCTTTTGTTGATAGTACAAGTCCTTCCTTCAATTTTTTTGGTTCTGTAGAAAGGCTCAAAATTATTGGGTTTGGATTTATGATTTATTTTCTCCATTTAACTTTAAAAAAATTTCCTTGCATATGCTTCTTGGGGGTGGTAATCCTATATTCCCATCCCTATTTATGCAACTTTGGCACACTTTCAAGATGGAAATATTATTTTTTATATGGAAGGATAGAAATGCGATAGTTTTTTCACCTATTACAATAAATATTATTGTCTCTATTATTGCTAAATCTTGTATATGTAATAATTTGATGCTATAGATACAAGTACAATATGATAAGGTGGCTCTTGAGGTAGCCCACTTGTAGGAGATTCAGAAACATTGGGGTAATTTCCCTTGTACAGTTTCCAAGGTTCCATCAAATGCTTCTATTACAAGTGGTCATTCTCCATCCCGTGGCCACCGTCATGGTCATAGTTCCTCTCACTATAATTCAGACACACTAAATTCATATGTTCCCCAATTTCATTTACCTGGTTGTCAGATTTCAGCTCGCAAATGTTCTGGCACACAACTACATCATGGGTCCCCATCTGGGTGGCCTCCTGCTAGTAGTGTTCATCTTGCACCTTCAAGTTGGCCCAGTTTGAATGTGGATTTAGGATGGCCTTCATCTTCTAAATGGTTTCCTAAACTAGCCCTAGAAATCTCTTTCTACAGGGAGGAAACAGAGGTCGAGGATGACAATGCAGATGGATGGAGTCTTGCAGACCCTGAGTCAGATGCCACAAAAGTGTAGGCGAAGAAGGATGTTTTAATTTGGTTATTTCTATTTCTGGGCATTGTCTGTATATTAATATGGTTACCATGCTTCAGGCTAGGCCTGTATGACTCCTGAGGAGTGATTTTAATTCCTCCCATACTTATAAATTTTTTAAATTTTTTTGTACTTATGTAACTTCTAAATTAATATAATTGGCTAGATTATTACATCAGAAAAAACTTAATAAAAAATATAAATTCAATTTTGTATTTTATAAATAGAAGATAAGATTCATATTTTATGAAGTTGGGAGCATCTTAAAATACAAAGTCAATTTTATTTTTTGTAAATAGAAGCTAAAGTTTAATGTTTTATGAATATAAAAGTTGCTAACCATATAAAGTGAACTTCATTTTGGTAAAAAATAAAATAAAAATATGATATTTTGTAAAATTGAAAGCATCTAACACTATAACGTCAATGCTATTTTCTACAAATAGAATATAACATTTCATATTTTATAAATTTGAAAGCATCTAGATGGTTTGATAAGATACCTTGATTTATAAGTTTTCCAGTGTGATGTACATATTCAAAGTCAATATTAAATTTTGTAAATAGTAGATAAGATTTAATGTTTTAAAATCTGATGTTTTATAAATTTGAAATCATGTAACATTATAAAGTTAATGTTATTTTTAAAAACAATAGAAGATACGATTTCATGTTTTATAAATTTGAAAGCATGGAAACATATGATTTTTCAACATACCTTATGCTATAAATGTGTAAGTGTCTAAGGACGTGGTTGGATATTATAACTCAATAAAGTTTCTCCAAATTATTTGAATAAAATATTTACTTTGATTTCATCATAAGATAAAAAAAAATATAAAGTTGTATACATTTGAGAGTATAAAGACGTTGTTGGTGGCGTAACATTGCAACATAAAGTTTCTTCCCTTTTTAATTTTAATATTAGTTTTAATTTTGGTAAATATTAGATGAAGTTTTATGTTTTATAAATTTTAAAGTTTCTAATCATTTAAAGTCAATTTCCTTTTTGTAAAAATAAAAAATAAAAAATAAAATCTGATGTTTTATTAAATTGAAAGCATCTAACACTATAAAGTCAATGTTATTTTCTACAAATAGAATATAGAATTTTATATTTTATAGAATTGAAAGCATCATACATTATAAAGTTAATGTTATTTTGTACAAATTGAATAAGATTTCATATTGTATAAAATTGAAAGCATCTAACACAATAAAGTCAATGTTACTTTCTACAATTAAAATATAAGATTTCATGTTTTATAAATTTTAAAACATCTCGATAGTTTAACAAGTGCCATAGTATATTGCCTAACGCAAGTACAATAAGATACCTTGCTTTATAAGTTTGTGAGTGTCTAAGAAGGTGGTTTGGTATCATGTTTCTTTCCATTTATAAAAATAAAAAGTTGAGTTAAGATGGCGAATGAAGTATAAGTAACGTGTATGCTCCATAACTTTGTACAACAGCAATCTTCCATTCCTCCCTCAAAGAGAAACTTGCAGTTTGTTCTCCAAAAGGATAGAAGAAAAGAAGCGGCAGCTTCATGTTATAATGGTCCCTCGGCTTGCATATGGCCACATAAGACCCTTCTTAGAGCTGCCAAGAAATTGGACGATCAAGGTCTCAAAGTTTCCTTCCTATCCAGTCCCCTCAATATCAGATGGATTAGGCAGCACATATCGCAGCTACACCCAATCCCACGCATTGATCTGCTGGAGCTTCCGTTGCCCATCATAGATGGACTCCCCGAAGGCGTTGAGACAACTGCAGATTTGAAGCGCGGAGGCACATCTAGTCTACTTCTCAAAGCCATGGACGAGTGGGAGAAACCATTCGAAGCCCTGTTAGAAAGGCTTTCACCTGATTTTGTAATCCACGACATGACGCAGTACTGGGCTTCTCCCATGGCCGCCAAACTGGGCATTCCCACCATATATTTCGTCATCACGTCTGCTGCAAGTACAGCATTCCTCAAAGGCCATGATACAGAGAATGCAGTGCAAGATTTGACGGGGCCGCCACCTGGATTCCCCTCTACGCACATCTGCTTTTCAGCCTTTTCAGCCTGGAAGAACCTGCAAGTACACAAAAATAAGGAAGAGCACATTAGTATGGCACAACGGTGGAACATGTGCTCACAGAGCAGTTAGCTGATAGCTTTCAATACTTGCATGGAACTCGAAGGTAAATACTTGGACTATTTGAAAACAATCCAACGACGGCCCGTGCTACCCGTGGGAATAATCATGCCAGATCTGCAGCCGCCACCGGCTGCAGACCGTTCCTTGGCTTGGCTGGACCTGCAGCTTCCCCGTTCCGTGGTGGTGGTGTCCTTTGGTAGCGAATGTATTCTCACCCGTCAAGAGCTGGGTGCGCTGACGTTGGGGTTAGAAGAAAGTGAGGTCCCATTTCTGTGTATTCTTCTCCGCCAGATGGCTGCTGAGTTGCCCCAAGGTTTTGTGGAGCGCACCCAGCCGAGAGGACTTGTGGTGACCGAGTGGGCGCTTCAGCTGCACATTCTCAGTCATTCTTCTGTGGGAGCGTTTTTCAGTCAGTGTGGGTGGAATTCGGTGACCGAGGCATTGAGGTTTGGAGTGCCACTGGTAACTGTTCCGCTGCAGCACGAACAGTTCTTAAATTCTAAGCTCATAGCCGATGACCTCAGGCTGGGGGTGGAGGCCAGGAGAAATGAGGAGGATGGTTCTTTCTCTAAGGAAGACGTCACTAACGCTGTTCGCAGGTTAATGGAAGAAGAGGAGGGCGGAGAGAATAGATCTAACGCTCACGAGATTAGTAGAGTCTTGACAAGCAACGACAGCCAAATCTATCAATCAAACATTCACAACTTTGTTTCTTTGCTCAAAGACAAAGCGTCCCGAGCATTATGTGTCGATTGTTAGATTTGTAACAATGTTGCTATTTCTCTATTCCATCCCTATGTAACTTATTTAGAGGTGGAGCTTTCTTTTGTAGCTCAAGTTGGGGTTTGGGTCCTTATGCTTCTTTCTTCCTCTCTAGTTTTGTCTATTGAGCCGGGGAACTCCCTAATGGAGGTGGTGAGTTACCTAGTGGGAGAAGTTGGAGATTGTTGTGGTTGGGAATTTCGTATCTTTGGCTATGAGGAAGTGGTGGTGAATTGTGGGCGGCTTATATTCTCCCTGGTTCTATCTTCTTCTATCCCTAATGATGTGGGTACCTATCGTATTGAGGTGTAGAGAGTTTTTGCAGGTGAGGTTTGGACCTGTTGTTGGAGTGCATATGTTGTTTTCTATAGGTTGGTTTTGTGTTCCAAAATAAAGCCGACCGAGTGCTAAGGTTTAGGGAGCCTTGCAAAACCCTCTCTTCCATGTCAAGCTATGGATGGCTTGAAAGATGTAGTCTATTATAGTTAATTTTTTTTTTTTTTTTATGCTGGATGATTAGGTTACAAGATCCTTTGTAAAACACTTTATTCAAGTTAAGGGAGCCTAGAAAAACACTAAAATAATGTTTGACGTTAAGGGAGTTTGTAAACACCCTTTGTATTAAGTTTTATGGCTTTGGTCTTGTGTTGCTACAGAAAGAGCTTTGTTTGATCATTCTTCTTTAGGTTGATGAGATTAGTTGTTTATGGAGCTACTACCTAGTTATATTTGATCGTTCATAGCTGTTTGTTTATGGCTTCTAGATCCATGTTTATATAAGTGTTTCCACGTGCTTTGAAAACCTGTTTATTCAAATTAAAAAGAAGAATAAGGAACTATTTAAGGGGCAAAAAAAAAAAGATTATTTAGCTTCTTATTTATAAAAATATAATTCACATAATGAAGAAAAGAATAACTCATTTTGATGTATTGATTTATTAGTAAATATTTGATATGCGTACATATTATAGTCATTTCATTGAATTTTTTGCCCTTTTCCTTAAGAATCTTATTATTTAAGAGTTTGGTGTGCATGGCTATAAATACTTGTATAATGGACATTTGATAACACTTTTAGATGTTTTTACTAGTTTATAAATGCATTCTTATTACAAAATATAAAAAAGTTATAAAACTAAATTTTAATTTATTAGAAATAATAAATATTTTCAAAAGTATCCAAACTCTTCACAATTACTATTAACCATAAAAAAATCTAAAATATTGATTTTATAGATGTACTTTTTTTACAAAAACATAGTTTTGTCATGATATATTATGCAACAACACACAAAATAATATCATTCTTAAATATTTAAAATAAAAACAAACTTGTATATTTCTTGCTTTATGAATATTTATAATAGCACCAACATTTGAGACCCTAATTTTTGATGCTGTTGTTGATAGTAGATACTTTGGTTATTTTTGTTTAAGTAGAACTGTTACGTATGTTTTTGATAGAGGCAAAACTATAAACTCCTGTGCTAACAGTCATATCTGCTTCAAGCTTTAGCTAGTGCCATTAACCTGCTGTTAATGTGCTTCTAGTCCCCTGTTCCACGGGCCAGCACCCTCTTGCTGCTTTTATCTATCAAAAACATTTGAGACCCTATATTATAGAAATATGAAATTATATTGTCAAATTACACTCGATAAACACACAACAAGATATTGATATACTCATTTGTGAACTAATCTTTTGAAAAACTACCACATATGGCAAAATTTTAAACATATAAGACTTTTCACATTGAATTTGGATAATTTACAAAATGAATTTATCTATTTATCTACTCTCCAAAACCTTTCTGGTTTCTTTATGCATTGAGTCACTATTTTCTTCACTTTATTCTCTAATATGTATATTAACATACAAAATGTGCATGACATCTTTAGGTATGAGATCATTCATAATGTTAATATATTTTTTCATAGAATTTTGAATTAGATGTACAAAAAATCATTAAATTAAGATAACTATTCCTATATTTTTATTTATTTGTCATACCTTATATTTTTTTAATTTAGGCTATTTGCTGGTTAATATTTAACTAGCTAAGCAAATTTCAAAATATTTGAGAACATGTACTATCTCCTTAATTGATGAAATCATGTAGAACCTTTGAGTCTATCAACTCCGTGACTAATAATAACTATGTGGAATTTTCATCATCAAGTCTCTTAACACTGTATAATTTGTACATGTAAACCAAATCCTCAACAAAGCTCACACCACAAATTGTTTCCATTCTTTTACTAGCATATTCACCTCAACAAAGCTTGTACCACCATCAACCCCTCTTAGTTAGGTAGGGGCATGCATTCTACCAAGAAGTGTCTCAAATTAAAGAAACAACATTTATATGAGTTAGAATGGGGAGATGGAACTTGCAGTGATGACCAACCAAAATGGATTGGACCATATAAGAAAATACTACATCCATATAAATATAAATATTTTGTAGAAATTCTAGACACGTGCCCAAATGACCTTCAATTTTTACCAATTATGCATATCAACTATAAATAAAAATTAAAAATTAAACAAACCCTACCTAAAGTGGATTTCCAAAGAAGTGGCTTGCAAAAGTACGCATTGAAGAGAAGAAAAATTAAAATGATATCATACAATTCACAATGACCCATCGTAGCTGATATGCAAAATTTATATAGCCCAATCTATAGTGGTGGCCCAAGAGTTGTTTTTTGTCACCTGGAGCCATAAAGTCTAACAAATATCATCTATCCATTATATTTTTGATGGATCCATATGCTAAATTAAACTCATTAGTTGACATTTCTCAGCTTCACACAATCACTTACATGCCTACAAACTCATCTACTAACAAAGTATCTTTTATGTATTCTTCTACTAATACTATGACCTTGTTCTCGACCCTTCTCACCCTAAAGTAGAAATTCCCACCATCAATAGTGGTTGATTTTAACACATTCATTGGCTCATTGCAAAACCCGTGATTTTATTTTTTATATTCACAATGACCTCCTACTCGTAGTGAGGACAAATGACATGGCTCTGATTATTATTTCCAAACAATCTTTCATATAACTAGATTCTTTTTGGACTTATGATTTCTATTGTTGTAGTATTCATATATGTACTCTAAATTATAGGCCAAAATTGTGAAAATAAGAAAAGTGAAAGGTGATTATTTATAAATAGAAAAAAATATGATTTTCATTTAGTATGCCAATATCTATGCTAATCTTTTTAGTATTAAATAATAAAAAAATATAGATATAAATACTCATTTGGAAAACAACAAAAATCAAGTGATCAATTACAACAAAAGCAAAATTTACTTCTTCAACAGTGAACTGAGAACACAGACTCTAATTGTGAATTGCCTAGGTTGTAAAGGAGCTTCACTCATGGATACCTATCTTGGTCTCCTACTCATGGTGAAGGAAGTTGTTGATGAAAACTGGAACTCCATTCTAGAGAAAATACAAAAAAAATTGGCGGGTTGGAAAGGGAAGGTTCTCAGCAACGCTGGGAAACTCCAGCTTCTTTCTGCTACACTCCAAGGTATTCCTATTTATTTCCTGTCCCTATTCCAAATTAATGACAGGAACACAGAGAAGCTGGAAAAAATCCAAAGAAATTTTCTTTGGTCTGGGACGGAGGAAAAAGCTAGAATGAACTTGGTCAACTGGGACACTGTCTGCCAGCCAAAGCTGGTTGGAGGGATGGGAGTGAGAAAAATCAAGGACCTGAATAAAGCTCTCATCTCTAAATTGGGTTGGCAGCTCTTTAGAGGAACCGCTGGATGGTGCATGATTATGAAGGCCAAACACTTCTACAATGACCAATTCCCCTATGGGAAAAGTCTTCCCTCTGGCTCAAAAGTATGGAATTTCATCTATAAAAGAAAAGGAAGTCTCCTCAAAGGTCTAAAATGGTTGGTCGGTAATGGCACTCACATCTGTTTTTGGGATGATTGGTGGGTGGGGGAAAAACCCCTGGGATAGAAAAAGTTTGGTACACTAAAGGATAGACTGATCTTTCACTTTGGAGGTAAAGTCAGTGATTACATCTCTCAAGGCAAGAATTGGAAACCTCTCGCTGATGCTTTCCAGGACCAGACACAAGTCCCGCCTTATATTGAAGAAATCCAAAATCTTATTGAAGGTGTCATAATCCCTATTTCCCTGACTGAAGACAAAGCCATTTGGTTTCATAACAATTCTGGGAAAATAACGGTCAAATCTTCTTATCTAACTAATTTGAAGACTGTGGCAGATGAAAAGAGCTGGGGGAAAGTTTGGACTCCCTAATTAATCCCCAAGATCAATTTCTTTTGATGGACTACCCTTCATGGTAAAATTCTTACGCTAGATAATCTCCAGAAAAGGGGGATACATTTAGTCAATAGATGTGCTCTTTGCAAAACTCATTCAGAATCTATCAACCACATTCTCATCCACTGTCCTTACGCGACTCTAGTCTGGACCAAAATTTTTAGTATTATGAGACTGAATTGGGTCTTCATGGAGGAATTGGACCAATTCATTTGCAACTGGGGAAACCTTGGGAAGCACCTTCTTATCAACACCCTTTGGAGGTTGTTACCCCCGCATATCTATTGGAACCTTTGGAAGAAAAGGAACAACCAAATTTTTAGAGGGGAGGAAAATGATGCTGAAGGGATGGCATGTCTGATTGTGAATCTCCTGAAGGACAACCTTTCTACCTGCCACTGGAAACCTCCCACCTCCCCCCTAGGAGTCTTGATTGTTTGATTGCTAAGGATTGGCAGATACCTCCCTCCTTCTATAAGTTTGACTGCTCCAAGGTTGTGGCTAGATGGAATACCAAATGGTCCCCTTCGGAGGAAAATTTCACCAAAATAAACTTTGACAGAGCTTCCTTTGATGGATCTGTTGTGGGTTGGGGTATCCTCTGTGATAATAATGGCAAGATGATCATTTATTATGTGATAAACCTTGGATTGGGGTCAAATAACATGGCAGAAATCTCTGCCCTCTTATGGGGCCTACAGGTGGCAGTTACCTTGGGAGTTAAAAGACTAGTCATAGAGGGGGAATCCAAAATCATTATTGAGATGGTTAAAGGAAACTTTAAATCTGGCTAGAAACTGTCTTATCTATTGTAGGACATCTGGTCGCTTCTCCCCAGATTCAATGAGTTTTAATTATATCACATTTTCTGGGAGGGAAATGCGGTGGCTAACATGCTGGTAGCCACGGGGCTTAATCAACATGGTCTTAGATGCTGGAGAAACTTGGGCTCCCTTTCCAAGCAAACTGCCTTGCTTGTTGAAAAAGAAAATACTTAACCTATGAAGTACAAGTTTGACTATGATTGGATGGGAGAGGCGGCGGATAGAATCACGAGGATTGGGCAAAATTCAAATTTTCAAAAAGTGATGGAAAAGGGTTTTAATATTTTTAGAAGTCTGAAAAGATGAGCTATTAACTCCAATTTAGGAAAAATTATGGGCCTTTTCAAATTTCAAACTGACGTGGAGAATAACACGAGGCAGGATGCGCTGGACAAGATGGATAGGGTTGTGTGGTGCATTAATTATGGGGAAAGCAAGCATTATAAGATACATGAAAACTCTAGAATTACTCTGGCTAATCGTGTGACCGGTACTTGTCATTTCAAAAAGATGGATTTTATTCCCAACTGTGTAATTTTGTCCTCTGGTTTTAGATTGGTAGCTTCCGCAAGACTCCGGTTTGGAGAGTGTTTAGTGGTTGTGTGAAAGTTTTTATGTCGGTGGAGATACAGATTGAGATTAATCTCAAGCATAGCTTTGATATGGGCGGTGATATGCTGAGGGTGGAACCCCCTAGGATTGAGGCTGGGTTTCTCAAAAACCAGTGCACGGTAACCTATCTGAAGGAAGGTGGGTTTTACCCCTACATGGAAGCTATGGGAGGATGTGATGAAATAATCTCCATGCAGCTGGTTAAAACTTGGACTGAGCGCAAAGTTACTATAAATGGAATTACCTTCAAGGTTAATGAAGAAGTTATAGCTCAGGATAGGGGGTTCTCCACAGAGGGGAAAAAGTGGAAAAAGGTTACGAAGAGCTGCGATGACACTGGTAGGGAGAGATACTTAAAGAAAATACAGATTCGAGTTCCAATCCATGGAGGATTTAAAATGGAGGAGTTGCCTATCCCATGGACTGATGTCTACCTCATTCTCATTAAGTACATTACCCTGGAAGGCCGCTTTGGCACCTTCTACAACTACCACTTTCCCCTACTTAATCACTTCAGGTACAATGATAGTATATCCTTCGCGTTTTACTTTCTTCACTCTCTTTAAACCTCAGTTTTAGATGTGAGATAAAAGTTAAAAGCCAAGAAAAATTATTGCATCCTCCACCAAGGGCTTATCATCTACCTCTATAATTTCCACCTTGCCCTGTGTCCCCCTAGAATTGTCTCTACAGGATATTACCATGCCGAAGGGCACTATGGAGGTGATAGACGCTTCTAACCCCTCATCTTCATCCAAAACCACAGATAAAAAGATTAATGCTAGGTCTACAGGTGGCACCCAAATCACCATTGAGTCTGAGGAGGACGAGGAAGATACTAAGAAAAGATGGAGGTCCCACAGAATTGCCAAAAGTTGATTCAAGAAGAAAGCGGTTAGGAAATGGTACATTGAAGAGGAGGAAACAAAAGACTTAGAGAAGGAGGTAAACAAAAGTAGCACCAGTGGAAATAATAAAAATGGGGAAAAAGCAAAATCAAGGAGAAAGAAAAAGGAAAAGTCCCTCAAGATCTGGGTGAGGATAAGAAGAGCCTCAACTCTCCCCAAGTCTCGGCCAGCTTTACTATGCCTATCATGGATCTATCGAAGGGGAAGCTTTCCAAAGATAAGAATGTGGACTCGTAGAGCACTTCCCCATTGTCTGCGAACCCCTAGGTGGCAATGGAGGAACCCAAGAGAGAGGTGGAAACCAAAATTGGAACCCCGGAGGTTAAGGATAGGGAAACTGAGAGTCTTTGGGCCGTGGTGAATAAAATTGCCCATATCCAGAAGGATGTTAAAACTCTTTAGGCTTCCTCCTTGGACTCAGTTTCTAAAATAGATCTGACGGTGGTTAAGGAGGAAATTAGAAACCTGAATGAAAGCTTCAACAAAGTTGTTGGGTTTGTGGTGAAGGTTATGCACTCAAAGGCTACCACTCTCTAGGTCCTGCAAATGGTGAAGGGGTCTACCCAGGAGGAAAAACACAAGAACAAGAAGTTGATCCAATTCCTTGTGGAGGATTTCCTCAAGCTATCGCTAGACAATGGGGGTAAAAACCCCAATTAACCTCCTCTATTTCCATGATTTTCTTTGTCTTTGATTTTTTTTGGATGGCCATTGAGCGCATTACTGTGATTCTGATGAACTCTTACATTGGGTTTAGAATTAATTCCCTTGATACTAAAAGTAATTTCTGCTTTTATGTTAATTACTTTGAAACATACTCTCACAGACTTGTTACCAGCTTCAAGGTGAAGATGGGGTCTGTTAGGGATTACTCTTGCTACTAGTTTAGTTAAAACTTTTGCTTTACTGTTACTCGTAATTCCTGCTTTAATGTCAAGTACTTAGATACTTACTTTCACAGACTGGTTACTAGCTCCAAGGTTATGTTGGGGTCTGTTAGGGAGTGCAGGCTAGTTACCAGCTCCATGGTGGAGTTGGGGCCTATTAGTTTTATTTTATGGTTTTTGATGTTGAAAAAGGGTATTGGGTGAGGGTGTTTTGACCCCTGTGCTGTACTGGTTGTCTTCTGGTAGAATGCACTTCTCATGCTGGCTATGTCTATTCGGGCCAGCCCCCTTGTCTTGGCTACTTTTTCTAATCAAAAACAAAAATCAAGTCAAGCTCAAAAAGAATCCCATTAGTTCAATCTTAACACCAACAATCTATATCATAGGGTTTTTCAAATTTAATCCATGAAATTCAAAATTCAATGAACATTGAATTTTTTTTTTTCAATTTACCCTAAAATTCATATCGATAATTCCTTTGGGTTTTTTAATCCAATTCAAGTTCAGATATGGGGATGGGACAAATTTAGATTCGTCCAAAATTTGGCCCATGCTTTCTTAATTATATGTTGCATTTGAGCAGCCCTGTCAGTGATGCACAATACAAGAATGTCATTACATAGAAAAATAAATGTGTTGTAATGTTTACCCATATTTTAGGAAAACTGTTAATTTTTTTTCTTTACACTTGCTTATGAGAATTTGTGGTTTATTCTCCTCATGAATCAAGGGGGATTACAAGTGAGAGTGTGTATTGACTTGTAAGGGGAGGTATTTACATGTGGACAAATTTTTCTTTACCTTCAAGTTATGTCATGTGTGACTAGTTTGTTTGTTTAGATTTGTATATTAATATTTTTTTATAGAAAAAAAACAAAACTTTATACAACTAGAATGTTACCCAAAAATCAAGGTTCTTAGATAGAGAAGTAATGAGGAAATTTAAGATAATCATAGTCAACCAGTATAATAAAAGAGAAATTTTAAACTAAAATAGGCATACCCTTTCTTATATTTTAAATTACTCTCTCATTTATATTAATAATTTTAATTTTCCTTTTAATTTTTCTTCTTCCTATATGTTCCATAAAAAATACTCAATTGGAATGATACTCTCAAACATAGGCACATGGATGGAGAAAAATAGGAATACAATAGAACTTTGGTAAAATGTTAAAAATTTAAATAGAAAAGAGTATTCAAACTACTTTAGCCTTATTTCTCTGTCAATCATCACTGATTTTTAGAGTTATCTTATATTTTCACTTTCATTATTGGCAGCCTCTTTGTGATCAATGTCATTGTAGGGTCTTACAATGAGAATCTATCACTCATATGTATAGTCAGAGGACCTAACTCTAATGACTATTCATCCTAACTCCAATTAGTATTAAACCAACTATTTTATTCACCATATCACTGGTCTTCCTATCTTAAACAACGATTATAGATGCTTTTAAACTATAACATGTGCTTAGGTAAGCCTTTGGTCTTTGAGTCATTTCTTCTTGTTTTTCCTATTTCATATTGTTTTTCCCTGAAGTGATCTGTGGTTATTTTTAGGGGGATTTTAGGGTATTGTGATCAGTTTGAATGACGTCAATAGGCTACTTGGCCATGTGGTTTCTAAATTTCTTATGGAGAGTAAACCAATGTAAATCAACTATTTAAAATGGGTTGAGTAACTGAGAGGGGAGGGATGAATCAATTACCACAAAAAAAATCCAAGTCCCTTAGATGTCCTAATCAAACTTATCACTGTTACTCGGTTAACAAAAATATTCTGTTGTTACTCGGTTAACAAAGAAATCTTAAGATATTAAATGTGATTATTATTTAGTGATTAAGTACAGAAACATAAGGCATAAAGAAAACAACATATAAATAGATGACACCAAGAATTAATGTGGAAACCCAATTTGGGAAAACCACCAATTGCAACCAGTTACTATTTTTCACTCTTCAGAAGTGAGCCCTGTTAGGAGCCAACCCTGTTAAAGGTTACAAAACACACAATTAGGTGTGATACCATTAGATGATTTAATCACCCTGTCAGTGGTGGCCTTGTTAAAGGTCTTGAAACACTTCAACGTAGAAATGCCACCTTGTGAGAGGATTTATGAAAGACTATTAAGTCTACTCTGTAAAGAGATTTGGATCACTGCTACAATTGTTAGAGAGTAACAATGGATTGAACTGTTTGAAGAAGCAACTATCTTTGCTTATTCAGACCTCTGCTCTGGCTTTAAACTAGATCCTCACTGATCAAATATTCTATTGCAGCTTGGTCTGGATGTTCTGTCCTTATTCAAAATTCCATCTTATTTTGCCTTCACTCTGTTAGTAATAACTAAGAGGGGGGGGGGGGTGAATCAGTGGCCTTAGAAATTTATCCAATTTAAACTTTAATCCACCAATTAATACTTCTCCATTTATTAAGTCCCTACAAGATGTATGCCTTTGAAATATTTGAAACAAATAACTGTCTATCGGTTTACCTTGTCTATCCTTATTCTCCTTGATAACCGATAAGCCATAAACTATATTTACCGATACTCAGTAAATATGTAGAGTGTTCCAATCAATCCATAAATGAATATGTAGAATGTAAAACAATAAAGTAATAAACCATACACATATAACACAAGGATTTTAATGTGGAAACCCTGTTAAGGGAAAAACCACAAGGACCGGTACCCCAAATTTTCACTCTTCTGAAGTGAGCCCTGTTAGGAGCCAACCCTGTTAAAGGTTACAAATACACTATTAAGTGTGACCTTGTTAGAGGATTTTCAATACATAGGTTGTCACTAAGTATCTGGCATCTACGGTACCATCCTTGAATTAGTCTCATGACTGTCGATAGGCTTTATGAAAATCTTACTACCATCCTTGAATCAGTCTCCTTAGACTGTCAATAGGCTTTAGGTAAGACCGGTGCTACTATCATGACTCAACCTTATGGTAATCTGTTAGGATATACCTCAGCTACAAAAGACTATTAAGTCCTGCTTTGTTAAGAGACTTAATGCTTCAATGGTTAAACTGAAACAAAATGACCTGTTTCTAATGCAACTGAATTGCGAATTTTTAGATCTATTTACTTACAATATATTTCTGATCAATGTATCAATACAATTCCTTTGTACTTAACTCTTTCTGCTCTGTGATGCTATGTTTTTTGTCTGTTGGTGTCTGCAGAATTATTTAGCTCTCCCTCAGCTTGATTGACTAGGACTACATGAACTTTGTCCTTGATCAGTTTCTCTTCAACATCTTCTATTAGTTCACTCCCCCGTGTATCTGATTGATTATTGACCACCACGGAGAATGAATTATGCTTATCTCTTAAATAGACATAATATTCCTAAAACTCTTGGTTCTTGATTCTTGGCATGAAAAACAATCCAGCCAAATTGATTTATGGCTTTAACTCCTAATTTATCTCGTAGTTATCTTCTTGCCAACTATACAAATCATTTACTTAACTGTGGTCGAATAAAACAAATAAAACAACCAGTTAAGTCTATCCTTTAGCTCTGCCAGCTATATATTTTGTCATTTTTTGATCTCTCTGTTCTGTTGGTCAATTCTGTAGTTCATCGCCAGTGACAACTACCAGTTCCATCAGTGTTACTTTAGTTAGCTTTGGGATCTCCATTCGTCGGGCATCATTGGATCTTTTTCATCGGGAAACACTATTTTTATCTCATCGGGCATCCTTTGATTTTGCTTCATCGGGAAACACTGTCTTCTATTCATCGGGCATCACTGTGACTTTATCTCTGTCTTTACCGATGATGTGCACTCCCCCAGTGTAGTCTGTCACTTAGTGAATACTTGAATTTTATGCATTGCTGAAAGCATAACCTTTATTCCATTGATTCTATGAAGTCTTTGCATTATGTATATGAATATACAGATGATATCAAGTTGACATCAATGAAAATACAAACCATTAACTGGTTTAATGTCTTGTATCATCTTCAACTTAATATAGTCAACCATTTAATCAGTTACATGTCATCAATCTCTCCCTTTAGCATTGATGGCAACATACTATATTATCACACTATACTATTTCTAATACAATATGAAATACAATT
>MU226277.1:2548292-2566013 GCA_018584345.1 Thuja plicata | reverse complement strand
GAAGATCTTTGCCTTCTTGTTCTCAAATGCTACTTTATGACCTGAATTATTCAGTTGAGAAACACTCAACAGATTATAATTCAATCCTTTTACCCAATAAGCATTTTCACATTTAATCAGGTTATTCGGCATTACTGTTCCTTTACCTTCAATTTAACAAGGAGAATCATTTCCCATTCTTACTGTACCACCTTTATAGTATTCAAAAGTGTTGAAATTTTCTTTGTCACCGGTTATATGGTGAGTGCAGCCACTATCTATAATCTAGATATCATTTTTACTAATCTTAGATATGAGTGCAGTTTCTTCATACCTTTCATCTTCATCTGAATCATCCTTCACAGCTACAAACACTATCTCAACATCATCATCCGGTTCGGTGTCAGTATCTTCATCTTTGCAAGCAGCTAGATAGCTAGCCTTCTTGCCTTTGTCCTTGTAATATCAGGTATCACTTCTTTCTGATCATTGGTAACCTCTGTAATCTCTGTTATCACCTCTATCAGACTTCTTCTCAAAAGATCTGTTATCACTTCTGTCATCTTTTCTTTTGGGACATCTAGCAGCAAAGTGTCCAATTTCTTTACAATTAAAACATACAAGTGGTAACTTGCCTTTGTATTTACCTTTGCCTCTTAGCATTCTTCCTTCCATGAGTGCTTCAATTTCATCTAGATCTTCTTGCTCACTTTCTCTTTCACTGTCTCTTCTAGATGAATGTATCTGACTAGATTTTCTTATTCTCACAGAAGACTTGAATGCAGACTCTAAGCTTGGTAAGACACTATTATCAAAATTCTTCATCTCAAATGAAATCAGTCTACCAATTAGGCTATCAAGAGTGAGTGTATTATTTTCTATTGCTCTCATTTCCTGAATAGCAGAGACTCTAATAGCATATATGGGCAATAGGATTTTTAGGATTTTACTTACCGCTGTCTCATCTTCAAGTGTACCTCCAACACCTCGTATAGAATTGACTACTTCCTTTATTCTTGTGCTATACTATGTGATGTTTTCACCTTCTTTCATTTTGAGATCATCAAAATTTCCTCTAAGGCTTTCTGCCTTGGCTCTCAGAACATTTTCATCACCTCCATGTACAAGTTTCAACTTGTCCCTTACTATCTTTGCATTTTTGCAATCTTTCACATCCTCAAATTTAGCATCAGAGAGTGAGGCTGAAAGCTCTATAACCATGCAATTATGTTCATGCTTTACTCTCAACTGATCTACTGTCAATGGTCCTGTAGGCAACACATATTCAGTTTCTAAGTATTGAGTAATATCTTTGCCAATACCTAATAAGTGAAGCTTTATCCTGCTTTTCCATGAAGAAATGTTGTCCTTGTTCAACTTGGGAACATCTCGTCTGTTTATCTTGTGATCTTTCACTTAGGTCTTGAAACCTTCCTTCTAAGAACACAAGCTTTGATACTAATTGTTAGTAATAACTGAGGGGGGGGGGGTGAATCAGTGGCCTTAGAAATTTATCCAATTTAAACTTTAATCGACCAATTAATACTTCTCCATTTATTAAGTCCCTACAAGATGTACACCTTTGAAATATTTGAAACAAATAACTGTATGTCGGTTTACCTTGTCTATGCTTATTCTCCTTGATAATTGATAAGTAGTAAACTATATTTACCGATACTCAGTAAATATGCAGAGTGTACCAATCAATCCATAAATGCATATGTAGAATGTAAAACAATAAAATAATAAACCATACACATATAACACAAGGATTTTAACGTGGAAACCCTATCAAGGGAAAAACCACTGGGACCGGTACCCCAAATTTTCACTCTTCTGAAGTGAGCCCTATTAGGAGCCAACCCTATTAAAGGTTACAAACACACTATTAAGTGTGACCTTGTTAGAGGATTTTCAATACATAGATTGTCACTAAGTATCTGGCATCTACACTACCATCCTTGAATCAGTCTCATGACTGTCAATAGGATTTATGCAAATCTTACTACCATCCTTGAATCAGCCTCCTTCTTAGACTATCAATAGGATTTAGGTAAGACTGGTGCTACTATCATGAGTCAACCTTTTGGTAATCTGTTAGGATATACCACAGCTAAAAAAGATTGTTAAGTCCTACTCTGTTAAGAGACTTAATGCTTCAATGGTTAAAATAAAACAAAATGACCTATTTCTAATGCAACTGAATTGCAGATTTCTGATCTATTTACTTACCATATCTTTCTGATCAATGTACCAATACAATTCCTTTGTACTTAACTCTTTTTTCTCTGTGATGCTGTTCTTTTTTATCTGTCGGTGTCTGTAGAATTCTTTAGCTCTCCCTTAGCTTAATTGATCAGGAATGCATAAATTTAATCCTTCATCAGTTTCTCTTCAACATCTTCTATTAGTTCACTCCCCTGTGTATCTGATTGATTATTGACCACCATGGAGAATGAATTATGCTTGTCTCTTAAATAGACATAATATTCCTTAATTCTTGGTTCTTGATTCTTGGCGTGAAAAATAATCTAGCTAAATTGATTTATGGCTTTAACTCCTGATTTATCTCATATTTATCTTCTTGCCAATTGTACAAATCATTTACTTAACTGTGGTTGAATAAAACAAATAAAACAACTAGTTAAATCTATCCTTTAGCTCTGTCAGCTAGATATTTTGTCATTTTCTGATCTCTCTGTTCTGTCGATCAATTCTGTTGTTCATCACTGGTGACAACTGCTAGTTCCATCGGTGTTTCTTTAATTATCTTTGGGATCTCCATCAGTTGGGTATCATTGGATCTTGTTCGTCGGGCAACATTGTTTTTATCTCGTCGGGCATCCTTTGATTCTGCTTCGTCAGGTAACACTATCTTCTGTTTATCGGGCATCACTCTAACTTTATCTATGTCTTTACCGATGGCGTGCACTCCACCAGTGTAGTCTGTCACTTAATGAATACTTGAATTTTATGCATGCTTAAAGCATAACCTTTATTCCATTGATTCTCTGAAGTCTTTGCATTATGTATATGACTATACAGATGATATCAAGTTGACATCAATGACAATACAAACTATTAACTGACTTAATTTCTTGCATCATCTTCAACTTAATATAGTCAAACATTTAATCAGTTACATGTCATCACACTCTTCATATCAAAGAACTCTACTACTTCTCTTTTCTACATTTTCAATCCAAACTTGAACTTGTATATATTGCTGGAGATTTGATTCTGAACAGTTGGTTGATTGTATGTTTGTCATTGATGAAAACATATAATACATAGCAACACTTCTATATGTACTTATCCATATGATAAAATGAAGACTTGCGTAGATAGATACATGTTTTTGATATGTTTATTATGCTATGTTGATACATGCAGACCCAGATATGATGTTTCAGTAAAGATATGTAATTCTGTTATTGACGGTTATAGTTATGGAGGAATAACAGTTTAAAGCCGACATATGTAACGTGTTATTGAGTTGCACCTATCTTCAAGATATGCATGTATATATTCATGATTAGTTATGAGTTGTTGGTATTACTCTAAAGGTGCCAAACGTATTTCAAGAAGATTGCAAAGTTATGGTTAAATTGGTGAAGCCAGCTTAGTGAAGCAACACATCTATTCAGTTTATACTTACGCGGTTGTAATTATGCTTGCACACTTAGTAGAGCTGACAAGGATGTTAAGAAGAGTTTTCCTATAGGTCCCATGATCTCATACTTGGTGTATATACTTATAGAAGGTCATTTGTGATAAGAAGAGTTGCAAAAGCTAGAGATAAGAAAAGCAGAGTAGAGTGTTAAACAAGCAGAGCTATATTTATCATATGTTGATACTATAGATATTGATGTAGAAGCTTTCAAAACATAGAGAAGATTGTTGTAGTTCTTTACAAGAGGTTAAAGCATCAGTGCACAAAAGGAACTGATCAGACAAGCAGTGTCACAAACAGCAGTTCACCTTGTTGATATAGTGTGTATCAAATAACCATAAGGTTGTAGCCTTCACTACTTGGACTTTGAGTCCACCACCCCTAATAGGGTTATTGTAAAAGACTCCTAACAGGCTCAAAACCTTAACCAGGTCACTATACTACTGCATTGTAATAAACAACTCCTAACAGGGTTGAAAGATCTTTTAACAAGGATTACTACAAACAATATAGTTCTTTGTGGGTACTAATTCCCACCGGGGTTTTTACCATTTGGTTTCCCCATAACCAAATTGATGTGTTGAGTAATGTGTTATCTAAATGTGTATTTGATTTATATCAATCTAGATTAATAAGTACAAAGGATTTAAAGTTGCTGATAACTGATTCACCCACCCTCTCAGTTATTCCTGAAGTATTCTAACAATTAGTATCAGAGCCAAGTACCTTGGAGAGAAAGCCTAACAGCTTAAGGTAGATCAGATGGTATACTTCAAAAAATAAATCCCTAAGTTCGATGGAGAGAACTATCTAGATTGGAAGAACAAAATTATAACACATCTACAATGTGTTGGCGTTGAGATCTTTGAGATTTCTACACAAGAGGTTGTAATTCCATCTCGGAAAGACCTTGCAAAGGATGATGCTACTAATAGACAAAAGGAAACATTTACCAATAATGCAATTGCCAAAGAAGCCCTAATCAACGCTTTATCCGATAGTGAATTTTCTGAAATCAAGAAGATTGACAAAGCATATACCATATGGAAGTATTTAGAAGACATGTTTGAAGGAGATGTTCAAGCAAAGAATGCACACAGGCAGACATGGAAGAAGAAATACAACAGTCTTGAGATGTTACCGAAAGAGAACATTAGAGCTTACAATCAAAGGATAAATGAAGCAGTATCTAGAAGTAGGACCAATGGTGGTGAAATATTAGAAGAAGATATAATGGATAAGTTATTAACTACTTTGACATCAGACTATGAAAAGAAGATCATTAATCTAGAGGAAACTATGCAATTCTCACAAGACTTCAAGAGAGAGACTTTGATCAGAAAAATCTCTGCATTTGAGATATCAAGATTGAAGACTGAACCTAAGAATGAAACAACCTTCAAAGCTTCAATCCACGGTAAGAAATCCTCACACATCTCCAATCATAATGAAGAAACTGATGAAGAGCTAGAAGAGATAATTTCCATGATTGCTAAGAGAGAAAAGAAAGGAAAAGGAAAGTATGAAGGACAACTTCCATTCAAGTGTTTTTCATGTAATAAGATTGGTCACTTTGCATCTAAGTGTCCCACAAGAGTCAAGAAGTTTAGATCTGATTACAAACCTAAATAAAGGAAGGAATGTTACCATTCTAAAGAAGGTGTAACTGATGAAGATTCATGAGAAGATGAAATTGGATTCGTTGCCCTTAAAGACATGGAAAGGTTGCTCGAAGATATGGACATTGGAGATAAAGAAGAAGATCATGAATTAGCCTTAATTTCCAAAGTAGATGTCAGAACTGATTGGATCATTGATAGTGGATGCTCACACCACATGATAGGTGACAAAGATAGGTTTGTTCATCTAGAAAAATACAAAGGTGGTATGGTTAGATTTGGAGATAACACTCCTAAACCTGTCATAGGCAGAGGATCCATTACCTTGGATGGAAAGAACAAGACAGATGATGCTCTATATGTTGATGGTTTGCACCATAATCTACTAAGTGTTTTACAACTACTTGATAAAGGTTATCATCTGGAGTTCAAAGACAACAAATGCATTATTAGAAACAAGGATGGAGACATGATTGCATCAGGTTCTAAAACAAAAGGTAATGTTTTCCACCTCAATTCAGATGTAAGTTGTTTTGTTGCAAAAGTAGATGACAGTTGGTTATGTCACAAGAGACTATGTCATATCAATTTTGACAATATAGTAAAGATCAGTAATGTCAAGGAAGTTAGAGACCTACCAAGCATTGCAAGACCAGTTCACACAATTTGCAAGGAATGTGTTATGGGTAAACATGTAATGAGTTCCTTCAGAAGCAAGTACACCTCAGCTGAAAACAAGTTAGACTTAGTGCATACAGATTTATGCGGTCCTACTCAAACAAGATCATACTATGGTGAAATGTACTTTATTTTGTTTGTTGATGATTTCTCTAGGATGATGTGGGTTGCGTTCTTAAAGGAGAAGTCAGAAGCCTTTGAGAAATTCAAAATATTCAAAGCTAAGGTTGATAATGAATCTGGACTAAAACTGAAATGTCTAAGATCAGATAGAGGAGGAGAATTCACCTCTGATCAGTTTTATGACTACCATGAAGAACATGGAATAAAAAGGTAGTTGAGTGCCCCTAGAACACCTCAGAAAAATGGAATTGTAGAAAGGAGAAACAAGATTATACTTGATACAGCATGCACCATGATGATTGAAGGAAAACTGGCGCACACCTATTGGAGAGATGCAGTGAACACATTAGTGTATACTATCAACAGAACCCAATTGAGACCAGGTGTGGACAAGACACCCTATAAAATTTGGTTTAGTAATGTACCCATAGTAAAATACTTCAGAATATTTGGCAACAAGTGCTACATCAAGAGAGATGACAGTGTTGGTAAGTTTGATGCTAGAAGTGATGAAGGTATTTTTCTTGGTTACTCTACAAAAAAAAAATCTTATAGATGTTTCAATTTGAGATCAAAGAAGATAATTGAAAGAATGTGTTATTCCCTGCATCCCCGTCCCTACATTTTGTGTGTAAAATGTTGGGTCCCCTCTTTTTGTTTTTGTTTTTGTTTTTCTTTTTGTTCTTGCCTTGTATTTTTTTGTCTTCTTCTTTTTTTCTTTCCCCGGGGTTTTCTTCCCCACAGTTGTGCTTTGTTTTGTTGGTTTCTTATACCTCCGGGACCCCATTCCTAGAGTTGGTCATCCTTTGTTGGGAGCTAGACTCCAGACTCCGGGATTCTCTGCCACGATGTTCTCTTTCCTTAAGGTGATATTGTCGTAGGGAATCCCCAGGCCCAGAGTCCGGAGGTCTGTCTGTCTAGAGTTTGTGGATGGAAAGGTGCCTTGATTTTTACCGTGGGTATAAATAGAATTTACTTGTCATTTTCACATTTACCGTGATTTAAACACTTAAGAAATCAGAGTGATTTACAGCAAATTAATGATAATCCAGTGCTAATCATCTCCAGCATTTCTGAGCGATTGTGAGTGGTTTGTACTGGTGGGTTGTGATCCCTTGGCAAGTGTAGCTATTGCAGAGCTTCTACGGAGGCTTGTTTTTCTCTCCTTTTTGCATTCTCAGGTTAGTGCCTCCTCTCCCTTAGGCTTTCCTTCTGTCTGGTGTCGTTGTTTTCCTTTGTTTTCATTGTCTTTGCCTTTTTGTTTTTTTTGTCTTTTGTTTCTTTCTGGTTGCCACCTGTTGGTGGGTTGGCTCTTCCAAAGGGTTGTCCACCCTCAGTGTAGGTGTAGTTTAGTCTGTAAATAGTGTAGAAGTTGTAGATATTTTGCATTTTTCCTAGTTTCCTTTAGATATTCATTCTGCAGTGTATATATGTAATTTTGGTATATATTTTTGTGTATATCCCTTAGTTCTGATGTATATCCTATGTGTATCCTACCAGGTAGCTTAGCAAGCTCACCGTGTTGCCCATGTCACTGATTTTTCATCTGTAAGCTCATTGCAAGCAGAATACCACCTGTTAGAAACTCAGCACTCGGCTGGTTTCAAACAGACAGTTTTCTCTCTCCTCTGTAAAAATAGCCTGGCCCTCATTTATGTCCCATGCACACATTTAAATATGTCCAAGTGGCCTTCACTTTTCATGCATTCGGACAGTTGGCTCTGCCATCATCCCCATAACTCCCATTTATTACTTACCCACGTGGCGCCCACATGGGTCTGACGGTTTGCCTTTTTGTACACATCTTTACCAACAGTTAATTCTCTGGGCTTCGGGTCTCCTACCATCATCCATCCCATGTCCTTCTTACTATGATAAAATTCCCAGACCCGTATGGTTAATCAAATTCCTAAGTTCATAATATGTATGTGTTCTTTCTAGAGTTTTTGAACAAAACTAAATTTTTAGGAAAAGCAAACACCACAGTGGTAAGATCTCTGGACCCTGGAGTATTTATTTATTAATGCATTCTGACGGTCACTTTGCCTTGTAGGTTTCCAGAGTATACCTCCAAATATGTCTGAAGCATCCACATCCTCACCATCCAAAAGTCTGGAACTTCCATCTACAGCAAGTAGCAGGGTGAAAGTAAAATCCAAATTGGAGAAGGCTCTGGAAAAGATGCCTTTGAGCCTAAAATATGTTAAGGATAGATTCATCACAGGCTCAAAGATTTAGTCCAAGGTCCAGCTTTTTACCGACACTAGCGTCAGAATATGGCCAGAAATGCAGGCCTTGGTCAAAGTGATGTAATTCAACGATAGGCCAGAGATCCTTTGGCTATTAAAATTGGAAACTCCAGAATCCTAAAGGAAACTTGCTTCCTGTGCTTAGTTTAGTCACTGGAACTTATTCTCATGCTCTCGGCTCTTTACAACCCATCTGTTCAGGCTGTTATGCTCGCACTGTCAGAGCCAACAGTGTACCCCACTCCTTTATTGTCTCTCGACCCTGATACCTTCTAGAGGAGCTTGCGAATCCCTCAATTTTCCAAGCTGACCATGGTCACCCGGTCTGATGCCTTGGCCCAATTCAAGCAGTTAGAGGAGGCGGCCCGCATATATATGAACAACAATTGGCTTAAAGTCCTGATAGAGGGACCCTAAGAGAATGAAGCTAGAGATCCCTAGGTCCGAGTTCAAAGAGAGCATCCAGATGGGGATAATAGCACTATGTCGAGTCTTCAGGCAACAACATGCCTAAGAATTATTTGGGTGGATGTACTACTTCTTGCTCAGCATAAGTACAGCCAGGGAGTTTTTTGACTAGGCGGCCATAATTTTAAATCATGTCGACTCCCAGTTCCTCCAACTGGCCAAGAAGAAGAAATTTTATATGAATTCTTATATTTTCTATGCCCTAGTACAATAGAGGCCCCACACCCATGGGCTACTCACAGCCGGTGTACTCAGGCTCAGCTCAGATCAGAAGGCCCCTTGGGACTACTTCCCACAGATTCAATGGGAGGCCAGTTTCTCCAGTTTTTGTAGAGTAAATGACGCGTTCATTTACTACCACCTACTCACACCCACCCATGATGTAGGATACCGCTTGTCCACAGAGGTGATGAATTTGGTCTGGAGTTACAGACACTATTATATAAAATACCAGCAACATACATATATAAGGGTGACCAGCTTCTCCAAAAAACCCTACTTGTTACCCAAGCACTGCGAGCACAAGATAGTCCTCCTAGAATTTTGCAAGTAGATAATGGAGCTGCATGCCTTCTTTTCCCTGAAGAAGGTGACCAATATTCCATTCCCAATCACTTGTGGGAATTATTCATGCAGTCTGGCCGCCGGCAAAGAAGCGGACAATGAGCTAAAAAGTTATAACTTGGCGGAATTCTACTTGGCGCGGAAGAATTTTGATCCGCACGGCAAGATTGCAGCGGCACTTCCCTAGGCTTCAGAGCCCTATCAATACCATATGGAGGAATTTTGGGAAGACTACCAAGACGACGTGGAGGTCCGGAGCCGACACTATGTCAGGATGACCGCAGGCATGATGGGAAGATTGAAGCTCCAAAGATTCCTAGAGGACTTCTCAGACGCCAGTTCCACGATAGATCCCCAATACAAAGAAAAGGGGATCAATACATTGGCTCTCCCACTAGTAAATTGGGATGCCTAGGAAGGGTCCACCATTGAGGACTTCACCCATGTGGTGGTCGAGTGCAGCCACAATTATTTTAAGAAGGTGTGCCCCGGGAGTGTCCGCAGAGTAGCCCAACCAGTACCAAAAGAAACCCCGGGGGCCGAGACTTCTTCACAGAGAGTGGACAAAGGAAAAGGGATAGATACAACTCCTTTTGTGCAAGAAGTCCCCATTAAAGAAAAAATAAGGCAATCAGTGGCAGCCTCCCAGCAAATGAGGGAGAACCTAATCACATAGCTAGCTACCCTGGTACTCATGGTGGGACCTATTCACCCTCCATCCTCCCCTTCACTAGCAGCCTTAATGGTTAAGGCGACAGGGGTGGATCCGGTGGAGCAAGCAACAGTAAGGAATGCGGGCCCACCCTTGATTACCTAGAGAAGGAGGAGGCTTGATCCTAAGCCTAAAAAAGAACTGGAGCTGGGAATGCCCCAAGCTCCACAAGTTGAAATCCTTTCTTCTGACTCCCTAGAGCCGAAGAAAGAAGCAGAGCCTGCCGATGTCCCAGACAACCCTCCCCCGCAGGATGAGTTTGACGATGTTTTTGCAACCGATTAATTTAGTAACTTACAAGGGGACATCGAGTGAATAGAGGTTGAGGTCCCAGCACAAGAAGAAGGTGAGGAACAAATAACTGCACAGGAGCAGGAGCAAATGGAAGAAGAAAAAGAAATAAAATAGGAAACCATCTCCAAAGTTCCAGAGATGTAAGATACGGGGGTGGACCAACAAAAATAGAGTGAACAAGTGGCACTTGTTGAGGGAACCAGACCTATGGGAGAAACCATAACCTCAGCCGCCATGTTCCAAGTGCCACTCCTCGGAGAAACCTTTGGGCAGGTAATAACCATGGCACAAATTCTAAATCTTTGCCCGATACCTCCCCTGTTTCTAAAAGATGTATCAAAAGAAGAAGAGATCTCGACGACTGAGGTCGAAGAGAAAGAATGAGAAGAGGACACCCCCGGGACAGTTGATGAAGGTCTAGAAAAAGATGAAGAAGTAGAGGACAAGGTAGAAGAGACAAATATCATTAGGGAAAATGTTCCTGATAAAGCCTAAGATAAAGAAAAGGCGGTGGGTGAGACCCACACCATTGAGGAGGAACGATAACAGGGCACCGGGGAAGAACCAAAAGAACAGACTTTGGCGAACAAGCCACCCCTACCACCGTAGTGGCTAGTGGAGAGAAAGAAGAGAAATTCCCTGTCCACCTTGAGAGCTCACCTCTCTCTAGCTGAGATGATGGCCTAGGTCCAGGAACCACCAAAGGCCAAGAAATCCTAGATGGTTCATACTCTTCGAACTAGGCTGGGAGGAGAAATAGTTGCAGTTGTGGCAACACCTCCCCCAGACACCAATGCGGTGATGAAAAAGGCCAAAGATTATGATATCATAGAGATATCACTAGGAAAGAGAGGTAAACAGGGCAAAGTAAACCTGCTGAAAGAAGCGGCCAGGGTGGTGGAGGCCAGATATGAAAAGGAGGCCCAAAGTCTCAAAGGAAAAAAGGAAAAGACAGCGAACCTCATGGGGTTGCTTACTAAGCTAGCCTGGCCCATTAGTGTCATTCCTCTGGAGGCCTCCACATCTGAAGCACCATTACCACAGAGCGACATTGACTCCCTGCGAGCAATGAAGAAGAAGGCCCAAGCGGTCGATGAGTGGGTCGCTCTAGAAATAGGAAACACCCAGCATTTCCTAATATCCACCCTCCCAGACTTATATGTGGCATGACATGTTCTACATCAGGCAGAGACTATTCTTAATATATGGGAGGATGATATGGAAAACTACGAGGCTTGGAAGGTGGAGCTGGAGAAGCTCCTCAACCTCGGGGAAGAGATGGTCTCCGAATCTGGGATTCTGGGAGAAGAATCATTTGACTTTGTGAGGACCCAACACTCCAGACATGACCTCACATTGGAGGTAATCAAGCAACTAGTAGGGGATCTGCATGATAAAGTCAACATAGTGTAATATTCTTCAAATATGTACAAGGCATTTGTAGCAAAGGTCTCCGGGGCTGACCCATTCAGCACCGACACATGCACTCCGGAAGAATACGTTCTGGGAAAATTCAATAAATTTATGGAATCCAAATACCAATCCCCGGAGGGACTAGACGGGACCCAAATGATAGGGCTAACTCACATGATCCTTAGTGGTCATGATGTGGCAAAAATGGCCGATGAGTTCAAAGATAATGTTCCGGAGCTTGGAGAACAAATTAAGGCAGCTAAGTACTAGCGATCCCACCTTAGAGAAATTGATGAGGATGGAATATCCCACCTTCTCCAAACATTCAATGACAACAAGCAACAATAAGGTTTCTCTGGAGGATAAAGAAAACCAAAACATTTTGTATTCTTTATTCTTTTGGAATGTAAGTTCCCAGATTCTAGAGTCCTGAATCCCAAATTTTGTATTCTTTCAAGTGATCCGTGTCCCGGTCCGCGAGGCTGACCAGTCACTTTTAGAAGCGGTTAATAAAGTTTGTCAGAAGGTAGTTGGCTACATCAAGGAACGTCAGATTAATAGTTGGTTTTCTGACAGATGGTCTTCTCGAGGCGCCGCTTCAGAGGTACACCTGGCACATTGGAGACAGGGCACCACATTTCCCATTTATGAGGCATGTAGCCTCAATCCCTAGGGATCTAATTTCTTTCTTCTCTTTCCTGGCTTTCTTCTCGAGGCCGATTCTTCCGCTGTATATCCTTGTCTTATTCTTCTGACATGTCAGGCCTATTCCATCTCAAGGTCTTTCGTAGGGTGGCGCAGGTAGTACCGACCCCTAGATATTGTATTTTATTGTAACATGATGTAAAATAGGGTTAGGGTCAGATGAAAATGTGTATAAATGGTAAGTCTAGCACATTTCCAAGGGTTGGAAAAATTGATGATTTTGCTGTAAACAGTAATAGAAAAATAGTATTTTCATTTCAATTACAGAGCTCAATGCTCCATTGTTTTCATTTTCCAATAGTTAGACGCTCCCCTGGAGCCACCATTATATCATGCACCAGTGCTTGCTGGAAGAAATATTAATGAAGAAGGGAGAATTCTTTGCAATGATGTTGATGGCATTCAAAATTTTGAGTTAATGGTATTTTATGTTGCATGTTCCTTATGTCTTTTTCTCTGATATTTCAAGTAGCTTAATGACCTCTTTTCTCTTGCTACTGATAAAATACAAACTGATGGTTGTGTATTTCTTCAGTATTTAGTGTAGTATATTAGAGAATTATCGATGTTGTGAATGTTTGAACATAACTATAGATAGATGAAGTACTTCTGACCCTGTAGGATCTTTTTCAATTTATTTGCTAAGGTAGAATTCTTGGAGAAACCTTACCTTCCTGAATCTCTGGAGAGAATGAGTTGAAGAAACCAGCTATCCCCCACGAAAATAGTCACTTCTCCCAACTGAGCCCCGCATCGTTGTGACCTGACACCCAGGTGCTTGGAGGCCCGGGGAATCTAATTTCCCCGGATAGCATTTGCAGGCAGAGTTGGCCGGCACCCCCGGTACCCGGTGACAACTTATGACTGTTGGCGGACCCAGTCAGCAAAACCCTATCAATAGCATACATGTTAAGATTGATGAGAATTTTATGATTCAAGAGAGGTAATATGAATATGCACCTTTGATTGAAGATGAACCTAGGCCTAACAACAAAGACACTAAGATTGAATAAATGTTTTATTGCATTGATGTCTCATGCAATGACCCTGATTCATGCAATAAAGAACCACAGATTACAGAGGAAGAAGTCACACCTAAGGTTCCTAAGTTTACATCCAGATACCACTCTAAAAATGATTTAATTGGAAATCAGAGCAACAGTGTTTTGACCAGATCAAAAGCAAGGAATCTTACAGTGGATGAAGAGGTATGTTTACTTTCACAGATTGAACCTTTAAGTGTTGAAGATGCTTGTAATGATTCTGATTGGAAAAATGCAATGAAAGAAGAACTAGATCAGATAATCAGGAATGACACATGGGAATTGGTTCCTAGACCAAGTGATAAAAATGTGATTGGAATAAAGTGGATTTTCAGAAACAAAATGAATGAAGAAGGTACAGTAATAAGAAACAAAGAAAGACTAGTATGTAAAGGATATGCGCAAAGAGAAGAAATAGACTACACTGATACATTGGCCCCTATGAGTAGACTAGAAGCCATAAAATTGTTTTTGGCATATGCAGTAGTAAAAGACTTTAAAGTTTATCAAATGGATGTCAAATCAACCTTTTTGAATGGTGACTTAAAAGAAGAAGTCTACGTAGAACAACCTGAAGGATTTAACCTTTCAGATAGACCAGACATGGTATGCAAACTAAAGAAAGCACTCTATGGACTTAAACAGGCCCCAAGAGTGTGGTATGAGAGACTAGATGGTTATCTCACCAAGATTGGATTCAAGAAAGGAGCAACAGATTGCAACTTGTTCACAAGAGAAACACCTGATGGATTACTATTAGTTGCCATATTTGTTGATGAAATTATCTTTGGAGGTAATGACAAACTTAGTATAACATTTGCAAAAGAAATGCAGAATGAATTTGAAATGAGCATGATTGGTCCTATAAAATACTTTTTATGACTGAATGTAGAATAGATAGATAAAGGAATATTCATTAATCAGTCAAAATATGTGAATGAAATATTGAAAACCTTCAAGATGGAGGATTGCAAGCCAGTGTGCACTCGTATGATCATAGGAAGTAAACTTTCAAAAGATGATGACTCTACAGCAGTTGATAAAACATTGTACAAATCTATGAGTGGAAAGCTTATTTATCTAACTCAATCAAGACCTGACATATCTAATGCAGTTGGCATTGTTGGAAGATTTGCAGCTAAACCCAAGCATAATCACCTAATGGAAATCAAGAGGATGTTTAGATATCTCAAGGGAACTATAGACTATGGTTTATGGTATCCTAAATTAGAGAATACACAACTTCATGTGTATACTGATGTAGATTGGGCAGGTTGTATTGATGACAGAAAGAGCACTTCAGGAGGAGTAGTATTTATTGGAGAAAGGATAGTATCTTGGACAAGCAAGAAGCAAAACTATATTTCTCAGTCAAAGGTAGAGGCTGAATATGTTGCAGTAGCACTGAATTGTACAACAATTATTTGAAAAAAGTAGATGGTTAAAGACTTTGGTATTTAGGTTGACTATCCTATTGTTATTCCTTGTGATAAAACTAGTACTATTAGCATGTCTAAGAACCCTATGATGCACGCAAAGACAAAACACATAGAGATCAAGTACCATTTTCTGAGAGAAAAAGTTGCAGACGAGAAAATGACATTGGACTATGTAAGCACAAAAGATCAGTTAGCAGACATTTTCACAAAGCCTTTAGCCAAGGATACTTTTGAGTATCTAAGGGAGAAGTTGGGATTCATTTCCTCTCCTAAGTCTAATTAGAGAAAGCAGCAAGTACAACAATCCTGTGTGACTGATGAATGGTTGACTACTCTACTTCTGGAGTAGTACTTGTGCATAATAGTTTACGACAGCCTTTGCCATTGATGTCAATGGGGGAGTATGTGCTAAAAAAAAGGAACACAAACAAAGAGCTAAACAAGGAACACATACAAGGAGCTTATACTCTGGGGGAGTATACATATAAAACACAATCTATGTAACTGCAGCAGTGTAGATGAATCTTTGATGAGGATATTGAGAAGATTGTAAAAGAAAGAAGACACCATGAACAGAAGTTTTTTTTATCATATGTTACCATCAATGCTAAAGGGGGAGATTGTCGGAGATTTGATTCTGAACAGTTGATTGATTATATGTTTGTCATTAATGACAACATATAATACACAGCAGCACTTCTGTATGTACTTATCCATATGATGACATGAAGAATTGTGTGGATAGATACATGTTGTTGACATTTTTATTATGCTATGTTCATACACGCAGACCCAGATATGATGTTTCAATAAAGATATGTAATTCTATTATTGACGGTTACAGTTCTAGAGGAATAACAATTTAAGGCTGATGTATGTAACATGTTTATTGAGTTGCACCTATATTCAAGATATGCGTGTGTATATTCATGATTAGTTATGATTTGTTGATATTACTCTAAAGGCACCAAATGTATTTCAAGAAGATTGCAAAGTTATGGTTAAATTGGTGAAGCTGACTTAGTGAAGCAACACGTCTATTCAGTTTATACTTGTGCGGTTGTAATTATGCTTGCAAACTTAGTAGAGCCAACAAGGATGTTATGAAGAGTTTTCCTACAGGTCCCATGATCTCATAATTGGTGTATATACTTATAGAAGGTCATTTGTGATAAGAAGAGTTGCGAAAGCCAGAGATAAGAAAAGTAGAGCAGAGTGTTAAAGTATTAGAGATATATTTATCATCTGTTGATAATATAGATATTGAAGTAGAAGATTTCAAAACATAGAAAAGATTGTTGTAGTTCTTTACAAGAGGTTAAAGCATCGGCGCACAAAAGGAACTGATCAGACAAGCAGTGTCACAAACAGCAGTTCACCTTGTTGATACAGTGTGTATCAAATAACTAGAAGGTTGTAGCCTTCACTATGTGGATAGTGAGTCCACCACCCCTAACAAGGTTATTGTAAAAGACTCCTAACAAGGTTAGACCCTTAACTAGGTCACTATACTATTGGAGATTTGATTCTGAACAGTTGATTGATAGTATGTTTGTCATTGATGACAACATATAATACATAGCAGTACTTCTGTATGTACTTATCAATATGATGACATGAAGACTAGCGTGGATAGATACATGTTGTTGACATGTTTACTATGCTATGTTCATACATGTAGACTCAGATATGAAGTTTCAGTAAAGATATGTAATTCTATTATTGACGGTTACAGTTTTGGAAGAATAACGGTTTAAGGCCGACATATGTAACATGTTGATCAAGTTGCGCCTATCTTCAGTATATGCGTGTGAATATTCATGATGAGTTATGATTTTTTATTTATTAATATAAACGCGCCAAACATATTTCAAGAAGATTGAAAAGTTATGATTAACTTTGTGAAGCCGACTTAGTGAAGCGACACGTCTGTTCAGCATTGACTTGTGCGATTGTAATTATTCTTGTGTGCTTTGTAGAGATGACAAGGATGTTATGAAGAGTTTTCTAATAGGTCCCATGATCTCATAATTGGAGTATGTATTTATACAAGGTCATTTGTGATAAGAAGAGTTGTGAAAGCCAGAGATTGACAAGCAGAGCAGAGTGTTGATGCAGCAGAGCTATATTTATCATATGTTGATAATATAGATGTTTATGTTGAAGCATTTAGAATACTGATTATATTTTTATATTTCTTTACAAGAGGTTAAAGCATCGGTGCATAAAAGGAATTGATCAGACAAGTAGTGTCAGAAACAACAGTTCATCTTATTGATACAGTGTGTATCAAATAACCAGAAGGTTGTAGCCTTCACCACTTGGACAGTGAGTCATTCGATAGTGAGTCCTCCACCCCTAATATGGTTATTGTAAAGGATTCCTAACAGGGTCCGACCCTTAACCAGGTCACTATAGTATTGCATTCTAATGTACAACTCCTAACAGGGTTGGAAGATCTTTTAACAGGGATCACTATAAATAGTATAATTCTTTGTGGGTACTAATTCCCACTAGGGTTTTTACCATTTGGTTTCCCCATAACCAAATTGATGTGTTGAGTAATGTGTTATTTGAATGTGCATTTAATTTATATCAATCTAGATTAATAAGTACAAAATTTTTAAAGTTGCAGATAACTGATTCACCCCCCCCTCTCAGTTATCCCTGAAGTATTCTAACAATTGGTATCAGAGCCAAGTGCCTTGGAGAGAAAGCCTAATAGCTTAAGGTAGATCAGATGGCATACTTTAGAAAAGAGA
>MU226277.1:2472848-2548242 GCA_018584345.1 Thuja plicata | reverse complement strand
GAGGTTGAAATTCCATCTCTGAAAGACCTTGCAAAGGATGATGCTACTAGAAGACAAAAGGAAACATTTACCAATAATGCAATTGCCAAAGAAGCCCTAATCAACGCCTTATCTGACAGTGAATTTTTTGAAATCAAGAAAATTGACAAAGCATATATCATATGGAAGTATTTGGAAGACATGGAAGAAGAAATACAACAGCCTTGAGATGTTGCCCAAAGAGAACATTAGAGCTTATAATCAGAGGATAAATTAAGTAGTATTTGGAATCAAAAACAATGGAGGAGAAATTTCAGAAGAAGATATAATGGATAAGTTGTTAACTACTTTGACATCAGACTATGAAAACAAGATCAGTATTCTAGAAGAAACTATGCAATTCTCACAAGACTTCAAGAGAGAGACTTTGATCAGAAAATCTCTGCATTTGAGATATCAAGATTGAAGACTGAACCTAAGAATGAAACAACCTTCAAAGCTTCAATCCACGGTAAGAAATCCTCAGACATCTCTAGTCATAATGAGAATGAACAAACTGATGAAGAATTAGAAGAGATAATTTCCATGATTGCTAAGAGAGAAATGAAAGGAAAAGGAAAGTATGAAGGACATCTTCCATTCAAGTGTTTTTCATGCAATAAGACTAGATCACTTTGCATCTAAGTTTCCTACAAGAGTCAAGAAGTTCAGATCTGATTACAAACCTAAGTATAGGAAGGAATGTTACCATGCTGAAGAAGGTGTAACTGATGAAGAATCAGGAGAAGATGAAATTGGATTCATTGCCCTTAAAGAAATGGAAAGGTTACTTGAAGATATAGACATTACAGATAAAGAAGAAGTCTACATAAAACAGCCTGAAGGATTTAACCTTTCAGATAGACCAGACATGGTATGCAGACTAAAGAAAGCACTCTATGGACTCAAATAGACCCCAAGAGCATGGTATGAAAGATTAGATGGATATCTCACCAAGATTGGATTCAAGAAAGGAGTAGTAGATTGCAACTTGTTCACAAGAGAAACACCTGATGAATTACTATTAGTTGCCATATTTGTTGATGACATTATCTTTGGAGGTAATGACAAGCTTAGTAAAGAATTTGCAAAAGAAATGCAGAATGAATTTGAAATGAGTATGATTGGTTCTATAAAATACTTTTTGGGATTAAATGTAAAGCAAACAGATAAAGGAATATTCATTAATCAGTCAAAATATGTGAAAGAAATATTGAAAACCTTCATGATGGAGGATTGCAAGCCAATATGCACTCCTATGATCACATGAAGTAAACTTTCAAAAGATGATGACTCCACAGCAGTTGATAAAACATTGTACAAATCTATGATTGGAAAGCTTATCTATCTAACTCAATCAAGACCTAACATATCTAATGCAGTTGGCATTGTTGGAAGATTTGTAGCTGAACCCAAGCATAATCACTTAATGGAAATCAAGAGGATATTCAGATATCTTAAGGAAAATATTGACTATGGGTTATGGTATCCTAAATCAGAGAATACACAACTTCATGTGTATACTGATGCAGATTGGGCAGGTTGTATTGATGACAAAAAGAGCACCTCATGAGGAGCAGTATTTCTTGGAGAAAGGTTGGTATCTTGGACAAGCAAGAAGCAAAATTGTATTTCTCAGTCAACGGAAGAAGTAGAGTATGTTGTAGCAGCACTGAACTATACAAGAATTGTTTGGATCAAGCAGATGGTTATAGACTTTGGTAATCAAGTTGACTATCCTATTTTTATTCATTGTGATAACACTAGTACTATTAACATGTCTAAGAACCCTGTGATGCATGCAAAGACAAAACACATAGAGATCAAGTACCATTTTCAGAGAGAAAAAGTTGCAGACAAGGAAGTGACATTGGACTATGTAAGCACAAAAGATCAGTTAGCAAACATTTTCATGAAGTCTTTAGAAAAGGATATTTTTGAGTATCTAAGGGAGAAGTTGGGATTCATTCCCTCTCCTAAGTCTGATTAGAAAAAGAAACAAGTACATCAGTCCTGTGTGACTAATGAATGGTTGACTACTCTACTTCTAGAGTAGTACCTGTGCATAATGGTTTATGGTGCCCTTTGCCATTGATGTCAATGGGGGAGTATGTACCAGTAAAAACAAGACAAACAAGGAACACATACAAGGAGTTTATACTATGGGGGAGTAAAGGAACACAGTAGGGGACTATGACAATGAGGAAGTATTTAGAGAATACATAGTACATGAAACTGCAGCAGTATAGATGAATCTTTGTTGAGGATATTGAGAAGATTGTATTAGAAAGAAGACACCATGAACAAAAGTTGTTTTTATATCATATGTTGCCATCAATGCCAAAGGGGGAGATTGTTGGAGATTTGATTCTGAACAGTTGATTGATACTATGTTTGTCATTGATGACAACATATAATACATAGTAGTAATTCTGTATGTACTTATCAATATGATGACATGAAGACCAGCATGGATAGATACATTTTGTTAACATGTTTACTATGCTATGTTCATACACACAGACTCAGATACAAAGTTTCAGTAAAGATATGTAATTATGTTATTAACGGTTACAATTTTGGAAGAATAATGGTTTAAGGTCGATGTATCTAACATGTTGATCGAGTTGCACCTATCTTCAGGATATGCGTGTGTATATTCATGATGAGTTATGAGTTGTTGATATTAATCTAAACGTGCCAAACATATTTCAAGAAGATTGAAAAGTTATGATTAATTTGGTGAAGCTGACTTAGTGAAGCGACACGTCTGTTCAGCATTGACTTGCGCGGTTGTAATTATGCTTGCACGCTTTGTAGAGATGACAAGGATGTTATGCAGAGTTGTCTAACAGGTCTCATGATCTCATAATTGGAGTATGTATTTATACAAGGTCATTTGTGATAACAAGAGTTGCGAAAGCCAGAGATTGACAAGCAGAGTAGAGTGTTGATGCAACAGAGCTATATTTATCATATGTTGAAGCATTCAAAATATAGATTATATTTTTATATTGCTTTACAAGAGGTTAAAGCATCAGCGCGTAAAAGGACCTGATCAGACAAGCAGTGTCACAAACAACAGTTCATCTTGTTGATACAGTGTGTATCAAATAACCAGAAGGTTGTAGCCTTCACCACTTGGACACTGAGTCCTTGGACAGTGAGTCCTCCACCCCTAACAGGGTTATTGTATTAGACTCCTAACAGGGTCCGACCCTTAACCAGGTCACTATACTACTGCATTGTAAAGTACAACTCCTAACTGGGTTGGAAGATCTTTTAACAGCGATCACTATAAACAGTATAGTTCTTTGTGGGTACTAATTCCCACCGGGGTTTGTACCATTTGGTTTCCCCGTAACCAAATTGATGTGTTGAGTAATGTGTTATCTGAGTGTGCATTTAATTTATATCAATCTCGATTAATAAGTACAAAAGTTTTAAAGTTGCAGATAACTGATTCACACCCCCCGCCCCCCCTCGCCTCTCAACTATCCCTGAAGTATTCTAACATATACTACTACATTGTAATGAACAACTCCTAACATGGTTGAAAGATCTTTTAACAGGGATTAATACAAATAGTATAGTTCTTTTTGGGTACTAACTCCCACCGGGGTTTTTACCATTTGGTTTCCCTATAACCAAATTGATGTGTTGTGTAATGTGTTATCTGAATGTACATTTGATTTATATCAATCTGGATTAATAAGTACAAAGGATTTAAAGTTGCTGATAACTGATTCACCCCCCCTCTCAGTTATCCCTGAAGTATTCTAACATATATATGATAAGCCTTGTCAAGTCGGCTTGAAAAACCTTCCAAATAAATAATAAAACTTAAGTCTATCAACTGCATATAACCAATTAAACATAAAGTGTAAACTATTTTTAGTCGGCTGACACTAAATGCATAACTCGGTTAACACTGTAGTCCTTCAATGCCCGACCTTACTATATTGCCCGAGTGAACTTGATTAGAACTAAAAATCACTTTGGCTGATATATGAGTCTTCTTGAACGCCCGAGAGAGCTTGGCATACACTGAGTGTGCTCAGTTAGGTATAGACATTTGTGTAACATCACTATATTTGTGTATACATCAATGATAATACACAATTGAATAATTGTCTTCAACAATCAACATAATCTCCCTGGGCCTTTATTTTTTTATATATGTGGTTTAGATCACACTTGTTAATTTAGTGATCATCAGGATTGTGAACTATGAAATAATTTTGATTTTACTAAATTAGATGATCCTGAATGTATATTAGAATATTGGTCAAGCTACCAAATGTATCCAAACTTAAATTCTTGTATTGATTAAAGAAACCAAGATATTCCTACAAACTATATTAGTAATGTCGCTTTAATGGTTTAATATATTATTTTATTTGAATATTGTCGGATGTGATGTTATGGAGATAAAAGAATGTATCCATAAGCATTCATGTGGGTACACAAATAGCCTAGATGTTATTTGAGCAATATGGATACACTTTCTTGTCACATGTAGCGAATGTGCCTTTTCTTTTGGTGCCAATCCTATTTCTTTGGAAAACAAAAACAACTCTCATAGGTAGGTGAAAATTTATTCCAAAATCCTTATACTTTTTCTAGTTTTATGCTATTAATTGAGCAAATAAGGTTTTGTTTAAGAATGATTTAAGATCATTTTTTTGGGTTTATGGAATTGGGAAAAGCTTTGTTTATGAATTAAATAACTAATGGCTATATGGAATCAGAAGTCGCTAATGCGTTTCCATAAAAAAATAATGGATAGAGGTGATTTTCCATATTTTATGCCAGCAGTTGAGAAATATCAACTCTTGGGCCACCACTGTTGATTGACTGTAGAAATTTTGAAGAAAATCAAGACAACAATTTTATTTCCCCTAACAATTAGTAGGCATAAGAAACTGTTGTAAATGTACGTACTTCAAAATAAAATAACAAAAAAATTACATGCAGCGCCTCTAAGTGATGATATTAATTGTGGTTGCGTTTGAAAAGGCATCAATTAATGTCAATCATCAGCCTTAAGATTTGGAAACTTTGTAGGCATTTGTAGAGAAGAATACAAAATTAATTTGGTAAAGTATTGCATGGAGGATCTTTATTTATTTATTTAGTAACCACTAGAATACTAACTTCCCTGATATGTCATGGTGTGTTATTACTACAACTATCATTTTTTTTTTAATATTGATGAACAACCATCACCCCTCTTGTCTTTGATTTCTCAAATGTTCATCCCTCCAATTTACACTTCCTAATTTCAACAATGATAATTTAAAAAAAAAAAAAAATCCTCCTATAATTTAGAATCTAACAGATTTAATTCAGAATAATATTTCAGTACTTGTTAACATTAGGTAACAGTCTTAGTTGTGATTGAAGTAGTGTGAATGTTGTGGTTATTCTGCGAAAGTAATAATAGTCGAATTATGATGCAATTAGTTTGAGTTCCTATAAGTTAGTATTGAGAAACATATGTTCTAGCCTACATATGAACTCCAACAGAGGACCCTATTCTTGAGTAATAGTAACACGTCAAGATGCATAATTTAAAAGTAGAAATAAGTATATTAAGGTCATACCGATTAAAAAAGTCCAAGGAAATAAACACTATCACTACAGACCTCAGAAAAGTCCAAGGCAATCAACACTAGCACTACAGACCTCAAAAAAGTCCAAGGCAATCAACACTGCTACTCAGCAACATCAACTCTTATATTTCCAACTTTCAAGTACTTGTAAAATAAATAATAATAATAAATCTTATTGCAATTCCTCAACAGTTTGCTACCATGCTACAAGGGAAAATTCCTCTAAGAAAAAATAACAACAGGTCGTTATGCACCAAAACTTAACACAAAGCTGACAAACTGATAATAGAGTAGGACCATGCCATAAAGAAGGTGGTTACATCAAATATGGTATTAAATTCTTAGTTTATACCCAATTTAAGTGTACTAAAATTAGTGCTTCACTAACATAACAAGAACTGTGATGCAACTGGATTCCTTGATATTTCCTAAAAATTGGTGATTTGTATCAATGGTGGAGTATACTACTAACCTATACACATGTAAAGGCCAAAGAATAAGCCTTCCCTGCTAAAACTAGTATAGAAGAAATAACTTTAAAAAGTAGGTAAGGATAGAAATCAAAGTATCTAAGATGAAGAGCTATATTTTGGTTTCCAATTGGTAGTTAAAGCCTTCTTTCCCATCTTCTGTACCATTTTTGACCCCAATCTTCGCACCTTTCTCATATTTTGTAGTATCATAGGATGCATGTTGTCCAAAAAGTAGGTAATACAGTATCAATACGCCGGTTGAAAATGAAGGAAGGCTGAGAATCTAGAGAACACAAAAGAAAAATATTTATGGCAATAGAAAGAGATGGTAACCATGGCACCAGTGGTACACCCCAATGCTTTGATATCCTTTCTTGTGGAACAAACATCCATAATCCACGTATTGATACCATCCATATATCCAGTCAATTATTACATTACAAATCTAGCCATTTATTCTAGCACAGAACATGGTTGTAGCTAAATAGGATGATAGAATTGGGAACATGAACATAATTAAAAGATTTTGAATGCGCCTATCAGATTAACCAGTTACATAGGTTTTTCTAAGAAACAAATCTATAGTTACTAATGTGAATATGAACAATTTGCTGATGGAAAGCAATTTTGTGAGGAAACCCTATATTATGAAAAAAATCTATTACTATTGTTGCTCAAACCATGGTCAATGTTGTATTGATTGGGGTTCTTGTTTTTTCATGGACCAATAAAAACTATGTAGGCAACATGCGTATTCTAGCTATTTGGGTTAAATACCCGCCTGGGCCTATAATTATTCCTCGTAATGAAGCAGTCATTTCTATCAAGACTCCTACGTCTACTGTATACTTGGCCCATTTTATTCCAAACTTTTCAAAAGAAATACTATATAAATATTTTTTATCAGTAACACTACATCAAGCACATAGTGACAACTAGGAGACAATAGGCCACTACAATAACTCTATATCAAACACAAAGTGACAACCATGAGACAACAACTTCTATGCCTTTTTTTCCAATAGATTATTTAGCATATGGATCTATGAGTATTGATTATTTGAACTATTTTCCCACTATGATAACTTTGTACCAAGCACAAACTGACAACCATGAGAAAGTAACTACTATGGCTTTTTTTTTCCCAATAGTGATATTGTGTAAAAAGTTGTAAAAATTTATAAAAGAAATAAGATGATGAGAGGACGATATCAATTATTTGAAGTTAGGAAGTGGATTTATAAAAAACTAATGAAGAATTAATGTTGAATGTTGTAACATTCCATATTTGTGTAAGCATATTTGAGGCTTGTAGATCCTACTACAATCCTCGAGCACCCACAATGCAACTCTATAGGAGGTGTTGATAAAATAAAAGTGTTTGGCACCTGAGCCAACAATGGACTATAAACCAAAAAGGTCAGATCTCATGAGCAGAGCATCCCGACAGCAATATGGGATTTGTAGGTTTAATCTCTAGATAGATGTTGAAGTGTCAGTGGAAGAAGTGAAGAAGAAAGTTAGAATTGGTTTTTGAGATTAAGGGGGAGTGTTAGAAATAATAATCTCAAAAACCTCAACTAGTATAGTCAATTGTTCAACCCCCCTTGCACATTTATTTTTCATAGCTATTTTATGAACTCCAAATCCTCTGTTCGACAGTCCTACCTCAGCAAGCATTGAAGGTTGTGATCTTTCTTGGATTTGAATTGATTTTCAATGTACTCCTCCAACCCATCCAATGTCAAATATACAGTCTCAATTATATTGTGGTTAGTCGAAACAATATTATTTAATGTAATACTACCTCTATTCTATTTCTTCTATATACTGAATAGGTTTTTGTTTTGTACTTACTCTTCCAAGAGTCCATCTCCGTAGAGCTGTAAAATCTTGTAAGTTGAGAGAATACCAGTCTGAATGTAATGGTTTAATGGTTCTTAAATATGACTAAGCTAAAGCGCAAATGGCAGATGTAATGTTTTATTTTCATTAATACAAATTTATGTCTATTTCATTTCTTCCTTGTATCCAACAAGATTAACAAGGATATTGGCATCCCAAATGTGAACTGAGGTTCTTTTTCTGTTGTAGAATAAGTGCCTTGAGTTTTAAGATTTTACATATTTTCATAATTTCCACATGCAACTTAATAAAATCAACAACATAGATTATCTTTGTAGTTTATTGTTTTCCATCACATTCAGGTTCTATTATGTGCATATAGTCGTATTGATGCACACTTTACAAATGAACCTCTCACTTTTTCCTCTCTGACGACTTTATTTTAAAGTGTATATTCATTGAGCTAACTCTTTTTCATTGCATGGAAAAACAGGTTTTGAACGGGGACCCAAAACCCGTTACAAGCTAGAATAAAAGTTTAAACATTGAAGCGCTCCAAAAAGAGACAGGACTAGAAACCAGTACGCTAAAGCCAAAACTAACAACAAAAAACCTAGAAAAAAACCAAAAGCTAGAGACCAGCAAAAAAATAGACCACCAGAACCAGAAACTAGAGCCCTAGACAAATTCCTTGCAAGCCTCGTTGGCTTCCTCCTTCACTTCCGATATCTTCTTTATCGCTGCATTGAACTCTGAGAGTTCTTGGATCTTATCATGAATTTTCTTCCTTCTTGCTAATCTAGTGCATTTTCCGGGGCCATCATCTTCTAGGTTCTCAGTGATATCCTCTGGTATTTTACTGGGGGATCCAGTATCGAGCTCAGCCTTAATGGTCAGGAAATGATCCATGGCCGAACCCATAAATCTTTTGTAGTCTTGCATGTGTTTTTTCATGGTATTCTCCATGGTTTCCATTCTAGCTTGTAACTGCTGCACATTTTTATCCTCATCATTAGTAACCTTGTCCACCATAGTTTTAGGGCCAGACTCTAGCAGAGTCTGTAGAGAGTCCACCTTAGCAGCAATAGAATGATGCTTAAGATTTAAATTCTTGATCTCCTGGAACACCCATTTAATTAACCGCAAGGAGTACATGGAAGCAGCTTTGGCCGTTTGGAGAACCCCAAAGGGGGATCGATTTAATTTTCCATGTCTTCCCTCAATAATTGAACATTCCTTTCCTGCAAGTCTACCGTTTTGATGAAAGGGATGTTCTGAGAACTACCAGGGGCATTGTCTGTCTCCCTCTCTGGTAAAGTTGACTCCTTAGCAGGGGAAGTATTCTCCACCTCCGTCACATCCTTCTGAGTGTCCTGACCACCATCCATAACTACTTCAAGTTTTGGAGATATAGGCACGTCGTGGTCTTTAGAACTATCATACTCAACCAGAATTGGCACTTTCTAACCTCCCACATCCTCCTCCTTATTATCCTCTTATCCTCTTTTTTGTCCATAGAGCTCGTAATCTCATCATCCGTGTTGTCATTCTCCTCTGTAGCCAAATTCAAGACCAAGGAAGAAGAGTAACTATCTTCCTCAGTGGAATCAACCATATTATCATAGCCTTCCACACTATCAGCAGAGGTGTATGTATCCATAATAGTCTCCTTATCCTTCTTTAATTTTTTACCAGTCGAACTCTTATCTTTCACATTCACATCCCTAATTCTATTTTTACCCAAACCAGATTTAGATGGGGTTATGACAGGGCTGACACTAGCCATCTTCTTTATGTGTTCAACAATTAAGAGAATCAACCCTTCATGAATAATGGGTTTCTTCTCCTTCTTCTTGTGCTGGGAGATGCTTAAACGGAGAGAATGCAAAATGTAGAAAGGCAGGTACACTCTAATTTTATGCTGAAAATGACAAAGAAAAACAAAGTGGTAAGAATGGGCTCTTTTAAACCTACAATCTAGGGTTACATACTCCATGACTACCATCATAATAGTAGCCCAGATTTCTTTGAACGATGCCACATCATAGCACCCTCCAGGATCTTTCACAAGGCTTTTTTTCTCCTCCTTACTCTTGGGAAAGCATCGAATGTCCTTTTGTGAAACCTTTCTATCCCGGAGGAATTTAATGCCCTTCGTGCTAAGCCCAGGAATCTCAACAATGAAATCCTCCATGATATTCAGATTGATGCCCGCTATAGTAACATCCCCATCTTTCCAGGAATCAGAAAATAATTTGGTAGCACTGTCTTTCGCCCCATGCAATCTTTCCATGTAGGTGGTAAGACCCCCCTTCTCAAGAATATCCCAAGCTTCCAGCATTTTTCTCCATTTGACACAGTCCTTCGGCTCTTTGCTGTTAATCCCACCTCCCATGATATCACAGCTCACAGAGACAGTAAAAATCACAGAGAGAAGCCAACTGTTATGATAACTGGTAACATTGAAATTAACAAGGGTTAACTCGTGTCTACAATTAGAGTTCTTGGGAAAGACACCACTTTCCTTCCTCATTTTCCTCTGATTTTTTGAAAAGTGTCTAATCATCATAGCTTCTCAAGATATGCCCAATCAACCCTCTTACTTCAGGATCTGTCAAAGGCCAACTTGGCTTTGATATTGACGGTCAGAATTTTATAATCGTGCCAAATCATGATGTCCCTGGCTTTAACTGCAAAATTGGCCAACTCATCCGATGTACCATTTGCTTCCCTATAGGCATGAGAAATAATGACTTGATTAAAGGAATTAATTATGACCCTAGCCTCCTCGATTATCTCCTTAATTGTCCATGATGGCTTAGTCTTGTCACTAATACATTTTAAAATATTGAGTGAGTCACCCTCGATCCACACCTTCTGTGCCATGTATTTCTTGACAAGTTTTAGCGTCTGAAGAAGGGTCATGGCCTCCGCCATGTGGTTGTTTTGCACCCCAACAGGTAAAGCCACCGTAGCCAAGCAATTAGCCATGTCATCACAGATGAGGCCCCCACAGCCAACTTGGCCAGGGTTGCCCTTGGCAGTGCCATCAAAATTAATTTTTATCCATCCAGGTGGAGGAGAAAGCTAGATGGCATTCTCCCTAGGATGAGGTTTGTGATTAGCAGTCCTCACACCCATATCACCAGCATTAAAACCCAACATTCTACCAGATGACATATTGAAGTTTTCCTTAATACTTCTCTTTATCTTCTCAGCTATCACTTTTGGAGGAAGATCAATGTTCTTGAAGACTCTGTCATTGAACTATCATTGAGCTAACTGTTACAACTGACTTTTATAGATTTAAGGTTTTGGCTTTCATACTTTTAGTTGTTCCTTGTATTTGATGATTTTGTCATTTTTGTTAGGCTTATTCAAGTGGCATATGAAGTTGCACTACTTTCAAATACCTGATTTAAATTTGAATTCTTAATATTAAATAGTGAACACTCTTTATTATGCTTTGAAATATTTATTTTTTTACTTTTTGCTGTGTATTCCGATATGAATGTCAAAACAATGCTAGTTGGTAACAAGTGTGATATAAAGAAGCTCAGATAGGTACCAGTTGAAGAAAGTAAGACTTTTGCTAAAGCAGAGAAGTTGTTTTTCATGGAAACTTCTGCATTTAACACAACACGTGAATTACACTTTTTTAAATTGAAATTTATGAGATTTACAATAACACAAGTAGAAATTTTCTATCAAATTCTCACAAATGTGAATAATCCTTACATAGTAGCAATAGGGTCACACTTTTAGGGAATCCAAAGGGTGAAACGATGAAGGGGTTGAAGAAATATCAAAGCTACTAAGAATTGATCAAGGATTTCAATTTTACATTTTTGTTTTGGATTGATGTATGCAATATGCTGCTGCTTATACTTGTTTTCAACAAAATATATTACAAAGGATATAGCTCTTAAGAAAAGTTGTACATGTTAGAAAATAAAATAGCATATAAAATTATTGAAACATATTATTTTAATAAATTCTTAGTAATATTGATAATTACATATTTCAAATGCGAAAATAATCTATTGAAATCATAGAAAGCTATCTTAAATATTAAATGTGGAGAGAGAGTGTTTGAAAATTGAATACATATTGACCACTAAAATTATTTCATCCATTTTATTAAATTACAATGAAAAAAATAATTTATTTTATTTTATCAAATATTTCAAATTTTATTTTGTAACTATGATCTATCATTGCACTCCATTTAAGAAATGGCGAGTTCCCAATCTTCTACTGAATCTTGTATGACAATGTGAATCAAGTGAGATTTATCTAAAAACCACTCTACTCTAAAGTTGGAAAACTAGGGTCAAGATGCTAACGCCTTTGTCTTAAGAGATAAAAAAAAGTCAATCCAAATGATTATTTTGATATGTACACATGTATTATGTATGGCCTGTATGGCCCATTGTCAAATATGTCAATAAAGGAAGTGAATTTTGTAAACAAGAATGAAGAAAAATTGTAGTAAGCAAATATTAATTGGTATGTAAGGTTACTTTTACACCTGATTTTTAAGTACTATACTTTAAATTATTATGTTTCTTCAATTCATGCAAATTACTGTCACTTATGAATTATAGCAGTTTACCTTTTAGAGGTTTAGAGGAAATAGAGAAGATTTATTGGTTACAAATACTATATTTTTTAATTTCTTTTCATGCATTTGAATGCTACACTTTTTAAGACATATAAAAAATATGGGCGTTATTGGATGCTACTATGTAACATACTGCTTTCTACAATGGTATATGTTTATAGACCTATATTTTTATACATTTTTATTACGTAAAACTTCAATTATGATTTCAAGTCTAAAACCTATCGACATACCCCTTGCACCTTCTTTGAATGCAAGTGCTAGTATAACATAAATAGAATCAACTCATTAAAGTATACAAAATTCCAAACCTGAAATGTGTACATACAATTTAAAAAGCATGAATTCCACTTGCACTATCCACAATATATTTGTGGAGCAAATTTGCACGTATCTCATGGTCTACGGTTTCGTATTTGGATTAACTTCCCATAGCTTGGAAAATAAAGAATATGTCTTGGCCGTTTATATTGACCTAGCAGGTAGTCTTGTGGATAGAAGAGTTTTAATGGTTTAAGAATTTGAGCTCCTTTACTGATTTGTCATGTTATCCATGTTCCATAAATCAGTATGATAATCTCTTGAGTGACAACGACTCGAACTAAAATTTACTACTCGCCAATTTGATCCTCGTAAAATAGTGTAGTATCCATTTCCAGTGGAAAATTAGTAGTGATATGAAGAGAAATGAAATGATGCAAGACAATAGAAATTATAAGGGCCGTTAGATTTATTCAATAGTTTTCTATCGTGTCATGTTTGTACTAATAGGCTTCACTAGAAAAGATAGACAATTTCCGTCAATTACGAAGCTTCCAAGGTCTTTACCACAATCTCCACCTCATAAAATGTCTACTTTCACATGTCAAAAGGAACTCGTGTGTACGAGGAGCCCCGTGTGTTCATATTTCCCTTGTATGATGACAACAACTTGGCTCTCTGATCAATGTACCAAAAAAAAGTTTTTATGTATCAATGATATGTTTTTAAGTCTATATATGGTGACATCAATATGAAACTATTTTGTATTTCTTGTGAGATACCTAACTCTACTATAAAGGAGGTGTGCATATCCTACCACTTCAAGAATTTTGAAACAAGCATGGATGATTATCCATAAAGTCTTTATAATGAATGGTTCATATGGTACAATATTTGTTTAAGTTTTTGCAAGCATGGTTTCAAATTAAATGCATTTGATCTTTGATAGAATTTCATGATTAATATGCTTGATTATGTTTAATCTTTGTGAATATAATCTTAGACACAATAAGAGCTAAATAAATCATTCATATTTCATGGGGCTAAAATCGTCTGAATTACTACACATGAAATATGGTGCAATCTCTTGCCAATAAAATTATTTTATATTAGTTTTTATTATCCTCTCAAAAAATCATTGATTTCATGCGAGAGAAAGTTATTCTACACTAATGGAGTTTTGAGTATAGTAAAAAGTTTGAGAAGTTTGTTTAGAAATTTATCGGACTATGATATGGCACATGGTATACCAACTATTGATAGTATTTTTCTTGTTCCTAGCTATTTGATTTATAGCCTACAAGAGGTATACAGTGCAATGTTTGATGGGTTGAAACACAACAAGGTAAGGACTTTTGAGCTACAATGAAGGCTCACAATAAAGATCTTGGGAGGTACAAAGTTGGAAAGTGTGATAACATGTTTAGTGCCCTCCATTTCTGGTATCATCATATGACTATACATCGATTTTGTGAATCTCATTATTGATCATATGAATCTATCTACGTATTTAAAATTCAAATTCCACCAATTGAAGAAGATTTTCTAAATTTGATGATCCCAACTCTAAATATTAATATAAATGTTCAAGGGTCTTTTTTTTTTGCTCTCCCTACAAATATAGGTGGTTTAGTACATAGCTCAATGAATTTTAATTGTGATATGATGAAGTTAAAGGTTGATAAAACATTACAATTTTATACACTAAATAAAAAATCCTTCTTGTTTGAGTGGATGAATTAATAACATGAGTATATTGTATGAATCAAATTATGCCAAATATGTCTTCAACCTTTTATGACCTTTGGAAAGAAATAAAGATATATTGGTATCCAAGGTGACACATAGACTAATGAGCACTTAATCTTAGTTTATGTTTCATTTTATATGTTTTGATCTTAGAATCTAGGGGAAGAGAACCAGTTACCACCCATGTTCTAATTATTGTTCACACTGAATCCCCAAATTACAAACTTTAAAAAAAATGAAAAAATGATAGCTAAAATTTCATTAATAAATATATCATATACCAATGGCCGACCACTTGTACCCCCAGTACTTAGAATTTTTGAGCAGATCTATAGAAATATTTGAGCATAATTAATGACAATTTTTGAATGACTACAAGGACATTTGTGCATAAGAGTTGAAATTTTTAAGTTGATTGTAATGCACGGTATTGAGGTATCCTTATGTAGGTATAGGGAGGCACTTTGAAATTACCACTTTTTATCCTTGCATGCATAATAGATCCCACAATGTACCTCATTACTATCAAGAAGATAGAACATTAGCTATAAGCAGTTAAGTCACATACAAAAACAACAATAAAATATCATTGAAATCTAATATACCATTTAAAATCTATGAATGCATGAAATTATTTATAACCATTGCCAATATGCTTCTCTTGGATACCTAAAACTTATTGATTTAGATGAGATATCATCATTCCTTTTTCTTATTAGTACTAGGTTTGAGACCCAAGTTGAATGCCTGATAGGCTGAATAATTCCAGCATCCTTTAATTTCATCAACTCCCGTTGCATCTTAGGAGCCAACAGAGGATTAATAGGTCTCTACTTTTGTCTGAATGGTTTCATATCTCTTTTGAGTGGGATTTCATGTTGGAAAAGATCCTCTCTATAAGCTTGAAGATCTTCATATGGTGATGCAAAAACATGCTTATGTTTTCTCAGTAATTTTATCGGGTTGGTTCTAACATGAGAGTCCAATCCATTTCCAATATAAACTACTTGAGGAGTGTTCTTTGACCCCAAATTTATCTCCTCTAAATCCTCAATCTTAGCATTGCTTATTTTTACTATATGTTCATTCTGATCAATAAACAATGCTTCTAGTTCTACCAATCCCTTAGGAATCTGGTTAGAACTAAGTTGGACAACCTCATCCCCTAGTATAAAATCCTTACCATCAATGACCTCAAGCAAATTATTGCAATCTATGCGCTGATCTTCATAACGATCAAGGCACTGAAGAAATCTAAGGATATCTTGGTCATCCTCAAATACTTTCCATTTGTAGATATTGTCTGGGACAACTCATCTTCTTTTAACTTCAACAATTGATACCCCGTTTAAGGTCATATCATCAGTTTTCAAAGCCACATTGGCCAGGAAATCTATCATAATGTTTCTAGACCTTTCTATCCAATTTATATTAAAGGCATCAAAGAATTCTATTTGGTCGCAAATAGCATGTGTATACATTTTTAATCTGTCACTCTTTATAGCATATTTGGACCCTACTTGGGCTACTACTAATTTTGAGTCACCATAAGCTTTTAAACATTTTATACCATGTTTAGTAGCAATATCTAGCCCTAGAAACAAAGCTTCATATTCTACTGTATTATTTGTACAATGAAAAGATAGCATAAAAGAATATTTGAATGTGGTACCTGATGGAGACATAAGTAAAACTCCAGCTCCTGATCCTTCTTTTGAATAGGCTCCATCAAAATACATTTTCCACAATCCATCACTCTGTGTAGATAACTCTTTTACCAAAGGATCAACATTTTTACATTGGTGAGTACTCCTTTTTATTCTAAAATTTTCCATGTCAATGTCAACACAATAATTAACATTTGTATCCTCATGCAATTCTATCATATGAGGTTCTCTTCCCTCTCTAGACAGCTTTACATTATTTCCATCTATATTGAAAGTGACATAGGATAAGTCACATTGAATACTACCCCCCATCAAAGCACTCCATTTTATGGATAACAACATGCCATAATGTGGTGGTATATCAACCACTAGTACACTCATAGTTAACACTGTATCTGGGCATATGGCTAATTTGTAAAGTAGGGCTTCAATAGTTCCAACAACAGGGATTTCTCTTGAATCCATTGCTTGAAACCTCCCATGAGGATTATCTACTTGCAAACCCATGGATCTCATAATTTCTACAGGCATGACTATATTTGATGCTCCTGAGTCAATCATACAAATTTTTAGCATCTTTCCATTTATTACTATGTCAAGAAAAAGGGGTCAACAACCCCTGCAAAATTATTAGTGTTTAAGTAAATCTGAGGGATCTCAGAGATCATCCCCTCAGGCTCCTTTCCCTTACTGTTTAATTTATTTTCAATATATTCTCTTTTCTGAGGTTTTACAATTGATACATTATTCAACACTGAAAGAAATTTCTCTTTGTGTTCTTTTATTCTCATCATCTCTAGGAATGGGACCTTCACAGTCATCAAAGATAAACACTGTCCCATATCCACTGGAGTATACTTTACATCAAAGGTTTTACGCTTTTCTACAATGATATTATTCTCTTCTATCTGAATATTCACAGCAGGTTCTTCCCTCCTATGTTTCTTATTTTCTACTTTGGGGGAAGAAGAACTTTCTTCTGGATCTTTATCCTTTTCTACATGTACTTATTTTTGTTCATTGGCTTTGTTTACTATCTTGACCTTAGGTTTGTTTGCATTTTCCCCAAGTCCATCTTTTTTAGGTATATATTTAGCATCTATTTTATTTTCTTTTATGAAGATGCCTGATGGTTGACTACCAACATTACCCACAACTCTGTTTCTTAAGTGATAGTTGTTGCTGGCTTTGTTCACCAAATTAGCAATGATTCTATCTTTTTCTTCATCAGAGGATTTTCTCACTACTAAGGGTTCCTGATTATTTTGGGTATAACACCTTATGTGATCAACCCTATCTTCTTCTTCACTATCTAACAATATTTGTTGCTGATGAACTTCCATTCTACCTTGGGAGCCATATATGTCATGATTTTCAATTTCCTCATCAAAATCCATATCATGACATGAATAAGCATTATTCATACTATAATCACATAACTCATTTTCATCCTTTTCTTGCTCTTCATTTGCTTTTATATCTAAAGAAACAATGCAAAAATTAGGATTGTGTGGTGCCTCACAAGCTTCACACAAAAAGTCATCATTACACATGTGAATAGTATTTTTATGTAGGGGATCGGGAGTCCTATTCTCAGGTTTGTCTTTCCTTAGTGGAAAAATAGTATTACCATCCTTGAATTGGGTACCATAGGGGTAGTCTTGCATCCTATTTTGTGGGTTATAGTTATTATTATAGGATGGCTTGTTATTCTGTGGAGCCTTGTACTCTTTGTATTCAGGTTCCTTTTGATTACTCCTATTAAAGCATGGATCCTCTCTTTCACCCAATTTTCCTGATATCCTCATATTCATCTCTATAGTCATAGTTGTTTTATAGGCTTGTGTTAAAGTTCTTGGATTCTTATCTCTAAGTGCATAGCCCATTTTTGAATAAAAAACATTGAGATAGGTAGCAAGACATACCTTTTGATCCAATTTCATTTTTTGAAACAGCTTATGCATAGCTCGTTCGAATCTTAAATTGAATTCGGTTACTTCTTCATTTTAGTTCTTCCTTATATTGTTGAATTCATTGAGAAAAAATCCGTCTTTAGTCTTATCACCATATTGATCCTTGAATAAATCAATAAGTTCATCCATTGTTCCTACATAAATACGAGATAGACTCCTAAACCATTCCCTAGAATCTTCTACTAGAGATTGTACAAATAATTTCATAAGGATATCTTCTGGTATTCTATTAGGATAACCTAGAATTCGAAAGAAAGAAAATTGCTTGTACCTTTCTGTAGGAAGAGGTCTCCTTTGGAAATTTTCAGTATCTTTAGGAGAAAAGAATTTGCTATGGTATTTGAAAGAAGACGCTTTGTTTCTTGATCTTGTATCATTCTTTGTATCAGCAAAGGAGATTGTAGTTGTTTGCAAAAAAACATTTTTTCTGTTCATCTCTATAGTAGCAGCTTCTGCTTCAACTTTCTCCAACATCTTGGACATAGTTTCTCTTTATTTTTTAATCTTTTCAAGGTCAATGTCTAGTTTAGACATTTTCTCAGTCAGGTTCTTTTGATTTTTTGGCTCCTCAACTTCTATTTCTGTAACTTTATTCTTTCCTTTATCTTTGAACTCTTGAGGACCTAAACTTTTGTGGGTATTTGGAGTCTCCTGGTCTCTGCGAGACTTCTCAATATTTTTTTGCAGCTTGATGTCTCAAAGATCTTCTCCTATACTTGTCAACATACTTCTACTTATGATTTTTCTTTTTATGTTCCTTTTCCCTTTTCATTTGTTGAATAAGGGCTAGTTGTTTCATGAGGATTCTATCTTCCTCTACAATCTCAACAGAAGGAATTTTAGAGTCTAAGATAATTGTGTCAGTTCCTTCTCTCTCACTAGAAGTAGTAGTGACTGCATAGGTTTCTAGTCCAAGGTCTAGGGCATTCTCATACTCTGAGGTATTCCTCTCATGACTAGACTGATTGGTATCCTTCCTTCTAATGGTGTCCTCATTTTTTGGAGTAGAGTTACTGATATTTTCTTGCTTCCTCTTTTATCTCCAAGATACTTTAGCTTTTGAAGTAGTGGTAATCCCACTAGCTAACTCCATTTCTAGATTTTCTCTCATTCTTGACCTAGTATTCATACTTGTAAAAATGTTTGACTTATGCACTCATTAACAAAGATTTTCTTTAGAGTTGCCACCCAACCATAAATTTTAGATATATGAATACTACTAGAATGACCTAAACTGGCAAAACTCAACTTTAACTTACTTTAACTTTCAACCAGAGATTATGGATTAGTACTTTGGATTCCCCAGAAGAGATGGGTAAACTTGAGACTGAAACTGGATTGAAAGATTTGGAAAATACTGCACCAGAGAAACTAGGATGTAAAAATATTTTTATTTCCCAGTAGAGCTACCAATTTGGTAGGGTGACTCGGATGGGAAAACTTGAGACTGGTATTTGTGACTCTCTTTTTCAACTAGAATCTGGGATGTATCTTCAAAGTATTAAACTTTCTATTTTATTAATCCTCGACAGAGTCACCATTTGTAAGGGATTTTTCTTGTTGAACCTCAAGATGCTTGAATTTTTTTTTAAATCTATGACTCCCAATATTGAAATAACGTATTCAAGAAAGAGAAATGCCTAATTGATGAGGGTTTAGATAATATCCAGGGAAACTATTACCTCCTCCATCTTTTTTTAGATCCACTGACTCAGGAAGGTATTAACTATGAATGATTACTGATTAACAATATCTTTAAATTGGATTATATCTTCTTACTATATTTCTGAAATGCCTTTTAATGTATCAATAAATAGATGACTATGCAAGTGACTATGAATAACCTGACATAGAGCTTAATAAGCCAAACTAGTATTTTGAAAATAGAAAATTGTAATGCAATAAGGATTCTCATCCTTCTTCCTTTTATAGTTCTTATGACCTTAGGAGGGACAACCTATTTGATTCTCTCTTAAAGGAATCAGTAGAATTGAATTGTATAATCTATGAGTACAATTACTTATGAATGTATGCTCTTTTATAAGTGTAATGTAATTGAATGATTATTCTTAAATGTTGGATGATTGAACAGTTATATGGAAAACTAAAAACCAGTGATTGATCCTATGGGCTATAGAGTCAATATCTAGTATAAATCCATAATAAGGTGATTAATAAAATACTTGCAAGAAAGATAAAATGCCTTACAAATTATCCTCTAGTTCTATAACTCTGACATCAAATCCTTAAATTAATGCTAAGTTCTCTGGGGTCATTTGAAATAACTAATCCTTCCTTGAAGGATCTCACAAATGATTGCACAACCACCTTGTGATCAGTATGTCTAAGTGCCTTACAAATAAACATACAAGAATTGTAACATAAATGAAAAGAGACAACCAAGATATAAAAATAATATTGCAATATATTATATTAATGTCTTAATGCTTCAAAGACATTTAGATAGACAAAAACGTACAGAGGCTCAAAAAAAAATTAGTATTCTTCCTTGTAATTCTATTCCATCGTCTTTAAAAATGTTACAATGAGCTCTATTCATAGGCTTAAACCATCTTCGAATCATTAAGAAGTAAGGATGCTACAAGATTCAGATGGTTTTAAAAGCTAACCCTAAAATCTAGAAAAGACAAAAGACAAGAAAGAACCAAGCAGTGGATGGAAAAAAATGGAGAATAAGATCTGATTTATTCTTTGTCTTCTTGTGATCTTTGGCACCTTTTTTTTTATATTTTCAGGATAGCATCTAATATTTGTAATGAGATCTAGTGACCTCCAATATAGGCTAACTTACACTAGTCTTTATGATTGCTAATCTTCCTGTGCTCAAAGAATAGGGGCCATGTTTCCTCCTATTCTTTATCCATGATGTCTAGGTCAACAGTGATAGGATTTTTCCTCTTGGGATTTGTTAAGATGTCCCATGTTTTAACATCTTCTTCTTTTGGCCATTCAAATCTTTGTATATTTTTGAACTGGGTAATATGTCTTTCCCACTTGACATCAGTGATACTGTTGGAGATTTTCTTTTGTGTAAGTTGTTGATTGTATGTTTGTCATTGATGACAACATAAAATATACAATAGTGTCCTCTAAGAAATTATCCGTATAGATGTTTTGGATCCTTCTGTGTTTGTTTCTAGGGTGTACACATGTTTTGGTTGCTATGTTCATTCACGCAGAGTCAGTTATGCAATTTTAGTTGAGTTATGTTAGTCTGTTTTGACAGTTAGAGTGACTGAAGATTATCTATGAAGAGTTGACAAAATTACATTTTTTCTTGAGTTGTGCCTATCCTTGGGATATGCGTGTTTGTATTCTTGTTTAGTTATGAGTTAAAAATAAATATCTAAAGGCGCTAAACATTTTCTAACAGAAGACGGATAATTGAGTCAATTTGGTAGAGCCGACTATGTGAAGCGTCGCGTCTATTCAGTTTGGGTTGCATGATTGTAATCAAGTTGCGTGCATGATTTGACCGACTAAAGAAGTACTGAAGGGACTCCTAAAGCCAATGAAGATCATATCTTTTGGGAAGATACTTATAGTAGTTCATTTGGTGAATGCTAAGTGTGAATGATAAGAGAAGAGACAAAAAAAGTACACAACATAATGTCCATTATTTTGGGACAGTAGAGACATTTCATTCATCAAGAAAATATCTATGTGAAGAAGAAGTGGAAGCATAGAAAACACTGGAACTGATTAAGATAGTAGGTCTACTCAAACAATTCATTTATCAGATATAGTGCATATCTATTTTATTGAAGGTTGCAACCTTCATCATTTTAGTAGTGAGATTTTTGGATAGTGAGTCCTCACTCCTAACAAGGTTATTTGTAAAAGACTCCTAACAAGGTCAGACCCTTAACCAAGTCACTGTATTTATTGCATTGTAAAGAACAAATCCCAACCATGTTGCAAGATCTTCTAACATGGATAATTATACTCAAGTGCAGTTCTTTGTGGGTGCTAATTCCCATCGGGGTTTTTACCTATTTGGTTTCCCCGTAACCAAAATGGTTGTATTCTATCTTGTGTTATCTAAATGTGTTAATGCTTAATGTTATTCTATAATTAATTAGAGAAATAATTAAACTAGATGATAACTGATTCACCCCCCCCCCCCCTNTGATTCCCCCCCCCCCCCCCTCTTAGTTATCCCTTGGGACTATTCCAACAATTGGTATCAGAGCCAAGTGCCTTGGAGAGAAATCCTAATAGCTTAAGGTAGATCAAATGGTTTACTTCAGGAAAGAGAGTCCTAAGTTTGATGGAGAGAACTATCTTGACTGGAAGAATAAAATGATTACACATCTTTAGTGTGTTGGTTTTGAGATCTATGAGATTGCTACTCATGAAATTGATGTTCCCACCTTTCACGACCTTGCAGAAGAAGACTCTACAAATAAAAAAAGAAGTATTCACTCAAAATGCAATTGCCAAGGAGGCCCTAATCAGTGCCCTATTTGACAGTGAATTTTCTAAGATCAAAAGGAAGAAAGAGCATATTCAATCTAGAAATACTTATAAGATATGTTTGAAGGAGACATCCAAGCAAAGAATGCGTGTAGAAAGACATGGAAGAAAATATACAATAATTTAGAGATGCTACCTGAAGAGAACATCAGAGCTTACAATCAAAGGATTAATGAAGTAGTATCAGGTATCAGGAACAATGGTGGAGAAATTTCAGAGGATGACATAATGGAAAAATTGATGACCACATTGATAGTAGATTATGAAAGCAAGATTAACATCTTGGATGAAACCATGCAATTCTCAAAGGACATCAAAAGAGAAACCTTGATCAGCAAAATATCTGCATTTGAGATATCAAGATTGAAGACAAAACCTAAAATGGAAACAACTATCAAAGCCTTAGTCCATGGTAAGAAATATTTAAGCAGCTCAAATGAGAAGGAAGAAGTTGACACCGAACTAGAAGAAATCATTGCTATGATTGCCAAGAAGGAAAGAAAAGGTAAAGGGAAATATGAAGGACAACTACCAATCAAATGTATTTCATGCAACAAAGTTGGCCACTTTGCATCCAAGTGTCCTACAAGAGTCAAGAATTTTAGATCAGATTACAAGCCCAAGTCCACTACGGAATGCTATCATGCTGAAGATGGTGTAACTGATGATGATTCAGGAGAAGATGAAATAGGATTTTTTGCCATTAAATAAATTGAGAAAATTCTTGAGGAGATGGACATTGAAGATGAAAAAGAAGTACAAGAGTTAGCATTAGTTTCCAAAGAAGACATCAGAATAGCTTGGATCATAGACAGCGGGTGTTCACATCACATGACAGGTGACAAAGACAGAGTTTTACATCTAGATAAGTACAAAGGTGGCATGGTTAGATTTGGATATAACATTCCCAAACCTATCATAGGAAGAGGTGCTATTACCTTAGATGGAAAGAAAAAAACAAATGATGTTCTTTATATTGATTTTTTACATCACAACCTTCTAAGTGTTAGACAATTACTTGACAAAGGATATCAGTTGGAATTCAAACACAACAAGTGCATCATTAACAACAAAGAAGGAGACATTATTGCATCAGGCTCAAAGACCAATGACAATGTCTTTCAGCTCAACTCTGAAGTAAGTTGTTTTGTTGCAAAAGTGGATGATAGTTGGCTATGGCACAAGAGACTTTGTCTTATCAATTTTGACAACATAGTAAAGATAATTAATGTAAAGCCAGTAAGAGACATTCCAAGTATTGCAAGACCAGTTGATACTATGTGCATGGAATGTGTTATGGGGAAGCATGTAAGGTCCTCATTCAGAAGCAAACATAACTTAGCAGAGAAAAAATTAGATCTGATACATATAGACCTATGTGGACCAACTCAAACAAGATCATACTATGGAAAGAGGTATTTCATTTTGTTTGTTAATGATTTATCAAGGATGATGTGGGTTGCATTCTTAAAAGACAAATCTGAAGCTTTTGAGAAGTTAAAAGTATTCAAAGCTAATATCTAAAATGAATCTGGATTGAAGATAAAATGTCTAAGATCTGATAGAGGAGGATAATTCACCTCTGACCAGTTTTATGACTACTAAGAAGAACATGGAATCAAAAGACAGTTAAGTGCTCCTAGAACCCGTCAGTAGAATGGGATTGCAGAAAGAAGGAACATGATAATAATCAACACAACACGCACTATCATGATTGAAGGAAAGGTTGCCCATACCTATTGGAGAGATGCAACTAATACAACAATCTATACTATCAATAGAATCCAGTTAAGGCCAGGTGCAGACAAGACACCTTATGAACTTTGGTTTGGTAATGTACCCACTGTAAAATACTTCATAATCTTTGGAAGCAAGTGCTACATCAAGAGAGATGACAGTATTGGCAAGTTTGATGCTAGAAGCGATGAAGGTATTTTTCTTGGTTACTCTACTAAAAACAAAGCCTATAGATATTTTAATCTAAGATTGAAGAAGAACATAGAAATTACTCATGTAAATATTGATGAGACGTTTATGATTCAAGAAAGATACTATGAATATGCTCCCATGATTGAAGATGAACCCAGACCTACCAGTAAGGACACTGTTATTGAAGAAATGTTTGACTGCATTGATGTTTCATGCAACAATCCTTAACCAAGTCAAGAAGAGGGTATGTACAGGATCATGGTATGCCAAACTAGGCCCTTAAGTGGCAATGGAAATTTAAAAAATCAAGATTAGGAAAGTTGATGTAAAAATTTGAATAACTTATCAATATTCTATTAAAAATGTATAAGAAGAGAATCTGTAGAAAATTGAATTTAGTTTCTAAGCTAATAGCCCATTTAAAAAAATATATATATTCTATATGATGAAATTTCAAATTCCAACATAGTAGTATGAAAAATTTAGGAAAAGATAAGAAGTAGGTGTATGTCTGACCACCTTAAAGATAATTAAATGATAATAATTTTTTACAAGATTATAGATATAAGTAGTAGACTTAGGTTCTGATGTGACATATTTTTTTGTAATTTTTTTCTGAGTTAATAATTAATTATGATTTTTCTACTATAAATTTTCCAAAATATAAAAAATTTCGTGTCTGACCACCTTAACTTAGTCTAAACTTTATCAAATTGAACTTTTTTAAATTTTTTATTGTACTAGGAAAAGCATAGAATGTGACTCATGTTTTGGATTTTAAAAATGTTATACCATTTTAAAGTTATAGCAATTTTTTAGTCAGTCTATCAATTAGGACTAAAATGATAAGAAGTAGGTGTATGTCTGACCACCTTAAAGACAATCAAATGAAAATAATTTTTAACTAGATTCTAGATATAAGTGGTAGACTCATGTCTGGATGTGACGCATATTTTTTTGTAATTTTTTCCAAGTAAATAATTAATTGTGAATTTTCTTCTACAAATTTTTTGGAATATAAAATATCTCATGTCTGACCACCTTAACTTAGTCTAAACATCATGAAATTGAATATTTTTCTTTTTTTCTTGTACTAGGAAAAGCATAGAATGTGACACATATTTTAGATTTAAAAAAAGATATACCATTTGAAATTTATAGTTGTTTTTCAATCAGTCTACCAATCAGGACTTCTTTTTCAAATTGCCACTTTTTGGCATACCATGATCTTGCACATACCCAAGAATCACATATTATAGATGAGAGTGTCACTCCTAATGATGTAAGTGTTCCAAGGCTTGCTAGCACTGCAACTAAGAGACCTAGCTTGTGTCTTTAGGAACATAATCTCCTCTAGGTCCTGAATTGGCTTAGATGATTAACTAATTCCAATTTCAACTCTTCTCTAAGATTTCTCCACTCATGTGCTTCACCCTGAAAGAGTAACACCCTTATTTACTTCAAATCTCCACTTCTCCTACTTACACTTAGAAGAATCTAAGTGTCAATTTCCACACTAACATTCATGAATCACTTGCAGGGGTGTCCAAAACCATGTAGGCATTGTATTTGATCAATTTGGAATCCATCTTGAGGGATCTCCCTCTCATTTTCAGTTGATTCCAAGTTTGTGTCTTCAAGAGGCCTAATTAGGCTTATCTCCTTATAGTCCTTGACAGTGTTTTTTTCTCACTTCTAGCAAAATTTTTCCAAAGAACTAAAAATTATAAGACCATATCTAGATATCCTTTTCCATTTCACAAAGGATTTTTTAAGTCTTAAACCGCTAAGTCATCTGTACATAGGGTTCTTATAAACTAGGTCTTATAGGGCTAATAGGCCTAAATTATAGGACAGTCTGCAACACTATGCAAAACTTGCTCAAAACGTGTCTTCACTGATTGGTATGAACTTGACCATTTCAGTATTTCAAGGTAACACTAAACCCTAATTGGAAATGCACTTAGACCATACAATCCTATTTTTCCCTACATATGAATGCTCACTGTTACTCCTCTAAACCACTAACCGGACAGTGCATGCTCGCCTAAGGCTTGGACCTAAAAATAGCAAATTGCACTTCTAAGACTCCTAACTATACAATTATGTACACTACTGACTCCCCTAACATTTACATCTACCCTTAGGTGTTTCCCATGGTTAGATTGCATGGGGGAGCCATGACTTGACTAACTGGTCAGGACAGGACCAGTAAACCTCCTAGTTAAAAGACAATTTAACTACGACTGTATACTATCTCTAATCAACTAACTCACTGATGAAAAGTGCTTCTAACTATCCTAATAATACAAAACAACCATTATATTCAATAAATCAATCCATTCAATGTGACTATTTCAAGGAAATGCTCGGGATTACTGAAAACTCAGAATTGGAGAGCTATATTCAACTTCAAACTTGTTACAAATCAATAACTAAGTACTTGATTTGAGTCCTCTCCATTAGATTCCTTCTTCCACCATTCTAGGGCCTTGTTGGTTGATTCCCCACTGCTAGTTTCAAGGAGAATCTGATGTAACCATGTTGCATGCAACATTTGCAATTATTGCAAATGTTGTCATGACAACAATTTTGCAACTTTTGGCATCTTTTCAACTATTCCTTCTCCCTACATTTTAGGACCACTAAATTCTCCATTTCAAGGATCCAAGATCATTTAAGGTCCTATGGCATCTCTATGTCCTCAATTATGAGTTTAGGACACATTCAGGACTCCAACCACACATTTAACAACTAAGCCTAAGAATTTTAAAGTACTACTAACGATGGCTATCAATGTGACCTTAGTCCTGATGACTAACTCACTTAGCATACATTGCAAAGAAATACTAAGGGTCAAAAACAGCTAACCTATCTTGACTTGGCTAATGTCAAGTACAAGCCAAAATGAACAAACATGGAGGTTAGACTAGGTGCTCCTACACCATCCGCCCCAAAACAAAAAGATCAATCCACCCTTGGATTGAGGATGCCCAGATCAATCCCCATCTTCTTGAACTCTAACTATTTGACCCATATTGCATCTACATTTGTTTGATCATTTCTTTTGACCAAGTGCTCTTTATACTCTTTAGTTCTGGTCTTTTTGTATACTCTTGTATCCAGTATGTTGTCAGCTCCTGTGACTGTAGCAAAGGGTAATTGTAACTCCTCCACTTGTATGATTTCTTCTTGAAGACTCTGATCCAAGTCTTGCTCTGGTCCTTTGTAATGGACTAAGTCTTCAATGTTTAAGATAGGTGACAGTCCACTGTCTTCCAGGAGTTCAACTTTGAATGAATTTTCACCATACTTAGCCAAGATAGGACAAGGGCCTATCCTTCTCATCTGCAACTTATGAGGGACTCCCTTTTTCAATCTTGATTTATTGAGATGTACCATCACCATGTCACCCACATTGAACTCAACTGTCCTCCTACTTTCATCAACTTTTGCCTTATGTTTCAAGGTGTTCTCTGTCAAGGTTTTGTGGACTGTGTCATGTATTTCTTGCATGGCATAAGAAAAATTATCTCCATATCCACTTGCTTTCACTCCATCCTTCAATTATCTCAACTCATAGACTCCTCTAGGATGTAATCCATACACCACCTCAAAGGGGCTCTTCCCTGTTGACCTATTGATGGTGTCATTGTAGGCATACTTAGTCTGTCCAATAAATTGATCCCATTGTTGTCTATACTCCTTTGTCAAGCACCTTAGTATATTTCCAAGGCTTCTATTCACCACTTCGGTCTAACCATCAGTTTGGAGATGAAGATCCAAAGGATAAATTAGCGCCTAATCTTTGCAAAAGAGTCTTCCAAAAATGACTCAAAAATTTGGTGTCTCTATTAGACACAATGCTCTTAGGTAACCCATGGATTCTTACTATATCTTTGAGGAATAGAGAGGCTATTTGGCTAGCATCATTAGTGGTCTTGCATGGCACAAAGTGAGCCATTTACTATTTACCTATCCACAACTACATAAACACTATACATGCCTTGTCTTGTTTTGGGTAACCCAACTACAAAATCCATGCTCAAGCAATCCCAAGGTCTAGTGGGAATAGGTAGGGGCTGATAAAGGCAAGCATTTGATGAACTACCCTTGGCTCTTTGACACACTATAAAACTCTCCACATACCTTTTAACATCAATATTCATCCTCGGCCAATAGTAGAACCTTTGAACTAGTTCTTGCATCTTTGTGATCCCAAAGTGACCACTCAATGCACCATTGTGCTTCTCTTGAATCATATTCTCCCTAATAGAGCCTCTAGGGACACATAACTGATTTCCCTTCAAAAAAATGTTACTTTGCAAAGTATATTCAACATACTTACTATGGAAAGGGTTCTTGTATTCAACATATACCTTGTAAATGTCTCCAAAGTCCTCATCTTCAGCATATAGGTCCTTGAAGTGATCTATTCCCATGCTCTTCAATTGAATCTCTTGGATAGTAAGAGCTCTTCTTGAAAATTCGTCTACAACTTTATTGAGGAAACCTTTCTTATGTTTGATGTTAAAGGTGTAAGATTGTAGGTACTCAACCCACTTCATGTGCTTGTGGCTCAACTTCTCTTGAGAATTTAGGAAACTTAAAGCTTGATTATCTAAATAAACAATGAATTATTAGGGCAATAGATAATTCCTCCACTTTCTCAAGGCTTGAACCAATGCATACAACTCAAGGTCATAAGATGAATACTTCTTCTTTGATTCACTCAAATTGTCTGAATGGAATGCTACTGCTCTACCCTCTTGGCTTAGGACAACTCCAATAGCTATGTTTCTTGCATCACATTCAATTGTGAAAAGCTTCTTAAATCTTGGTAAGACTAATACTGGTTGAGTAGAAATATTTTCTTTCAACAGATCAAAGCTCTTTTTATCTTGTTGATTCCATATGAACTTGGTCTTCATTCCTCCTTTGATGGTGTCCAACATAGGAGCACAAATAGTACTAAATTCCCTTATGAAATTCCTATAATACTGAGTAAGGCCATGAAAACTTCTTACCTTTGTTGTTTTCCTTATAGTTGGCCAATTCATGATGGCTTCAACTTTACTTTTGTCCATTTTTTGATTACCATGAGATAGAACAAATCCTAGGTACACCAGCTCTGTTTTGATGAACTCACACTTCTCCAAGTTAATCATGAGCTTCTCTTCATGTAGCTTCTTGAGTACTAATTCCACATGCTTGAGATGTTCCTCTCTTGTTTTACTAAAGATGATTATATCATCTAAGTATACCACTACAAACTTGCCAATGTGGTCTTTAAGTACTTCATTCATCAACCTCATAAAATTTGATGGAGCATTTGATAGGCCAAATGACATGACTAGCCATTCATACAACCCTTCAGTAGTCTTGAAGGTTGTCTTCCACTCATCTCCTTCATTCACCCTTATCTAGTGATATCCACTTTTTAAATCTATCTTTGTGAAGTACCTTGCACCTCCTAGACAATCAATCAAGTCTTCAATACTAGGGATAGGGAGCCTATATCTGATAGTGATCCTATTAATTTCTCTGGAGTCAGTACATAATCTCCAAGAACCTCCTTTCTTAGGGGCTAGGACTGTGGGTACAACACAAGGACTAATACTCTTCCTTATAAGACCTTGTTCTAACAACTCTTGAATTTGCCTAGATATTTCCTCATTATGTTGAGGACTCATCTTGAAAGATGCCTTAATGGGTAGGGTAGCTCCAGGAATAAGGTAAATCTTATGGCTTATGGGTCTTATAGGGGTTAAGGTTGATGGTTGTCCATCACTTACAATACCTTCATACTTCTGTAACATTTCTTGTATCTCTTGGGGAAGCTCTGTTCTCTTCACCATTTTGTCTTCCACTTGCTTGGGCTTCAACATTAGTGCAAATCCAACTCCTTCTCCCTCCTCCATGTCTTCCAAGAACTCTTTCTCACTCACCATTAGTACATTGGGACCAGCTGTCTTCATCTCTACATCCTCTAACAGTGACTAAATTCTGAAAGTCATGTTATCCTTATTGAAAGTATAGGAGTTCTTTACTCCATCATGGATAGATTGACACTCAAATTTCCATGACCTTCCTAGGAGAAAGTGACATGCATCCATGGGTAGAACATCACATAGTACCTTGTCCTAATATCTCCCTATAGAGAACTCCACCCATGCTTTCTCATTCACTAAGACATGTTGTCCCTTATTGAGCAATGTTACCTTGTAGGGATGAGTATGAGGTATCCTTGTCATGTTTATTTTGCTAACTATCTTGTCTGATACAATATTATTAGTAGACCCTGAGTCTATGATAACCCTACATACTTTACCCATCACCTTAGATTTTATTCTAAACAAAGACCTCCTTTGGCTTGGCTCCTCCTTGATTGGCTCCTTGATCAATGGTCTCCTCATCATGAGGTTCTCACCTTCCTCTAAATTTAGTGGCACCTCAAGGTGTTTATCAGCTGCATTTGTGTCTTCTTGGACAAAATTAGTCCTCTTGTTACCTACTTGAGAAGTACTACCCTTCTCTGGACACCTATAGGCAGGGTGTCCCATTTGGTTACAATGGTAACATTTCATATTGGCAAAGTAATTTCCTCTTCCTTGTCTACCACTTCTACCTCTAAAATTGGAGTTCCTTCCTCTACCACCTCTACTAGAACTTGATTCTTTCTTCTCATTGTATTTGAATTCTCCTTGTGTCCTTAATTCTGAACTTCTTCCACCATAGCCACCTCTTTGTCCTCTACTATCTCTTCCTCTACCTCTTCCTTTAGAACTTTGTTCTTGCATTGGCGGATGTTTTTGAAGTTCACTAGACTCATGTCTTCTTGAATAGACCATTTGAGTCCATTCAAATACCTAGCTAGCTTGATTTTTTCATCTTCAACCACTTGTGACCATAGGAACAAATTTTGGAACTCTTCAATGTAGTCTTTGACATCAAGATCTTTTTATCTTAGATCATGTCTCCTCCTATGTAGCTGCACTTCATAATTATCAGGAAAATAGTTCTGCTTCATCTTAGTCACCATGCCCTTACATGTGGCTATAGGACTCTTTCCTTCTTTCTCTCTTTCAGTTTGAACAAACTTCTACCATGTGAGAGCTAAACCTCTCAATCTTGACTTGGCCACATTCAATTTTTGGTCCTTTATGATACCATCACATTAAAAATAGTTCTCTATGCTATCTATTCAATCCACAACTGAATAAAGATCCATTTGTCCACTAAATAGTGGCACACCCTCAAAAGCTTTACTACTTAAAGCCTTCAATGCCTTTAAGAAGGGTTCTTCGTAACTGAAAGGGTTAGGGGTTGGAGCTTCTTCTTCTAGTTCCACTCCTTTATCCCTTTCTTCTTCTTCTTATTCTTCTTCTTTCTGGTCTATCTTATCTTTCATCTTCTCATCTTTGTCTTGGAGTTCTCCCAAGAGTTGCTCCATTTGAGACAACCTTTCTCTTAACGACTTGTTGTCTTCTTCTTGTTCTTCCACCTTTTGGCTAACTCAGCATTAGTCACCATGACATTTTCTTTTTTTGATCCTCCAAGTGTATTCTCTCCCACTGATTTAGTAGGATGAAACATTCACCACAAGCCCGATCTTTAATCAAGCTCTGATACCAATATGATGTAAGTGCTCCAAGGCTTGCTAGCACTGCAGCTAAGAGACCTAGCTTGTCTATTCTAGGAACCTAATCTCCTCTAGGTCCTGAATCAGCTTATATGATTAACTAAGTTGAATTTCAACTCTTCTGTAAGATTTCTCCACTCATGTGCTTCACCCTGAAAGACTAACACCCTTAGTTCAAATCTCCACTTCTCCTACTTACACTTAGTAGAGTCTAAGTGTCAATTTCCACACTAACATTCATGAATCACTTGCAGGGGTGTCCAACACCATGTAGGAATTGCATTTGATCAATTTTGAATCCATCTTGATGGATCTCCTTCACATTTTCAGTCGAGTCCAAGTTTGTGTCTTCAAGAGGCCTAATTAGGCTTATCTCCTTGTAGCCCTTGACAATGTGTTTTTCTCACTTCTTGAAAAACTTTTCCAAAGACCTCAAAATTATAAGACCATATCTAGATACCCTTTTACATTTCACAAAGGAATTTTTAATTCTTAAACCCCTAAGTCATCCGTACATAGGGTTCCTATAAACTAGGTCTTATAGGGCTAATAGGCCTAAATTCTAGGACAATCTGCAACACTATGGAAAACTTGCTCAAAACTTGTCTTCACTGATTGGTATGAACTTGACCATTTCATTATGTCAAGATAAAACTAAACTATAACTATAAATGTACTTAGACCATACAATTCTATCTTTCCCTGCATATGAATGCTCACTGTTACTCCTCCAAACCACTAACGGGATAGTGCATGCTTGCCTAGGGCTTGGACCTAAAAATAGAAACTTGCACTTCTAATACTCCTAACTATACACTTATGTACACTACTAAATCCCCTAACATTTCCATCTACCCTTAGGTGTTTACCATGGTTAGATTTCATGGGGGGAGCCATGACTTGATTGACTGGTCAGGACAAGACCAGTGAACCTCCTAGTTACAAGACAATTTAAATATGACTGTATACTATCTCTAATTGACTAACTCACTAAATTAAAAGTGATTCTAAGTATCCTAAGAACACAAAAAAACCATTAGATTCAAGCACTCAATCCATTAAATGTGACTATTTCAAGGAAATGCTCAGGATTACCGAAAACTCAGAATTCCAGAGCTATATTCAACTTCAAACTTCTTACAAATCAAAAACTAACTGCTTGATTCGAGTCCTTCTCTCCATGATATGCCTTCTTCCACAATTCTAGGGCCTTTTTGGTCAATTCCCCACTCCTAGTTTCAAGGAGAATCCGATGTAACCATGTTGCATGCAACATTTGCAATTATTGCAAATGTTGTCATGACAATAATTTAGCAACTTTTGGCATCTTTTAAATTATGCCTTCTCCCTAAATTTTAGGACCTCTAACCTCTCTATTTCAAGGATCCAAGATCATTAGAGGACCTATGGCATATCTATGTCCTCAATTATGAGTTTAGGACACATTCATGACTCCAACCTCACATTTAACAACTAAGCCTAAGAATTTGAAAATACTACTCACAATGGCTATTAATGTGACCTTAGTCCTAATGACTAACTCACTTAGCCTACATTGCAAAGACCTGCTAAGGTCCAAAAATAAATAACCTATCTTGACTTGGCTGATTTCAAGTACAAGCCAAAATGAACAAACATGGAGGTTAGCCTAGGTGCTCCTGCACCACCTAAAAACTCAAAATACACATCCAAACACCACTCTAAGGAAGACATCATTGGAGATCAAAGCGCTAAAGTCTTAACAAGATTCAGAGAAAAAGGTTCAACCATTGATGAAGAGGTATGCTTACTTTCTCAGATTGAACCCTTAAGTGTTGAAGATGCATGCAATGATTCAGATTGGAAAAGTGCTATGCAAGAAGAATTGGATCAAATAATCAAGAATTATACATGGGAACTGTTCCCTAAACCTCATGACAAGAATGTGATTGGAACAAAGTGGATATTTAGGAATAAGATGAATGAAGAAGGTACAGTGGTAAGAAACAAAGCAAGACTGGTATGTAAAGGATATGTGCAGAGGGAAGGAATAGCTTACACTGATACATTTTCCCCTGTAAGCAGACTGGAAGCTACCAAGTTGTTTATGGCCTATGCAACACTCAAGAACTTCAAAGTATATCAAATGGATGTCAAGTCAGCTTTTCTAAATGGTGACTTGAAGGAAGAAGTTTACATAGAATAGCCTGAAGGATTTAATCTATCAGACAAACCAGACATGGTATGTAGACTAAAGAAAGGACTTTATGGACTTAAACAAGCCCCAAGATCATGGTATGAGAGACTTGATGGTTACTTAACAAAAATATGATTCAAAAAAGGAGTAGCAGATTGTAACTTATTCATAAGAGAGACATATGAAGGATTACTACTTATTGCTATTTTTGTTGATGACATTATCTTTGGAGGTAATGACAAGATTAGTGCAAAATTTTCCAAAGAGATACAAAGTGAGTTTGAAATGAGCATGATTGGACCTATCAAATATTTTTTGGGATTGAATCTAAAAAAAATAGACAAAGGAATATTTATAAATCAATCTAAGTATGTGAAGGAGATATTGAATAATTTCAAAATGGAAGATTGCAAACCAGTAAGCATCCCCATGATAATAGGAAGCAAGCTTTCTAAAGATGATGATTCCATAGTAGTTGACAAGACACTATACAAATCTATGATTGGAAAACTCATATATCTTACTCAATCTAGACTAGATATTTCCAATGTAGTTGCCATTTCTGGAATATTTATAGTTGAACCTAAACAAAATCATGTAATGGCAATCAAAAGAATATTCAGATACTTAAAGGGGACTATAGACTATGGTTTATGGTATCCTAAGTCAGAGAACATACAACTTCATGTGTATACAGATGCATACTAGGAAGGTTGTGTTGATAACAAGAAGAGCACCTCAGGAGGAGCAATATTTCTTGGAGACAAGTTGGTTACTTGGACAAGCAAGAAGCAAAATTGTATCTCTCACTCGACAACAAAAGCTGAGTATGTTGCAGCAGTACTAAATTGTTCAACAATGGTTTGGATGAAACAGGTGATTAAAGACTTTGGTTTTCAGATTGATTATCCTATTGTTATTCACTGTGATAACACTAGCACTATCAATATGTCAAAGAACCCTGTGATGCACGCAAAGATAAAACATGTTGAGATCAAATATCACTTTCTAAGAGAAAAAGTTGCAGATAAAGAAGTAAAGTTGGATTATGTGAGCACTAAAGAACAGTTAGCAGATATTTTTACAAAGCCTTTATCAAAAGATACTTTTGAGTATTTCAGGGAGAAGATGGGAGTAATTCCCTTTCTTGAGTCTGATTAGAATTTGCAGCAAAGAACATTAGTCCTTGCTGACTGATGAATGGTTGACTACTCTACTTCTGGAGTACTACCTGTCTTCATGATGTTTGGCACCCTTTGCCATTGATGTCAAAGGGGGAGTATTAGTAAAGGGGAGCATATACTCTGGGGGAGTATACAATCATGAAAATAAAAATACAGTCAGAAGAGTAGCAATAGTAAATAGGTACCCTTGATGAGGATATTGAGAAGATTGTAAAAAGGAGGATACTTTGGGTTGATGGTGTTTTTCATATCATATGTTGCCATCAATGTCAAAGGTGGAGATTGTTGGAGATTTGTTTCTGTTAAAATTGTTGATTGTATGTTTTTCAGTGATGACAACATATAATATATAGCAGTGTCCTATAAGAAATTATTCGTACAGATGTTTTGGAGCCTTGCATTTTTATTTCCATGGTGTATACATGTTCTGGTTGCTATGTGCATTCACGCAGATTCAGATATGAAGTTTCAGTTGAGTTATGTTATTCTATTTTTCTAGTTATAGTGCCATAGATTATCTATGAAGAGTGGATGAAATTACATTATCTCTTGAGTTGGGCCTATCTTTGGGATATGCGTGTTTGTATTCTTGTTTAGTTATGAGTTAAATATTTTTATCTAAAGACACTAAACATGTTCTAACAGAAGCGAGATAATTGAGTCAATTTGGTAGAGCTAATTATGTGAAGTGTCGCGTCTATTCAGTTTGGGTTGCGTGATTCTAATCAGGTTGTGTGCTTTATTTGGCCGACTAAAGAAATATTGAAGGGACTCCTAAAGCCAATGAAGATCATATCTTTTGGGAAGATACTTATAGTAGTTCATTTGGTGAATGCTTAGTGTGAATGATAAGAGAAGAGACAAAAAAAGTATAGAACATAATGTCCATTGTTTTGGGATAGTAGAGACATTTTTTTAATCAAGAAAAGATCTATGTGAAGAAGAATTGAAAGCATACAACACACTGGAACTGATCAAGACAATAGGTCTACTCAAACAGTTCATTTATCATATATAGTGCATATCTGTTTTACTGAAGGTTGCAACCTTCATCATTTTAGCAGTGAGCTTTTTGGACAGTGAGTCCTCACCCCTAACAGGGTTATTTATAAAAGACTCCTAACAAGGTTAGACCCTTAACTAGGACACTGTACTTATTTCATTGTAAAGAACAACTCCTAACAGGATTGCAAGGTCTTCTAATAGGGATAATTATACTCAAGTACAATTATTTGTGGGTGCCAATGCCCACTGAGGTTTTTACCTATTTGGTTTCACCATAACCAAAATTTTTGTGTTCTATCTTGTGTTATCTAAATGTGTTAATGCTTAATTTTATTCTGTAATTAATTGGAGAAAGAATTAAACTAGCTGATAACTGATTCACCCCCCCCCTCTCAGTTATCCCTTGGGATTATTCTAATAGATACTCTTGACATCTATGACAAATTTATTGAAATCTTTCTCTAGCTTAATTGCTTCATCCAGAATCATATTATATCTCTCCATATCTAGCTCTCCTTTATTAGAAACATAAACCTCTTTATTACATAGTACAGTGTCGAATTCTGAGCCCCATACACCTAGTGGCTTAATCCGATTGTCCTCTGATTTGGTTGGAGCAACAAATCTATTGTAGCTTGGTCCAAACATGTTCAACCTTGCCTCTATCTTATTATCCTTTCCTTTAAAAAAGGAGAAGGTGTCTCCTATTTTCTCTATCTTAGTCCCAACCTAGGTTACTATCTCTGGTAGGTCTAACCTAAGTGGTTGCAAAGATGCTAACCTTTCAAAAAGTGTTGTTCCCCTAGACCAAGTTGCATAATAAGGGTTCAAAATTTGGATAAAATTATTTACCTCTACTTGTAAGCCTGGAATTTTTCCATAGGCTCCATATACTACATCAATTTTATCCTTTATTACATCTACCCTATGCTACAAAATTCGTATCAATGCACCCAAAAAAAAATTATTGTGCTCCTTAACCTCTTGCTCTGTCTCTGCTAATGTTTTCTTTGTTTCCTCTATTTGGATCTCAGCATCTTGTACCTGTTTTGGTTCTACAGGGGAAGCTTCTAGCATATCAAGAATTATTTGTGTGAGCTCTCCTATTAGCTTCTCTTGTGCTTTGATCTTGATTAGACCTAGCTCCCTGTCTTTGACAATATCAGTAGTCTCACTAGTGAGCTTCTTCAAATTTTCAGACATTTGGACAACTTTGGCCTCATTCATTTAAGAAAAATGGGTGAGCACTTGGGAAATCTCCAAGTCTCCTATATTCTAGAATGACCAGATAATCTTGTTTCCTTCAATTTTCTCTTAAATGTTTATTAGGGATGGCTTCTGATCTTTTGGAGCTAGACTCCACATTGCTAATGCCTGGGATTGTATCAAAATCATCTGATCATTTCCCCAACCTATATCTCTGATGAAAACTTTACATCAGGTTGCTTTCTAATTTTATCTATAATAAAAGCAGAAGCCAAATCTCACCCTTCCACTAATAACATACTAGTGGCCTTTACCAGTTGTCTTCCCTCCTCTCGTGTGAATTTATCTAATTCAGAATCATAATCCTACGATGTTTGTAGACCCTCACTGGTCACTGGAACACCACCTGGCAACTGCAATTGTCCACTAACCTGTTGTTGTTTGTTCCATATGAGGAACTCTTTGAAATCCTTAGTCTTGATGAAATTATTATTCTTTAAAAATTTATCTTGATATATCAGTCTTTCATCTGTGCATGTCATGAGAGGAAACTCTATTACCTCTTCATCTTTTTGTAGTTTCTTTCCTGCTCTTATTTTCTTCCTCAACTGATGATCATAGGCTCTGTTACCAGTAATGAGAGCACCAATTCTGTCTTTCTTTTTCTCTTTTTTTTGAGATGGTTCCCCTGTTTCAACCTTTTGTCTTTTTCGTGGGGGCTCATTGGTAACCTTAGTTTCAGGGACCTCTGTTAGGTCAATTATGTTCTCACCCTCAGTTGCTTGTTCTTTAACAAATTCTTGATTCACTGGAGGGGAGCTAGGTACTGAGTACTCTTCATCAATGTCCTCGTCATACTCTGATGATGAGTGCCCCTTGTGGTCCTTCTCTGGTACTACTAGTGCATCTTCCAATTGGTTACATAGTAGAGTATGAGACTCAATCATGGCATCAATCCTCTTTAAATATGGCAAGTATGGGAAGAAACCCCCAAAATAAATGCCTTTTCTCTTTACTTGTCTCTCTAAGTCCATCAATTCATTGAACTTTTCAGCCCTTTTATCAACCTTCTCATCCTCCAATATATTTCTTATTAGGTCTTCTTACATCCATTCCTCATGATCCTTTGTATATGGAATGGTGGGTGTCAACAATTTCTTGGCACTTAAAAGAAGCCTTCTATGTCTATGTATCTGTATAGGGCCAGATTCATTTTGTAGTGACTCATCCAATTGTTCACTAGATCTAATGCCCTTTTACCAATTGTAAATTTATAGATGCTAAACTATCTTGGGGTAAATGTACCCTTCCTGTGAGGAGAAAGGTCTTCCTTGTTTGTCAAAATTAGTTGCCTGATGAATTCCATTGCTGCAATCCTTGGTGGCACATGGAATGGTAGGACATGGGGTGGATGAGTACAACCATACACCCTGATCAATGTAAAATTATTCTCATAGTAGAAGTAACCCCAGTTGTGATCTCTTGGCCACTTATCAAGATATTGGAATGGCCTTAATAGATGTATCACCTTCACTACTAGCCTTGTCTTGTCTACTCCTAGACACTTAAGTATTGGATATACTATCCAATTTTCAAAGGCACAAAATTCATGTTCCCTCGAGGTGTAATTCCACACTCTCATCATAAACTTAATGGGGTTGGCCTGGTTCTGGTGAAACCTTTGAGGCCTCAAATACTGACATTTCATAATAGGAAAGTTGTAGTATAAGATCAAATGCATTAAAATGGAGTAGTGCATGAATCTCAGATTGTCCTTCTTGTTCTAGATATCAATGAATCCTTGATGCATTTGATGGATTATATACTATATATAATAATAATTGGTGCTTGTATGAGGGCTATGCATATGCAAGACCATCATAAGGATTTCTGAGGTGATTCTCTCAGGTCCTCCACCCTTTCCTAACACTCTGCACAATGCATATGATATATACTTCATGTAGAATTTTAGATCCTTGTAGTAGTATGGAGCAGTCCCTAGGATGGGTGCAATTTAATTTTTCATTCTCCTTGGAACATGATGGTCCTGAATCAATTTGGAAGCATTGCAAGGATCTCTTGTACACCTATTCTCTAAACTCTTCAAGTTTATCTCTGTGGCCATAGGATGGTATACATTGAATGCTTTCATGAATGAGTTTATATCTAGGGTTACAAGGATTTTTCCATCATCCCTTTTTATGGTTTTGGTTAGGGTATCATACCTAATAGCCATTTTTAAGATAAAATTAGCATCTAAAATGATATCAGGGATTGTTAATTTGGCCAATCCATAGGTCCATGGGTTCAATATTGGCACATCTTCATCACTATTATTATAAAATTAATTGAACAAGGAATAACTAGAAGAGCCTAGGGTTTTAGCATCCCTAATGAAATGAAAATCATTAATGAGAATATTACCTCTTACCTTTCTATTTTGGCTTGATCCTGGCAAGAGAAAGATGAATTCTTCAGAATAATTGCACTTCCCTTTCATTTCATCTTCGGTATCACCACTTCTTACACTGGTTGAAGCTACACTCATTGCCTGACTCATCTTTTTTTATTCCAATTTATATTACCAATATTGAAACAAATCTCCTACAAACCCTCACCACATGTTGTCAATTACTTAGTGAATTGAACTTTTGAGCACTGAAAATACCACCAATCATAATGCCTTTTGAATTCTAAACCAGGAAATCACTTCTTTCAAAACACACTGCTAGAAAAATCTACTCTTCTTGGAAAATGCTGATCTTTAAAAAAACCTTAGCTCTGAAAACTTGGAAGGTGATGAAATAAAATGACAATGAATACACTTACTTATATCTCAGAAATCAATGCAGCCATCTCTTTGAAACTTGTAAAATTACAATTCAATCACTTATGCCATTAGTTTATATACTTTGACATCAATTCTGATTCTACCCGTGGCATTTCAAACTGACATGCAATCAATTATCAATGAGTGAATTTTTCTTATTTAAACCTTATAAAATTTGAAAATAGATCAAAATCAAATCTGATTGCCTGTCATTAAACATAACTCGACCACTTTTCCATCTAGCATAAATGTTTGAAAATCTATTGGTTGGCAACTGTCCACCATGGCACCAAAGAAAAGTGTTCACTTTAACTTTGGTTCTACTTCTAGTGACCTCGTGATTGTGTAATCTCTTTGTCGCCGAATGTTCATTCTAACTGTGGTTTCATACTGAGACTTAGTGACTGTCATTGGATCAATCTCCAGATCAACGATTATCTTCTGTTCACTTGATGAAATCTCTTAACTCATGATCTTTTGAGGACACCACGAAAAAAAATATTTGTCTCTTAATCGTTGTATGATTTTACCTTTATTATTTTCATCTGGAGATAACCTGACTACCATTGATCTTCTTTTATCTGCATCTAACGGTCAGTGCCAAGTCTCTAGATCTTCAAAGTAAGCCCTAATTTTTTAGGAGACTTTGCGAATGCTATCTCCAAGTCGCCAGGTGTATTCTTTACTTTGAATTTTCATTAGAGACTACACGACTGATGAATACGTGTCTCAATTCTCCTTTTGTCTCTTAATTGCCAGATCTTATTTGACTTTTCAAATTCTTATAGCGACCTCACGACTGCCGTTGGATCTCTTTTCATCTTGAGGTTGTCGCGAAGTCTCTTGATTCTTAACTTAACCCATGACTTCTTTCGCGACTAGGCGACAACACTAACATTAAAATTGACATCTAGCTCAGGCTTGATTAGGAGACCTCATGACTGTAGAAACTTAGTGTCGGTAGATAATTTTTAAACTATATGGTTTATTTAGAGACTTCCCGACCACCGTTAGATTTGATTTGAGATGAAAGACCTATGTTAAGTCTCCATATCTACTAAGGTATATTCTTTTTATTAGGAGATAACATGGAAAAGCCTTTTCACCAAGTCTCTAGATAGAATGGAATATTCTTTTCACTTCACGAGACTAAGTGACTAACATAATAAGAACATGCTTTATTCTTAGACTTAAGTTACAAAAAAGTAACTTGAAAATAGAAACTCGACTAAGATTTGTAGGATTTTTTATATTTTCTAATAGAAACAAGCCTAGGACTTAGGGTTTTTGACATTATTCACTAGGTTTAGGGTTTAAAACATTATTTGTAGAGATATTTAAGCAATTTTTTGATAGGACTTTCAACATTAGAGCCTAGGAATGACAGGCAACTTCAAAATTTTACTGGACAAACTACTAACTGGAAATACAACCAACACCTTCCTAAAAAGTTAGCACCCATTAATTGGATTGCTTTTAGGACCTAATAGATCTAATTTTAGTGATTCCTAGATCCAAACGTATTTATGCTTAACTTCCTAAATCTATCTTGTTCTTTTCCTGAGACTTTAGACACTTCCCAATCCCCATATCTAATTTTAAATTAACTCTTGCAAGACTAGGGTGAACCAAGTTGGACTTGTCCTTGGGGGTTGGTTTTCAGTAGGATCCTCACCCAATGTGGGGGTATTTTATTTCTTGATCTGAGTGTGGTTAGTCATGCATTTTTGAGTCCCAAAATGAGTATAAAATGGGGTCTTCTCCTCTCATTTTGAAATACATTACAATTCATGAAAATTAATTACTATTGCATGCAATCACTATCTTCATGCAAGCGATCTATATGCAAAATATATTTCAAGTGCGAGAAATCAAGCATTCAAGTTGTGCAATTGAAGTGGTAGATTCAATATTTGAATGGAATCATTCCATTGAAAACCACCAAGTCTCAAGTCTTATTTTATCAAATAAAAGGCAATCTTGTTTCCTTTATGCAAGTTTCTCTCCCATGGTGGCCTAGTGGAGTAATTCTCAAGCCAGAAACAAGATCAATTCCTCTTCTCCTTTGTGATATAAAGATTACATTCATTGAATATCTAGGATTTCGTAATTGTACATCCCTTGCATTCGGGAAGTCATCCTTAATTCTACAACACATTACAAGCATACATGCATCCTTGTGGAGTTGACTCATTTCTATATCCACCCATGAGGTTTTCCATGAAAGTTAAACATGACATTTATCTTGTTTACATTTATTTTCTATTTCATTTCAAGATTAATTACTATACAGGGGCTTGACCAAGGCAAGCCCCTTTCTTCAATAATTTCCCCTTTTTCTTGTGGGTAGGAATAGATTTTCAGGTATTGGATCGTATATTTTAGAGTTGTAGAGCTAGTGGCTGATACTATAAAGATTTCATCATTTTTTGAGTCTCCAGTATAAGGTTAAATTTTTAGGATGAGGTTGACTTGATTTGGAATTGTCCTTTGGATCTGGAAATATCACAGTTGGGAATCCAAGGTCTCAAGGTTCCATATCTAGAGAAGTTCCCAGTTCTGATAGTTTTGCGACAATCATTTCCAGATCTGATGTTTTTTCCTCCTCTCCTAGCTTTCAAGGTAAGTTCATTCTTCTTATTTTCATTTATCATTTATTGTTATACATCATATCTCCTATCATATCTTTTTAATAATTATTTTATTTATAATAGTTTTCACTCCTTTCATAGTCATTCGTATCATTTTACATATCATTTGTAGTTTGACATTATAGTAATCCATCCCCAATACCCCATCCTTAAATCTTGATCTTGCATTAACACCCCTTCATCTTCTTGGATTTTTCTTATCTAATTTTGGATTTTTGGGTGATCCTTTTGTTAGAATGTATATGAATAACTTAGAGGGGGGGTGAATCAGTTATCCTCAAGTCTAGATGTACCAATTGAAACTTTATAGTACTTTAAACAACTTAGATCTACTCAGAAGCAATAGCATAAGTCAACAACATATATATGCGATTTAGTGTTCAAATGTAGTAAGCTTGTAGAAACTTAACAGTAAAACATAACATAAACATTTACACAATTTGACACCAGTATTTAACATGGAAACCCAAATTGGGAAAAACCACTAGTAACATGCTACCAAGTTTTCACTCTTCTAAAGTGAGCTCTACTAAGAGCCAACCTTGTTAAAGGTTACAAAACACATTGCTAAATGTGACCTGGTTAAAGCTTTTAATCACCCTGTCAGGAGTGGCCTTGTTAGAGGTCTTAGAACATTCCACCTAAATGTCACCTTACTCAAAGGATTTATAATATGACTATTAGGTCACCCTGGTTAAAGGATTTTAACTGATACAATGGTTAGAAAGTAATCAGCAGGTGTGATCTGATACATACAACTTACTTTGCAAATCCAGATCCTATTCATCTCTTATGCTAATTCACTGAGTGGCCTCCATTCTCATTTCGATCTTTAGGTCTGATTAGAAATTTCTCAAGCAATCAATTTCACAACTCTATGCTTCTTTGTTTAGCCTTCTTTTCTAGTTCATGCCAATCAGTCAATTAACCTTGCGATTCTCTTGCATACACTTTTCACATACACACATTTGAATAACCCCTTGAGGTTATCTTATACCTCTTTATCTAGGTAAAATAAATCTTTGTCTCTTAATCAAGATCGTAGATCCTAGGTTAGGTCAGATCCAACGGATCTCTCCATCTTTACATTTAATTTAACTCTCCAAAGCAATCACAAATTAGATCTTGAATCCATGCATTAATTATGGTTACCCATGCATTTAAATTATATGGACCAAACATGCTTATCCTTAATTAACTTTACGAATCCCAATAAATTCAATTATGTGAGCTAGAGATCTCAAATCTCAACAATTACCAAAATACTGTTGCTCGGCCAACACTGTGTTCTTCCACTTGGTCCTCACTATTTTCCTTGGCAATTTACTGGCACTTGGTCGACACTTAGAAATTATGCTAGGAATACACTGGTCCTCGGTCGACACAAAATTTTCTCAGCATATATTGTTTCTAGTAACCTGACATCTTGACTTAGTGTTATGGATAAACAACACATTACTTTTCCAATGTGCCAACTGATCAAGTACCCTTGTGATTTCCCATAATTCAATCATTTCACTTGGTCTTCTTATTATCCTTGCCTTCAAATCTTCTTCAACAATCAATAGATATGGTACTTCAAACATATAGCAATAGTCTCACACATTAAGGTTTGACATCAATGACAAAACAACAATTGTTTATATTGTATCTTTCCAAAAATCTCCCTCTTTGGCATTGACGACAACACTAAACAATAAAGCAATAATTTTACAAACATAGTTACCATACAATCCAAAAATTCTACATGCTTCCTTGATATGAACAAATCTTCATTAATGTCTTTAGCTTCATTCTGATTCTCATCTTGTAAAACATTTCTCCCTTTGTGTCTGTAATCACACTGAAATATTTCTATTTCTGTTCATATGTAAACTCTCTCTTTCAGTAAAATCTCCCTATTTCTCTAAGTATAGTAATCTCTCCCTCTTTTAGTAAACTTCTCCCTCTTTGACAACAATGCCAAAGACATTGACATCTTCATCATGAAGATTTTTCTGTTCTAACTCAGTATCATGTTGTTCCTGTCATCTTGTTTATGACTGATCCTTTTTCCTATCCTTGTCTTTCTTTCACAGCTCTAGGTAGCATCCTAAAGTGTGACTTCATGTGCATCAATGTGTCAAATATTCTGAATATAACATTTGATGCAACAGTTCCATTCTGAACTAATTAGCCTCAGTTAGGGGAATCAACCCTAATTTACCTCATAGATACTCATGAGCATCTTTAGGTAGTTCTTTTGTAAATATGTTTGGTAACTATTCCTTAGTATGCACATATTCCAGTCTCACTTCCTTGTGTTGAACTAGCTCCCTTAAGTAATGATACTTGATAGCTATATACTTTGTCTTAGAGTGCATCACAGGGTTCTTAGAAATATTAATGGCACTCATTTTCTCATAATATATAACAACTAGTTCTATGATTTCTTCTTTCATACCTTTCAGTAGTATCTTAAACCATACAATATTAGAGTAGTTAACTGCTGCTACCACATACTCAGCTTCAGCTGTAGATTATGAGGTGCAATTCTATTTCCTGATTTTTCATGAAACCAATCTCTTTCCCAAAAGAAATGCGCCACCTATGGTTCTTTTCCTGTCATCCACATTTCCAGCCAAATCAAAGTCAGTGTAAACTCTGAGCTCAAAATTATAATTCTTTTTGTAATACATACCATATTCATTTGTTCCTTTCAAATATCTCAGAATTCTTTTTACTACCATCATATGAGTTTCCTTGGGATTGGCAGAAAATATTGCAACAATTCCAACAACCAGAGCAATATCAGGTCTACTATATACAACATATTGCATCTTTCCAATCATTGACCTATAAAGGGTCTGATTCACTTCTTTTGTATCATCATTTTTTGTTAACTTCTATCTAGTAGCCATGGGTGTACTCACTGGTTTTTATTATTCCATGGAAAACAATTTTAGTATCTCCTTGACATATTTTGATTGAGTAATATAGATACCATTTTTCATTTGATATATTTGCAAGACAACAAATAATCTGATTTCACCAAACATAGACATCTCAAATTTAGTTTGCATCTCTTTTGCAAATTTTTGGCATAACATATCTTGCCCACCGAATATAATGTCATCAACAAAAATTTCAGCTAATAAAGTACCTTTATTTTGCTCTGTCTTCAAATACATATTACTCTTGTCATTGGTTCTTGCAAATCCAATCTTTATCAAATAATTGTACAATCTCTCATACCATGCTCTTGGTGCTTGCTTTAGTCCATATAGTTCCTTGTGTAATATGAAAACCATGTTCCTCTTGCTTGGGTCAACAAATCCATCAACTTGTTCAATGTACACTTCTACTAATATTCCATTTAGAAATGTTGACTTTACATCCATCTGATAAAATTTAAAACATTCATAGGCTGCACACGAAAGTAAGGTTCTGACTCCTTCGAATCTTGAAACTGGGGTGAATGTTTCTCTATAATCAATTCCTTCCTCTTGTGCATAACCCTTACATACTAGTCTATCTTTATTCCTTGTTACTTCTCCATGTTCATTCACGTTATTTATGATTACCCACTTAGTATGAATTACATTTTTGTCATTTAGCCTAGGTACAAGTGTCCAAGTCTTATTCTTCTGAATCTGTTCAATCTCTTCATTCATGGCTTGTATCAAGTCATCATTTTGTAAGGCATCTTTTACTGTTTTAGGCTCAAAATCACATAACAGGCATGTACTGTCTCTCAACTTACTTCTTGTCATAACTACAAAATCCTTTGATCCTATCATTTGATCAGATTTGTGGTGCCTCCTTACATAATTTTCTAGAGTAGGTTCTTTCTTTGCTTCAGATTCATTGTTCTTGTTCAATTTAGGTTGATTTTGTGTCTCGGCATCTCCATCAAATAGCTCGGCAATTACCTGTTATTGCCAGACAGCCTCATTCTATGACTCGGCAGGTGCTAGTTGTTGCTCGGAAACCTCATTCTTAGGTTTAGGTAATACATTAGAATCTTCCTCATCCAGATAGACAAATGATTTGTAACTTTAAGGTTCTTGTGTGCTTTCTGCTTCATTTCTTTCTACATATTAATCAATTCTAACATTTTCACTTTCCACAATTTTGTTAGTGTTAGAATACAAACATTTATATGCTTTACTTTTAGTTGAATAGCCAAGAGATATGTCTTTCTCACCTTTAGCATCTAGTTTTCCATTTTGTTTATCCTTCAGTATGAAGCATTTACTTCCAAAGACTTTGAAATATATTACATTAGGTGCATATCCACACCATAGCTCATAAGGTGTATCATTAGTAACTTTTTTAACATGAACTCTATTTAGGGTATAGACTATTGTATTCACAGCTTCTCTCAAATATTTTTGTGCAACATTTTTCTCCATCATTAGTGTTCTGGCACAGTCCATGATAGATCTATTTCTTCTTTCAGTAATACCATTTTGTGGTGGTGTCCTAGGTGTAGACATATATCTTTTTATACCTTGGTCATTGAAAAACATGTTAAAATTATTAGAAATAAACTCGCCTCCTTATTCAAATCTCAAACATTTCAAACTTTTACCTGTCTCCTTTTCAAATTTTGCCAAGAACCACTTAAATAACTAGAATGCATCAGATTTTTCTTTAAGAAACATAATAGTCATCATTCTAGAGTAATCATCAACAAAGAGAATGAAATATCTATCTCCAGAGTAACTTTTCTCACCAATGGGACCACAAAGGTCAGTATGAACCAATTCCAAAATTTCCTCAGAAGTATGAGTCTTTCTTTTGAAACTAGATTTAGTGATTTTTCCTAATTGACATTTCTTACACATTGCATTTTCAGGTTTCTTTAACTTAGGTAACCCTCTAAAATTTTTCAATTTTGTTATTCTTACCAAGTTATCAATGTTTACATGACACAACCTTTTATGCCATAAACAAACATCATTACATTGTGCAAACAAGAACGTCTCATCAACTAAGTCAAGATAGAATAAGTTACCTTTTGTTTTCTCTCCACTTCCAACTAGTTCTCCAGTGGCATCATAGATCTTTTCCTTCTTGTGATGGAATTCAACTCTGTAACTAGAAGTATTCAGTTGTGCAACACTCAATAAAATATAGTTAAGATCATCAACCCAATATAAATTGTCACATCTGATCTTGTCAATCAAGTAAATTGATCCTTTCCCTTTAACAATACATGATGCATCATTTCCAAATTTAACATAACTGTCATTGCACTGATCTAATGTTTCAAATTTATCCTTGTCACTAATCATATGATATGAACAACCACTATCAATAATCCAATGGTCACCTTTACTTATATAATAAATTAGTGCATTTTTCTCATCATTGTCATAATCATCTTTCATAGCAACATACACAACTTCTATATCATTTTCGTGAGAATTATCAGTTCCACTATCAAAGGCTTCTTCACCTATATAGAAAGACTTCTTACCTTTGTCTTTGTAATCCTTATACTTTCTAAAGTCTTAGTCATCCTTTATGTCTTTGTACTTGTTGTCTCTTCTTTCATCTTTGTTATTCTTATCAGGACATCTAGCAATAATATGACCAACTTTGTTACATGAAAAACAAATGATAGGAAGTTTACCTTTGAATTTTCCTTTTCTTCTAGATAGTATTTTTTCCATAAGTGCCTCAAGTTCTTCCAGATCATCATCTGTAGTGTCGTTGTCACCGTTTACACATTTCTTTCCTTTCTTTGATTTGTTAAGGACCAACTGGGATCTGAATACAGAATCAATAGCTTGTGGAGTGTAGTTATCAAAATTTGACATCTCAAATCTAGTAATTCTACCTACTAGACCTTCTAAAGTCAAATTTTTATTAGGAGTACATCTTAATTCTTGAATTGCAGAGACTCTAATAGCATATACAGGAAGAAGATTTCTTAGTACTTTGCTCATAATGGTGTTATCGTCAATAGTTCCATTTTCTCCTCTAATAGAATTCACAACTTCCTTTTTCCTACCATAGTATTGAGCTATATTTTATCCTTCTTGCATTTTCATTTCATCAAACTTACCTCTGAAACTTTCAGATTTGGCTCTCAGCACATTTGTGTTGATGGGACTTTGTGACCAGATTTGCTAACAGAGGTAAGTTATCACCGGGTACCGGGGTACCGGCCAACTTCACCTGTAAAGGTTTTTTGGGGAAATGAGATTCCCTGGGCCTCCAAGCACATGAGAGTTGGGTCTCAATAGTGTGGGGCTCAGTTGGGAGATGTGACTATTTTGTTTGAGGGGGATAGCTAGTTATCTTAACTCATCTTCTCTTGGGATTCAGATAAGTGGGGTTTTCTGCAAGCACACATTCATTTAACAAATAAACTTCAAAAGATACTATAGATTTAGAAAGATTTCATCTAAATATAGTTATACTAAACATTCAAAACATCGACAATTATTTAACACACTACACTAAATACCGAAGAAACACAAGACCATCAACTCATATTTTACAAGTAGCAAAGGAAAGGAGGTTGTTAATCTACTTTAAGTACTAGAGAAAAGGACATGACGGACACAAAGAATAGAATACCGTTAACCCAGAAGATAGAATGCCAACAAAATCATTGAGAGAACTCTTTCTTCTTCATTAACATCTCTTCTAGCAAGCACTAGTGCATATTATGGTGGTGGCTCCAAGGGAGAATTTAAATACTAAAAGCTTAGAAACTATGGAGCAATGAGCTCTGCAACTAAGAACTGAGATAAGCAAATTTCTATTATCTATGGACTACAAAATCATCAATTTTTCTGACCCTTGGAATGAGGTCAGACTTAATATTTATACACCAAGTTTGACCTAAAACTTAACCTAATTATTTTACACTTTACAATATAATATCATTTCCGGTGGTCGGTACTACTTGCGCCATGCTACAAAATACCTCGAGATGGAGAAGGTTTGACATGTCAGAAGAATGAGACAAGAAAAGAAGAGTGGAAGAATCGGCCTTGAGAAGGGAAATGGGAGGAGAAGGAAGAAATATGATTCCCCAGAGATCGAGGCTACATGCCTCATAAATAGGAAAGTGGCACCTTGTCTCTGATGCACCAGGTGTAACATTGAAGTGGCACCTTGGGAAGACCATCTGTCAGAAACCTCTTTCCGAGCTGACGTGCCTTGTTGCGGTTATCTATTTTCTGACATCTTTTATTATAGTTTTGAAAGTGACTGGTCGGCCTAGGAAACCGAGACACGGGTCACTTTAAAGAATACAAAAATGAACCACACTGGATCTAGGACTCCAGGATTCGAGATCATGTGCCCCAAAGAATAAATGAATACCAAAATTACATCTCTTGACTGATCATCTAAGGGATCCTGAGGACTGTATTGTTTCTTGTGGTCATTGAAAGTCTGGAGGAGATGGGAGATCCCATCTTCATCGATATCCATAAGTTCGGCCCTATGGTACTTGGCCACCTCTATCTACTCACCCAGGTCTAGAGCATTTGCCTTAAATTCTTCAGTCATATTTGCCACATCGTGACCTCTAAGTGCCATGTGAGTTATTCACTTCATCTTTGCTCCATCTATCCCCTCTAGGGATTGGTATCTTGATATCATTAATTTCTCAAACTTCCCCAAAACATACTCCTCCAAAGTGCATGTATCGGTGCTAAGCATATCAACTTTGGACACCCTCAAAAAAAAATACTTATACGAATTGAAAGAATATTGGACTGCATTGGCCTTATCAAGCAGGGTCCCCAAAAGTTTCTTGATTACCCCCAATGTGAGGTCAAATATGGAGTGTTGATTCCTTAAAAAATCAAATGACTCCTCTCCAAAAATTTCAGATTCGAAGACAATCTCCTCCATGATGGCAAGGAGTTCTTCGAACTTGACCTTCCATGCCTTATATTTTTCAATATCTCCCTCCTAGATGGAGATAGTAGTTTTGAACTGGTGCAAGACATGGCGGGCCACATATAGGTCTGGGAGTGTAGACACTAAGAAATGCTAGACGTTTCACACTTGCAAGGTAACCCATTCATCAACCACTTGGGCTTTTCTCTTCATCACCCATAGTGAGTCTATGTCACTTTCAGGAAGTGGTGCATTGGATGTGGAGGCACCCAGGGGAATTACACTAATAGGCTAGGCCAGCTCCGTTAGAAACCCCATAAGGTTTTCATTTTTCTCTTTCTCTGCATTGAATTTTTGAGCTTCTTTCTCATAGCGAACCTCTACTACCTTGGCTGCTTCTTTTAATAGGTCTAGCTCACCCTATTTTCCTCTCTTCCTCAGTGAAACCTCTATGAAATTGTAATCTCTAGCCTTAGCTATTGCTTCATCCACATCTAGGGAAGGTGTCACAAGCACTATGACTATATCTCCATCCGGCCCAGTCTGAAGGGTATGGACTGTCCGGGCTTTCTTAGCCTTTGGCAGGTTTTGTGCATGTGCCATCATCTCCACCAAGGAGTGATGGGCCATGGGTGTTGTCGCGACCTTCCTCTTTTGAGATTCCACCAACCACTATGGCAGTAGGGGTGGCTTTGAAGCCAAAATTTTCTCTTGTGATTTCTCTCCAGGATTTTGTCATGCCCCTTCAACCGTATGAGACACTTCTGGATCCTTCTCTATATCTTTTGGTTCACTGGTGATACCTACTCTGATGGTACCTACTTCTATTCTGATGTCTACATCCTTGGCAATATTAGGATCATCATTTTTTTCCCTGGGGTTTTCTTCTTCATCTTTCTCCTACTCTTTATCAACTTTTGTTGCTGGGACCTCCTCCTCTACTGGTGTATCTTCTAGAGGTGGGGGAGGTGTCAGGCCAAGATTCAATGTTTGGGCCACTGTGATCACTTCCCTAAATGTTACCTTTGGTGGCGGCATCTTGAACATGATAGTTGGGGTCACGGTTGTTCCCATGGGTCCGGTTTCCCCAACTGATGCCATCTGTTTGTCCTGGGTCTACTTGCCTTCCAAGACCTCTTCAATCTATACTTCTGGGACTTTGGAAATCTTCACCTGTTCTTGCCCCTTTTCTTCTCCTGTCCTGGCTACCTATTCTTGTGCAGGATCTTGCTCCGGGAGATCATCCTATATAGCAATTTCTTCCGCTGAGTGTATGATGTCCCCCTACAAGTTTCCAAATTCATCAATTCTAAACACATCATCAAAATCATCATGGGGTGGGGGATTCTCTGGGATGTGCTCTGGTTCTTTCTCCGGCTCTCGGGAGTCAAAAGAAACAATTTGTATTTCTAGGATGTTTGGCATCCCAAGTTTTGTCTCTATCCTTGGCTTTGGATTAAGCCTCTTCTTTTTCCTAGACACCAAAAGAGGCCCTGCATCCCTTAGAGTTTCCTACTCCTCTTCTGCTCCACTTCCTGTTGCTCAAACCATTAATGTGGATAGTGAAGGGGAAGAGGGAGGATGAACGGGGCCGGTCATGAGGACCAGGGTGGCCAACCTTGTGATCAATTTTTCCTTCATCTGCTGGGAGACTGCCAGTGTTTTTTGCATCTATTCTTTTATGGGGGCTGCAGATGGGGCTCACGAAGGGGTCCCCATGATTCCTTTTCCCCTTTCCTCTCCCTGCAAAGAGGTTCTAGCTCTAGGGATCAATCTCAATGTTGCTGGGCCAACTCTACGGGTACTCCCCAGACATGCCCTCTTGAAATACTCATGGCTACGCTCGACCATGTTGCGGGTGATATCTTCAATAGTTGGCCCCTCCCAAGAATTTCAATTTATTGGAGGGAGAGCCATCTTATCTTTTCCATTTTCTTGTACTGGAGGTCTATTGTGGACCCGGTGTCTGAGAAGTTGCCCAAGAATTTTTGGAAATTCAACCTCTCCATCATCCCTATTGTCATCCAGATGAAGTGTCAGCTCCAAACTTCAAAATAATCTTGGCAATCTTCTTAGAAGTCCTCCATGTGGAATATGTGGGGCTTTGATGCCTAAGGAAGTGTTGTCGCAATCTTGCCTAGCGGATCGAAGTTCTTCTACACCAGATAGAATTCTATTAGGCCCAAGCTTTTAAGTTTGTTGTCTGCCTCTTTAGCTATGGCTAGAATGCATGTGTAATTCCCACAAGTGATTGGGAATGGAACATTCACACCTTCTTTACAGTGTATAAGGCGTGCAACTCCAGCATCTGTCGGCAATATTCTAGAAGGATTATTTTGTTCCCACAGTGTTTGGGCAAAAAATATGGTTTCCCAGAGAAGCCAGTTACCCGAATGTAAGTATGTTGCTAGAACTAGATATAATAATGGCCATAACTTCTGACCAAATCCATGGCCTCCTTAGAGAGATGGCACCCGATGTCTCGACTGGGTGTGAGAAGATGGTAATAGATGAAGGCATCACTAACCTGACAAAAGTTGAGGAAACTAGCCTCCCATTGGATTTGTGGGGAATAATCCTAAGGATTATTTTTCTCCAGGCCAACTCCAAGTTCACCTAATGTGAGTAGCCCATTTGTGATGGGACATTGTTGTGCTAAGGCCCAGAGAACATAGGATGTCATATAAAACTTTGAGGTATAGGCCACTTGAAGAAATTGTGAGTCCACATGATTAGAAATTATGGTAGCCCAATCAAAATACTACTTGCCGGTGGAGATACCGAGTAGGAAGTAATACATCCACCCTGAGAATTCCCAGGCATGGGGTTGCCCAAAAATCCTGCAAAATGCTATGATTCCCATTTGGATGATTTCCTTGAATTCAAATCTAGGGATCTCCAACTTCATCCTTTTTGAATCTTTCTTTGGGGTCTTTAGCCATTTTTTATTTATATATTGTCGTGCCATAACCTCAAGCTGCTGAAATTGTGCCAAGGCATCAGATCAGGTGACGACAACTGCCTCGTCAAACTGGGGAATCCCTAGACCTAACTGAAAAGTTGCGGCATCCAGGGAAACCATGGGTGTAGGGTATCCAGTTGGGACTAGAATGACGAGCATGATGACCCAGACAAAGGAGTTTTAGTGTACCATGAGAGTGAGGATGAGTTTCGGGGCTTGCACAGAACATGGTAAGCAAGCGGCCTTTAGAATATAAAACTCTCCAACATTGATGGACAATTGGTCTTCGGCCTACTACTGAATGAACATCATTTTGACCAAGGCCTACACTTCAGACCACATCCTGACGCTAGTGTCAGTCACCAAATAGACCTGGGATTCAATCTTTGATCTTGTAACAACATTGTCTTTCAAATATTTCATGCTGCGGGGAAGTTTTTCCAAGGCCCTCTCAATTTTGGACCTGATGGCTGCCCTGGTGACTACCGTGGAGGGGATCTCTGGGCTCCTGGGTGGTGAAGATGTGGAATCCTCTATCATAGTGAAAGTGAGATGTTTGAAAACCTACAAGGTAAGGAGACCGTTAGAACTTTCATAAAATAGAACATTACTTCAGATTCTGGAGAACTTACCACCGCATTGCGCACTTCACCTGAAAAGTTAGTTTAGGTCAAAATTTGGAAAGATATGTATATAATATCAACTTAAGAATTCAACCAAAATCTGAGCTTGGTGGTTTCATCATACTTGATAGAAGTAAAATATGGGAGGGGCGAGGACATAGGACCCAAAGTCTGAAAAACTAACCATTGGGAGACGTAACTAGAAAGTGAGTTGTTAGGACCACGTGGGCATCACATGGCTATGCAATAAATAGGGAATTATGGTGACGATGGTACGAACTATCTAAACAGACATGAAGTGGAGGCCACTTGGGCAGTCTTGAATGCATGTATGGGACATAAATTTTTCATAAAGGTTGATTGACGGTGGAGAGAGAAAACTACCATGGTTGAAACCAGCAGAGAGCCGAGCTCCAACTAGGTGGTATTCTGCCATGTGGATAGCTCGCAAAATCAGATGAAATACATAGAAATCATGGCAAGTTAGAGGTGAAACTAGAAGAATACACATGAAATATACAACCATGCACAGCAGAGCTAAAGGATATATACATAAAAATATAGAGGGCCAAAGGCCAAAACACACATACAAAATATACAGCACCCACAACCTTTTTCACAGGTTTATATAACTACACATATTTATACAAGTTATCCTAAGACAATGTACACTATTGACATTAATATATAGTTGTGCAGAGGGTGGATAACCCTCTCATAGAGCCAACCCACCAACGGGCGGCAAACCCAAAAAAAACATGAAAAGGAAAACCAGAAAGACCTAGCGGAAACAAAACCAGAAAGAAAGGGACAAAACCAAAAACTAGAAAAGACAAGGGAAAAGACCAGAGAACCTACCTGGAAGATGAACACAATGAAGAAGGTAGGAATGGGATCATCTTGCAATGATCTCAACCTAGGGATTACCATAAATAATTACCACCAAATCACTGGTTAATAGCCACTAAATGCGACAGCAAAAGTGGTTTGAAGTCATCTTAATTCTCTTTGATTCGCTCTGGATGCACAAGTATCTAATCACGGTAACTGTAAAAATGATGTGTAATTTATATTTATACCCAAGTAAAATCTAGTTACCCTCTTCTTCTTGAACTCCAAAATAGGAAATCCTCCGGACTCTGGGCCCAGGGATTCCATGCCACCATACCTTCTTGCAAGGAGAGGACATTGTGGCAGAGTATCCCAGAGTTCAAAATCTAGCTCTAGAAAGAACAAACTCTGGGACCAAGTCTCAAAGGAATGAAAGACAAAAACAAAAAGAAAAAAAACCTCCCCCGGGGAGGGAAAGCTAGGAGAAGAAAACAAAGAAAACAAAAGAGAAGGCAAACAAGGCAAGAGCCAAAAGTGAAAAGAGGGGACCCAACATTTTGCACATAGAATGTAGCAACGGGTATGCATCACATAAAAAATGGTGACTATCTGGGACAAATACCTTAGCACATTTGAGAACTGCAGAATCTTTGGTTAGCAAAACTGAAACCAATTGTTACTCAGAGCATCTTGTTTGTAAGGCGCGAAGCATCTGAGACAATCTGGCTCATACATGATTCAATCCTTGGTCTTTCGTCAGTTGTGCAGTGTGTTCTGTAGAAGAAAATTAAGCCGATGAACTATGGGAGAAGAAAAGAAGAGGAACTAAATCTATCGATCCAAAGTCTTCAAATTTTCTCGTTTCTCTCAGATACCGGAGTTTTTCCATCCTTTTCCCTTTTTATCCTTATCATTTTATTATTTTCTGGATGAGAAGGCGGTACTTCTTTCACCATTAAGCTTAATATTAGCTAATTTTAACGATGGTACTTCTTTCACCCTTCCATCCAACTCAATTTTCTAAATGGGGAAGAAAACCTTCAGACCCAGAAAGAAGTTTTAAAAGTTCAGACTTGGGCCGACAAACCACTGCGACCGATCTACTCTCGGTGTGTCTGATTACTTGTTCCTTTGATTTTGATTTAACTAGTTGTTAGACTTCTAGGGATAAATCCAATGAAGATTACTCATAGCTTGTTACCAAACTTACAATAAATCTGGAGACCGGACCAATTTGACCATGCTAACAATAGATTCCAAGTTCACTGTAATTCAAAAGGTACCATCCCGGTGACTAGATGTTATGCAAGGCATATCAGCCTACAAAAGGGGGAGAAAAAACACTGGAAAACCAGAAAAAGAAAGAACAAAGCCAAAAACAAAACAAAAGAAAAGGGGCAGTCCCAAAGGATAGCTAGCAAGACTATTTACAAGACAAGGAACTCCAAATGGTGCACTAGGAAAGAAATATTTACAAGCAAGAAGATTTACATAAAATACAACTCTGGACAAACCTGCCTCATATGAAATAGTGTTTGAGAAACTATCCATTGAGGGGAAATGGAATAGGTTCTCCGGTCATGGTATTGAGGTGATAGGTATTTGTCCTGCAGATCTTTGAGATCAAATATGGTCCAAGCAAGAGTCGTTGAAATTTAGTGTGCTTTCCTTTCTTTTCCTGGGCCTTATCCCGCAAGAGGACCAATTCTGAAATCTGAAAGACCTTATACTAGGCTCTTCAATCAAACCATCATTTCACTACTGCTTGGTGATGCATAAAATTTTCAAGGGCTGCGTCTCTTTGTTCCTCCATCCATACTAGATTCAGGAGCCGAACCTCCATAATATTGTCCTGGTTGCTAAATTCTTACATAAATTGTAAAATCAGGATTTGTAAGTTCATGGGGAACACTGGGTTCTAGCCATAAACTAGATGGAATGGGGATGTCCCTAGGGTAGCATTAATTCAAATAAAATCCACCCAAAGGATGAATCTCAGCTTTTGGTGCTAGTCCTAGGGATTCTGTTCTAATAGGTGTTTGATCACTTCAAGCAAATTTTTGTTGGTCAATTCGGCAACACCATTCCCTTGGGGGTAATAGTTGCTGGAAAAATTCAGAGTGATCTTCCTATCATAGGTCCATTCGAGTAATTGTGCCAAAGAAAATGTCAGACCATTATCACATACTATAGAAAAGGGTATTCCAAACCTTGTGACGATGTTTTCTTCCAGGAAATTTATGACTACGTCTGCCATATTGTTTTTGCAACGTATTACTTCAGACCACCAGGTGCAGTAATTAGTAGTGATTAGAATGTACCAGTGGTTGGTAGATGAGTTGGGATTTATTTCCCCAATGAAGACAAATTCCCATTGGGCAAAGGGTCTAGCTTAAAAAACTAGCTGTAAAGGCATAGCCAGGTTCTGCTCATGATCTGTCATGGTTTGACAAGTATGGCACTTCTGGATGTGAGTGTAGACATCTTTGAAGATACAAGGCCAATAGTATCTAGCCCAAATGATTTGATGGGAAATGGCATCAGCTGAGCCATGTTTGGTTCCAAACTTCTTGTGGAATTCTTTGATTATTTTTGCAGCTTGAACCCTATCGATGCACCAAAGGTACACTCCTTAATAGTTCCTGTGAAAAAGTGTGGCATTTTTTATCATGAAGGGTGCACTTTTCAATCATAGGGTGTAGCATTTGTTTGGAGGTAATCCCTCTAGGAATCTATTATTAATCAACAAGTACACCAAATCTATGTACCATGGATCTCAAGTGATGGACTCCACTGTGCATATCTGACATTCAATGTGGGGAGTCTCTTCTGCCATTGCTCTACATATTCCTTGGCCTTAGACTATCTTCATGGGTTGCATTTCCAAATTTTATTCCTGGAGGCTGACCATCCATTTCCCTCATCTTTCACCCAATTCACTCTGCATTAGTAGAGATTTTACCACCTAGTTCAAGATGATAGCATGCACCTTTCTCTGGAGAATATAATGTTGGAATTTCTTCACGGCATGAACAAGAGAAAAGCCCTTGTTTTCCAAGGATGAGTACCAGACTTTGGCATTCTTAAAGGGGGAGCTCATGAAAGCTATTGGTCATTCTTCCCCTTCAACATTTTGGGTCAACACTGCCATGAAGAAATGTGGTGAAGAAAAGGAATAGATATAGAAAGGGAGGGAGTAGTCCAGACTAGCCAGAACTGGTGCCTCTATTATCATCTATTTAACATGGGAAAACACCCACTTTGCTTCATGACTCCACTCAATTTTGGTATCTTTCTTCATCATTTCGTTGAGTGGTTTTACAATTTTGGCGAATCTAGTGATGAACCGCCAGACAAAGTTGATCTTTGCAAAGAAAGATCTCATTTCTTTCTTGCTTCCGGGAATTTGTAGGTTTAGTAGCACTTGAACTCTCTTAGGGTCGATGGATATACCCTTCTCAGAGACAATATGCCCAAGCAATTTCCCTTTAATGACCCTGAATATGCATTTTTTATAGTTGAGGGATATCCCATACCAGTGACATCTCTCACAAATTTGGGCGAGGTGGGTAGAATGATCACGCCTGTCCCAAGAAAATATGGTCAAATCATCCATGTAGATGATTATGCACCGGTTCACAAGCCCCTCGAATGCAATGTCCATAGCCTTTTGAAATGTATCCCCTGTGTTAATCAAGCCAAAGGGTATTTTCTGGTAGGAAAATGTTCCTCACTTAGTGGTAAACACCATTTTGTCTCTATCTTCAAACTTAACCATGACTTGGTTATACCCAGAGTATCCATCCAAGAAAGACATCATTTGTGATCCATTCATGATTTGCAATACCTCATCCAACGAGGGGAGAGGGTGATTGTATTTCTTGGAGGCCTTGTTCAAATTTTGGAAATCCACGCAAAGGAAGATCTCACCACTTTTCTTCCTCACATGGACTAGGTTGGCTACCCAAGTGGTGTGTCAGATGGGAATGATTATTTGGGCTGATAGCAATTTTGGACCTCTTGGTAAATCAGAGGCTCGATCAGTGGGTTGACCGGTCATTGATTTTACTAGAAAGGCTTAGCATTAGGTTTAAGTGGGATAGTATGGGTCATGATGGATGTATCATATGTCTTTAGATCCTCATACCCCTATGCGATCACATTAAATTATTCTCAGAGAACGGAAAGAATCTTCTCCTTCTCCTCAGGGGAGCAGGAGGTGCCAATATGTATTATTTTCCCTTCACCGGGTTGGGCGATGTTCACTTTCTCAAATTTCCCGCCCTCAAAGGAGGATGATATCTTTTCCCAGCCCCGAGGGTTTGAGTCAAAGATTCATTCAAGTGCAACCATTCCTTTTGAGATGGTGTTGGTTGGAAGGTCCATGATCCCATCATCTTCATCACCCTACCCAATATCATCATGATCTCTTTCTTCCATTATCTGGTCTTTAAAGACACCAACATTTGCCATGAAGGCTAGGATGTGTTGATCATCCTCAAAGACCTAAAAATGGGTGACATTTTTTGGAATGGATGGGGTGGGGATCATCTTCACAGAAAATTTCTAGAGTTGTGAGCCAGCCATAGGCTCAAGTGTGCTAGCAGAAATGGTAAGGGCATCCGGGACATAGTTTCATCTCTGGGGAATAAGATCAATGCCAAAGGCATTGAAATATTCAATAAGGCTCCATGCCCAATTGTGATATGTAGCCAGCCTCTTATCATGATAGGTATATTGACTCCAAACTTGTTTAACAATCAATTTTGAATCACCCAGAGCCCAGAGGTGATTGATTCCTTTCCTTGGTGGAAATAAGATTCCAAGGACCAAAGCCTCGTACTCTGACATTATTTGTGCAGTTGAACTACAACCTATAGGATGCAAGGAAGGATTTCCCCCATGGGTTGATTAATTCCACTCCAGCCCCGTAGCCTTGTTTGGATCAAGACCCATCGAACTTAAGGGTCCAGAAATAATTGTTTTTTGTTTGGGGTTGGGAGGAGGAAGTGGGTTTTGGATTTTTTTTGGGAGGATTGGGAAGATTTTCCTCTAGTGCTGATGGTACATGAGTGAGGTTTACCTTTGGATAAATCTATGGTTTGGATTCTCAAACAAATGATGTCAAAGAGGCACCGCCAGTAGGAGTACTAGGTTCTGAGGAATCAACTATATGTTCTTTTCTCCGGAGGACCTCTATCTTTTGGGTAGCAGTGGCCAGGCAAGGTTCACACTCTCCAAATTTTTCTAATAATGCACCCAACACCAAGTCCTAGATAGGAGTGTGGTGGGGGTCACTACGGTACCCTGAGAGCTAACCTCAACCCTCAATTTCTCTTCCAAATCTTGGGTTCTCTGTAGAACTATGGGATTCTCCCCAGGGGTGAAATCAAATGTTAGGATCTCAAAGGGTTGGTACACCCCAGGGGAAGTCTCAAAGAATAGGACCTCATTCACCCTCCCAAATTTGGTGAGGGCCTGTCTCATCCAGGGTTCACTTTTTACCCAGATCTTGTTTGATTCTCCTTCCCAAGGGAGCCATAAGTGGGAGAAGTCAGCCGAGAAGTATTCATTCAGGGACTTGGACCAATTCTGACTTAATAATATCCCGTAAGTCTCTGAGATGTCCACCACTTGGATGTTGATCATGTTGGCTATCCTGGGGTCATGGATGAGTTGAATCTAGACATTCTTCATTTCACCCACCATTTTTACAGCAATCTTATCCAGTTGGATTACTGCACCGTTAGATGGGGTGGGTCAAAATCTGAGCTTCTGACATATGGATAAAGGCATGATGTTTCTTGAAGCCCCAAAATCTACTAGGTAGTTGTGTATATTGTTTCCTTCTATGTTCAGGCCTAGCAGGAAGGGAGGATATTCAATGTTTCCCCAAAAGATAGCCGTGTTGGTGTCCTCAAAAGAGACAGTCTTGGGTGGGCGACTGAAGGCTTTCAGGTTTTCCAAGAGCTTCAAAAGGGATTTTTTCTATTCAAGACAGTTTAGAAACACCTCCATCAGGATTATGGAGGTAGTGGTCTATTCTAATGCCTTCATGATGTTGAACCTTCCTCTTGGGAATTGATTGCTTCCCTCGGTTGGGTTCGTAGCTTGGTTAGAGCTAGAACCTTTTGGACGAATAGACTGATCGGTTGTGTTATCCCAAGGAGGAGTGTCCTTGGGAGATGTGGGCATGTAAAATAGTCCTTTAACACCTTGACTCTAAGTTTTGTAGGGAGCCCATGGGTTTGTGAAGGCATTGGCCTCAAAGGCAGGGATAGATTCATCAAAGAACCCCTGTAGTTTGGATTCTTCTTTGTCTTCCTTGGTATTCCTAAAGAAGACGGTCTCACAGGTGAAGGCACCATGAGTGGGCTCTTGGATAAGAGGTTATGGGGGAGTAGGATCAGAAGCTTGTTGTTTTTATAGCTAAGAAATCATGATGAATTTCTCTAACGTGGCACAGTTTACCTCATTGTGGGAGCCTGTATCATGCAAACTACACCAGTTGGTCATGGGCTAGAAATATATGAATTGTGTGAAATGGGATGGTCTAGCACCACTCTGATTGGTGCTTTGGTTTGGAGGGGGACCTCTGGTGTTGGTGTTATTACTCTATTATTTTTGGTTGGGCCGAGGCCCGTTGTTATAGTTTCTTCCTCTGACATTGTAGTTTTGTTAGCTGGAGAAAATATTCCCTCTCTGAGAATTTGAGTTTTGGGGTGTGTAGGAGCCCACCTTCAATTGAACCATGTCCATTGTCAGCATGGAAAACATTCGCTAGAGGGATTCAACCTCGGTAGTCAACTGGGTGTTTGTGTCATAATGTGACAGTTGTTGTTGTTGGTTCCCCGGGAAAGAAACAATATTTGCCAGAGTTGAGGGCGGAAATCCTCCAGCCATAGATGACTAGAAGAAGGGCACTCTAGGTGGTTGTGTCTAGGGTTGTTGCATTTGTTGTGGCTAGTTATAGGGGAAGGATTCCAGACTCGATGTTGTCTAGGTCTGAGATGGATACACGTGCTAGGCCTGGTCATTTATTAGCGGTAGTGGAGGATTCATGTCCATCACGGGGGCACCCATTGCCTAATTGGGGTTGTATCCCCTAGTGTAGGAAGTTCCATCAGGGATCATGTTAAATGGCATACTCTGCCCAATCCCACCCAGGGATTTGTTAAGGCCATGGGACAACTCCAAGGCTAGGTTGTAAACCTTCGCCAAAGTGTCCTGGTTGCCAGGGGTGGTGGTTCTCCAAAGGAGAGTGGCAACAAAGGGGTCCATCACATTGAGATATGTATAGATAGTTACATCCGTAGATGGGATGAAGGGACCCATGCACTGCTTCAAGGTGCATTGGAACTAGTGGTTAAATGCTGCAAGGGGTTCATTTGGTTCCTTCCTGATAGAGATGAACTGGCTATGGGACCACGCTAGGTCCACATGTATGCGGAAGGTAGCGAGGAAGGCATCCTCCATGTCTTGCCAACTATTGATGCAGTTGGTAGGAAGGTTAAGGTACTAGTTCAGTTCCTTCTGTCCCAGGGACATAGGGAACATCAAGGTCACAATGTCTTGATGTTGGATCTGGTGTCGGTTCATGGCATCTTTGTATGCCTTCAGATGTTCTTCTACAGTTCATGAGCCCAAATTCTCATATCAGGGACAAATCTTTTTTGGGTGCGAAGGTAAATCATTGGCTGCACCAGGAAAAGTTCCCATTGGGGACCCAGTATTTCTAAAATATGTAGCCATTGGGGGTGTTTGATTTTGATTAGGTAGAGCGCTAATTCTCAGGATCATCTAAGGGACTTGGGTATTCTGTGGTATGCTAGATCCCAAGATAATGGTGGCTGACTTGGATTTCAGGGTCCATTTCTTTCGAGCGGGAGGCTCAAGTTTGACAAACCTTCTAGGATTGGGAGTTAATCTAAGGACTCCTTCAAATCTTGCTAGCAAAAACAATCCAATCCCATTGAAGGCTTGACTCCTAAAACTATGGCTTGGGGAACCCTTGGATGGTGTAAAATCTAAATCCTCAGAGGGGGATGAGTTCATGCCCTTCTTCTAGTGCCAGTTTCTTTTGATGGGACTTTGTGACTGGGTCTGCCAATAGAGGTAAGTTGTCACCGGGTACCAAGATACTAGCCAACTTCACCTATAAAGGTTTTCCATGGAAATGAGATACCATAGGTCTTGACAGTATGGGGCAAAGTTGGGAGATGTGACTATTTTGTTTGAGGGGGATAGCTGGTTATCTTAACTCGTCTTCTCTGGCAATTTAGGTAAGTGGGGTTTTCTGCAAGCACGCATTCATTTAACAAATAAACTTCAAAATATACTACAAAGTTAGAAATATTTCATCTACCTATAGTTATACTAAATATTCAAAACATCGACAATGCTCTAACACACTACACTAAATACCAAAGAAACACAAGACCATTAACTCATATTTTACTAGTAGCAAGGGAAAGGAGGTTGTTAATCTACTTTAAGTACCAGAGCAAAGGACATGAAAAACATAAAGCATAAAATACCGTTAACCCAAAAGATAGAATGCTAACAACATCATTGAGAGAAATCTTCCTTCTTTATTAATATCTCTTCCAGCAAGCACTGGTGCGTATTATAGTGGTGGCTCCAAGGGAGAATTGAAGTACTGAAAGCTTAAAAACTATGGAGCATTGAGCTCTGCAACTAAGAACTGAGAAAAATAAATTGCTATTAGTTATGGACTGCAAAATCATTAATTTTTCCGACCCTTGGAATGAGTTTGGACTTAATATTTATACACCAAGTTTGACCTAAAACTTAACCTAAATATTTTACACTTTATAATATAATATCATTTTTGATGGCCGATACTACCTGCGCCACACTACAAAAGACCTCAGGATGGAGAAGGTTTGACATGTTAGAAGAATGAGACAAGAAAAGAAGAGTGGAAGAATTGGCCTCGAGAAAGGAGCTAGGAGGAGAAGGAAGAAATCTGATTCCCCGGGGATCAAGGCTACATGCCTCATAAATAAGAAAGTGGTGCCTTGTCTCTAATGCACCGAGTTGATGTGCCTTGTTGCAGTTACCTATTTTTTGACACCTTTTATTATGGTTTTTAAAGTGACCGGTCAGCTTGGGAAACTCAGACATGGGTCACTTTAAAGAATACAAAAATGAACCACACTGGATCTGGGACTTCGGGATCCAGGATCATGTGCCCCAAAGAATAAATGAATACAAAAATTACATCTCTCAATTGATCATCTCTGAAATCTAGAGGACTTTATTTTTTCTTACTGTCATTGAAAGTCTGGAGGAGACAAGAGATCCCATCTTAATCGATATCCTTAGGGTCGGCCCTGCGGTACTTGCCACCTCGATCTGGTCACCTAGGTCCATAAAATTTGCCTTAAATTATTCATCCATTTTTTCCGCACCATGACCTCTGAGCACCATGCGAGTTATTCACGTCATCTTGTCTCCATCTATCCCCTCTAGGGATTGGTATCTTGATTCCATAAATTCATCAAACTTCCCCAAAACATACTCCTCTAGAGTGCATGTATCGGTGCTAAGCGGATCAGCTCCAAAGACCTTCAAAACAAAAGACTTATATGAATTGAAAGAATATTGGACTGCATTGGCCATATCACGCAGGGTCCCTACCAGTTTCTTGATTACCCCCAATGTGAGGTCAAGTCTGGAGTACTGGGTCCTTACAAAATCAAATGAATCCTCTCCCAAAATTTTAGATTGGGAGACAATCTCCTCCATGATGCCAAGGAGTTCTTCCAACTCAACCTTCCATGCCTCATAGTTTTCAATATCTCCCTCACAGATGGAGATAGTAGTTTCAACCTGGTGCAAGACATGGGGGCCGCATATAGGTCTAGGAGTGTAGACAATAAGAAACACCAGACATTTCCCACTTACAAGGTAACCCATTCATCAACCGCTTGGGATTTTCTCTTCATTGCCTGCAGTGAGTCTATGTCACTTTGAGGAAGTGGTGCATCATATGTAGAGGCACCTTGGGGAATGACTGTAATAGGCTGAATCATTTTTGTTAGCAACCCCATAAGGTTTGTATTTTTCTCTTTCCCTGCCTTGAATTTCTGAGCTTCTTTCTCATAGCGAGCCTCTACTGCCTTGGCTGCTTCTTTAAATAGGTCTAACTCACCTTATTTTCCTCTTTTTCCCTAGTGACACCTCTATGATATTGTAATCTCTGGCATTAGCCATTTATTTTTCCATATCTAAGGAAGGTGTCATGATCACTACGACTATATCTCCATTTGGCCCAGTCCAAAGGGTATGGATTGTCCAGGATTTCTTGGCCTTTGGCGGGTTTTGCGCCTACACCATCATCTCTACCAAGGAAAGATGGGCCTTGGGTGTTGTCGGGGCCTTTCTCTTTCAAGATTCCACCAACCACTATGGTGATAGGGGTGGCTTTGCAGCCATAATTTGCTCTTGTGATTTCTCCCTAGGATTTTGTCGCGCCCCTTCAACCGTATGAGCCACTTCTAGCTCCTTCTCTGTATCTTTTGGTTCATCGATGATACCTGCTCTGGTGGTACCTATATCTTCTACCCTGTTGTCTTCATCCTTGGAAATATTAGGATCATCATTTTTTGCCCTGGGGTTTTCTTCTTCATCCCACTACTACTCTTTATTAGCTTCTACTACTTTGACGTCCTCCTCTACATGTGTATCTTCTGGAGGTGGGGGAGGCATTGGGCTGAGACTCAATGTTTGGGCTAGTTTGATCACTTCCCTAAATGTTACCTTTGGTGGTGGCATCTGGAACATGAAAGTTGGGGTCATGGTTGTCCCCAGAGGTCTGATTTCCTCAACCGATATTGTATGTTCATCCTGGGTCTGCCTACCTTCCAGGACCTCTTCAACCTGTACTTCCGAGACTTGAAAAATATTCACTTGTTCTTTCCCTTTTTCTTCTTTTGCCTTGGCTTCTTATTCTTGTGCAGGCTCTTGCTCTAGGAGCTTGTCCTGCATGATGATTTCATCCACTGACTGTATGATGTCCCCCTACAAGTTTCCAAATTCATCAGTTCTAAACACATCATCAAACTCATCATGGGGCGTGGGATTCTCTGGGATGTGCTTTTGTTCTTTCTCGAGCTTTGAGGAGTCAGAAGAAAAAATTTGTATTTTCAAGATGTTTAGCATCCCAAGTTCTGGCTTTGTCCTTGGCTTTGGATTGAGGCTTTTCTTTTTCCTGGTCACCAAAGGAGGCCCTACATCCTTTAGAACTACCTTCTCCTCTTCCGTTGCACTTCCTATTGCTTGAACCATTAATGCGGCCTGTGAAGGGGAAGAGGGAGGATGAATGGGTCCGATCATGAGGACTGAGGTGGCCAACCTTGTGATCAATTTTTCCTTCACCTACTAGGAGACCACCAATGTTTTTTACATTTATTCTTTTATTGGGGCTGCAAATGGGGCTCGCGAAGGGGTCCCCATGATTCCTTTTCCCCTGTCCTCTCCCTGGGAAGTGGTTTCAACTCTGTGGGTCAATCTCAGTGCTTTTGGGCCAACCCTGTGCATACTCCTTGGAAATTCCCTCTTGAAATACTCTTGCCTACGCTCGACCATGTCATGGGTGATATCTTCAATAGTTGGCCCCTCCTAAGTGTTCCAATTTATTGGAGGGAGAGCCGTCTTTTCTATTCCCTTTTCTTTGTATTGGGGGTCTATTATAGAGCCAGTGTCTGAGAATTCACTCAGGAATTTTTAGAGCTTCAGCCTCTTCATCATCCCCTTTATCATCCGGATGAAGTGTCAGCTCCAAAATTCAAATCATCTTGGCAATCTTCCCAAAAATCCTCCATGTGGAATATGTGGGGATCTGATGCTCGGGGAAGTGTTACTGCAATCTTGCCTAGTAGATCAAAGTTCTTCTGCACCAAATAGAATTTTGATATGCCCAAGCTTTTAAGTTTGTTGTTTTCCTCTTTAGCTACGGCCAGAGTGCATGTGTAATTCACACAAGTGATTGGGAATAGAAGATTCACCACCTTCTTTATAGTATATAAGGTGTGCAACTCCAACATCTTTCGGCAATATTCTAGAAGGATTATTTTGTTCCCAAAATGTTTGGGCAACAAATATGGTTTCCTAGAGAAGCTAGTTATCCGAATGTATGTATGTTGTTGTAACTGGATATAATAATGGTCATAACTTCTGACTAAATCCATGGCCTCCTTAGAGAGATGGTACTCAGCGTCCTGAGTGGGCATGAGAAGATTGTAATAGACAAAGGCATCATTAACCTGGCAGAAGCTAAGGAAACTAGCCTCCCATTGGATTTGTGGGAAATAATCCCAAGGAGTCTTTTTTCCCTAGGCCAACTCCAAGTTCACTTGATGTGAGTAGCCTATTTGTGACAGGACGTTGTTGTGCTAAGGCCTAGAGAACATAGGACGTCATATAAAAATTTGAGATGTAGGCCACCTGAAGAAACTATGAGTCCACATGAATAGAAATGATGGAAGCCCAATCAAAATAATGCTCATTGGTGGAGATGCCGAGTAGGAAGTAATACATCCTCCCTGAGAATTCCCGTGCATGGGGTTGCCCAAAAATCCTATAGAATGCTATGATGCCCATTTGGATTCTTTCCTTGAATTCAGATCTGGGGATCTTTAACTTCATCCTTTTTGAATCTTTCTTTGGGGTCTTTAGCCATTTTTTATTCATATATTGTCATGCCATATCCTCCAGCTGCTAAAATTGTGCCAAGGCATCAGATCGGGTGACAACAACTACCTCATCAAATAGGGGAATCCCTAAACATACCTAAAAAGTTGTGGAATCTAGGGAAACCATGGGTGTAAGTATTCGGTCAGGATGTAAGTGGCAAGCATGAAAGCCCAGATAGAGGAGTTGTGTTTCGCAATAGTGAGGATGAGTTCTGGGGCTTGCACAAAACATGGGAAGCAAGAAGCCTTTAGAATCCCTAACTCTCCAACATTGATGGCCAATTGGTCTCTAGCCTACTACTGATTGAACATAATTTTGACCAAGGCCTTTAGGACCACATCTTGATGCTGGTGTCAGTGACCAACTCAAATTGGGTTTCAATCTTTGATCCTGTAACAAAATTGTCTTTCAAATATTTCATATTCAACGGAAGTTTTTCCAAGGCCCTCTCAATTTTGGACCTGACAGCGGCCCTGGTGACTACTGTGGAGGGGAGCTCTGGGCACCCAGGTGGTGAAGATGTAGAAGTCTCTGACATAGTGAAAGTGGGATGTTTGAAAACCTATAAGGTAAGGCAACCGTCAGAACTTTCATAAGAAAGAATATTACTCTAGATTCTGTAGAACTTACCGCCGCATTGCGCACTTCACCTAAAAAGCTAGTTTAGGTCAAAATCCAAAAATATATGTATATAATGTCAACTTAAGAATTCAACCATAATATGGGTCTGATGGTTTCATCATACTTGATGGAAGTAAGATATGGGGAGGGCGAGGACGTAGGACTAGAAGTTTGGAAAAATAACCATTGGGAGACATGACCAGAAAGTGAGTTGTTAGGCCTACATGGGCGTCACATGGCTATGCAATAAATGGGGAATTATGGTGACAACATTGCCAACTATCCCAATGCACATGAAGCAGAAGCCACTTGGGTAGTCTTGAATGCACACATAGGACATAAATTTTCCATAAAGGTGGATTGATAGTGGAGAGAGGAAACTGCCATGGTTGAAACCAGTAGAGAGCCGAGCTCCAACCAGGTGGTAATCCACTGTGGGGTGAGCTCGCAAAATCAGATGAAATACATACAAAGCATGGAGAGTTTGATGCAAAATTATAAGAATACACATGAAATATAAAACCATGCATAGTAGAGCTGAAGGATATATACATAAAAATACATAGGGCCAAAGACCAAAACACACATACAAAATATATAGCACCCACAAGATTTTTCATAGGTTTATACAAATATACATATTTACACAAGCTATCCTAAGACAATGTACATTATCAACATTAATCTACATGTGCACAGAGGGTGGACAACCCTCTCATAGAGCCAACACACCAATGGGTGGCAAACCAAAAACAAAACACGAAAAGGAAAACCAGAAAGACTGAGAGGAAACAAAACCAGAAAGAAAGGGACAAAAACCAAAACCAGCAAAGACAAGGTCGAAGACCACAGAACCTACTTGGAAGACAAACACAATGGAGAAGGTAGGCATGAGAGGCACCTTGCAACAAGCTCAACCCAGGGATTACCATGAACAATTATCGCAAAATCACTAGTTAATAGCCACTAAACATGGGAGCAAAAGCGGTTTGAAGTCATCTTAATTCTCTTTGATTCCCTCTGGATGCACAAGTGTTTAATCACAGTAATTGTAAAAGTGATGAGTAATTTCTATTTATACCCAAGTAAAAGCCAGTTACCCTCTTCTCCATGAAGTCTAAAACAGGCAAACCTCCGAACTCCAGGCCTACAGATTCCATGCCACCATACCTTCTTGCGAGGAGAGGACATCATGGTAGAGAATCTCAGAGTCTGGAATCTGGCTCTAGAAAGAACAAACTCTGGGACCAGGTCCTGGAGGCACGAAAGAAAAAAATAGAAAGAAAACAAACCTCCCCCGAGGAGGGAAATCCTGGAGAAGAAAACAAAGAAAAAAAAAGAGAAGGAAAAGAAGGAAAGAGCCAAAAGCGAAAAGAGGGGACCAACCATTTTGCACATAAAATGTAGGGATGGGTATGCAGGGCATAAAAATTTGTATCTCCTCCATAGATATTTTCTAGGGTATCCCACATATGATTTGCATTTGTACAGTTCTTTATGTCTTCAAATTTAGGATAGCTTAGGGATGATGCAAACTCCAACATTGCTTGATTGTGTTCCTTCTTTTCTCTTAACTATTCAGCGGTGAGAGGTGTAGTTGGGACTACATAATCATGTTCAATATAGTTCTTAGCAGCAACACCAATACCAGCCAGATGTCATTTCATCAAACTCTGCCATGCAGGGAAGTTATCTTTGTTCAACTTTTGTACCTCATTTTTATACATCTTGATCTTTTGCTCCAAGTACCTTCAAACTATTTTTAAGAGACCAAAGCTCTGATACCAATTGTTAGACTGTATATGAATAACTAAGAGGGGGGGGGAATTAGTTATCCTCAGGTCTATATGTACCAATTGAAACTTTATATCACTTTAAATAACTCAGATCCGCTCAGCAGCAATAGCTTAAGTCAACAACATAAATATGCAATTTACTATTCAAATGTAATCAGCTTGTAGAAACTTAACAGTAAAACACAACATAAACATTTACACAAGTTGACACCAGTATTTAACGTGGAAACCCAAATAGGGAAAAACTACCAGTAACATGCTACCAAGTTTTCACTCTTCTAAAGTGATCTCTGCTAGGAGCCAACCATGTTAAAGGTTACAAAACACATTGCTAAATGTGACCTCGTTAAAGGATTTAATCACCCTATCAAGAGTGGCCTTGAGAGAGGTCTTACAACATTCCACCTGTATGTCACCTTTCTCAAAAGATTTATACAATGAATGTTAGGTCAAGCTAGTTAAAGGATTTTGACTAATACAATGGTTAGAAAGTAATCAATAGGTGTGATCTGATACATACAACTTACTTTTCAAATCTAGATACTATTCAGCTCTTATGCTAATTCACTAAGTGGACTCCACTCTCATTTTGATCTTCAGATCTTCTTGGAAATCTGTCAAGCAATAACTTTCCCAACTCTCTTCTTCTCTGTTCAGCCTTCTTTTCTAGATCATTCCAATTAGCCTATTAACCATGCAATTCTCTTGCATACACTTTTCACATACACACATTTGAATAACCCCTTGAGGTTATCTTATACCTCTTCATCTAGGTAAAATAAATCTTTTCTGCTTAATCAAGATCGTAGATCCTAGGTTAGGTCAGATCTAATGGATCTTTCCATCTTTACACTAAATTTAATTCTCCAAAGAAATCACTAATTAAATCTTGGATCCATGCATTAATTATGGTTACCCATGCATTTAAATAGTGTGGACAAATCATGCTTATCCTTAATTAACTTTACATATCCCAATAAATTCAATTATGTCAGCTAGAGATCTCAAATCTCAACAATTACAAAAATATTGTTTCTCGGCCAACACTGTGTTCTTCCACTCAGTCATCACTATTTTCCTTGGCAATTTATAGGTTCTCGGTTGACACTTAGAAATTATTTTTTGTATACACTGGTGCTTGGTCAACACAAACTTCGCTTAGAATATACTATTCCCAGTAAACTGACATCTTGACTTAGTGTTATGGATAAACAAAACATTACTTTACTAATGTGCCAACTCATCAAGTACCCTTGTGATTTCCCATAATTCAATCATTTCACTTGGTCTTCTTGTTATCCTTGCCTTCAAATCTTCTTCAACAATCAATAGCTATGGTACTTCGAACATATAGCAGTAGTCTCACTAGTTAAGGTTTGACATCAATGACAAAACAATAATTGTTTACATTGTATCTTTCCAACACCTTTGCAGGTATTCCTAATGTATCATAAGATATCTTGCATCCATCATTTAATCTGGTGAGTCATCTTCCTACATAGAATTTAGCATCACTCACAATTTATTATGATACATTATGGTTTACATGACTTAGTACATTTTCATTCTGATTTTGATGTTAGATTCTCCTTCTTTTCATTTATGATAGAAGCTCTCAAAGGTGTGCTGTCACAAGCTCTTCTAGGACACCAATGGTTCCTAGTCTTCACAAGATCCTAATTTCTCCTCTAGGACTTTCCAAATTCTCGCTTAGATAGCATAGAACCACTCCAGCATCACTCAATGAGTTGATCTCCTTTGTGCTTAACCTCAGGGGTAACTATCAACCAAATGCTCTTCAATCACTTACTCCACCTTGGAAGATTCAAAGTGCATCCTCTTCACCATTTCATCAAAAGTGCTGTAGGGTGAAAAATCCTTGTTGACACAAAGGTTTCCCTCCCATATGATCCCATTGGAATATTTCATCAATGGTTTTACAAACAATCTCAAGAATAACACTAAATTTGGTCTTTTAGGCCTAGTAGGTCAATTAGCCCTACACAGTGGGTTTTTCTCACTTCACTCTAAAAAATCCTAAACAATACCAAAAAAAACTTGATATTATGACACCCTTTTCCAAGACTTAAAGGATTTTGGTGGTATTAGGGATCTAGGGCATTTGTAAAGTGGATTCATAGAATTAAGGGCTAATACGGCTATTTCGGTGTAGTCTTATGATTTCTACTTGGAAATATATCTAAATTGATTGGCCAATGTTGAATCCTCTCAATAGGTAACTATAGGACCTCTATGCTTCCAATAGCATACTTGATTTAATTTTCCCAATCCTTCCCCTAGAATTACACATCATCAAAACATTGTAATGCACCTAACCAAGTACACTGAACTCGCCTAGGGCATGACCTTAAAATTAGCTAGATGACTCTTTTGAGCTCCTACTTCCATATGCACACTATAAAATGGATTCCCTTCCATATTCCTCAAGGCCATGATTATTTTCATGATGCAGATCCATGGGGGAGCCATGATTCTAAAACTGCAAAAAACAACACTAACAACTATACTACTCGCAAAACAATTTGAAAAGATAATCTAATGAGCTCAAAATAACTCCAGTACCAAATGAAAAGTTCTTAAAACTATGTCTAATACACTAATACAACACTGGATCACTTAGTTCAATCCATCCATTAGCTCATGAACTCAGATTAAGTCGACTGTATGCAAAAACCAGAACTCAGAGCTTCTCATTCCAATTCAAAATCACTCATTACATCACACTTCCTTAGAAAATGGGATCCTACTTGTCTAAATATGAATTCCCCATGATTGTAGGCCATTAAATTAATCATACATCATCATTCTCCTAAGAGAATCCAAGAATTCCAAATGTTGTCATGCAACTTTGAAAAGTTGCAATTGTTGTCATGCAACATTTTGACAACTTTGACAACTTTGCTAAAAAAAACTCCAATGACCTCCAACCAACCTATAATAATAGTAAAAAATTTCTAGAGGCAATTTTAGGCATATACCTACCCTTTTCTAAGCTGTAAAGGCTTTTGGGTCCATTTTCCCACTTTTAGGCTTAATCTACCACTAACCACTAATAAAGCATAAACATCTAGGATGGATTGAACCTAGTAAAATCCACCTAGGTACACACTTGAAAGACCTTCTAAGGTCAAATCCAAAAACTAATGACTTGGTTAAGGTTATTATAAGACAAAAAAAAACAAGAATTGAGGATTATCATAGGTGCTCCTGTACCATCCTCCCCAAATGAAAGGATTTCAATCCACCTATGGATTGAGAAATTTGGAATCAATGTCCAAATTCTTGAACTCTTCTTCCTTGATCCAAGTAGCATCTACATCATCTTGTCTATGCAATTTGATCATATTCTCATTGTATGTATTCTTTCTAGTCTTCTTGTAGGCCCTTGAATCAAGTATCTTCTCTACTCTCTTACATGGTGTAGGGTTCAGATTCATAACTTACACCTCTTGTATCACTTCAGTAAGAATCTAATTTGGATCTGGAGTAGGCCCCTTATAGAGGACCAGATCTGCATCATTGAGGACTAGAGATAAACCAATATCCTTAGGGAGCTCTACTTTGTATGCATTATTTCCATACTTATCCAGAATAGTACATGACACCAATCTCCTCATCTTCAACTTGTTTTATACTCCCTTCTATATCGTTATTTTGTTCAAATGGACCATAACAAGATCCCCTACTTGGAAATGAACTTCCTTTTTCCTTTCGTCCACCTTTTCCTTGATTTTTTCAACATTCTCTATTAGACTCTTTCTCACTATTTCATGCACCTCTTTCATGGAGTGTGCAAAGTCTTCAGCATAACTGTAATGCCCCGCCAGGGAACCCAAGAGACATTAACCTAGAACATGTCACTATGTGTGTTGAATAATTTTTTTTTGTTTAAGTTAACATGATTTTTAAATAACTAATTTACATAACTAGTTTTATATTATAATATGTTAATTTTAATTTCTAAATTTTAAATTGATAATATAATATTATTAATTTTTAATTAGTAAACTAAGTGTTATTTTAAAGTTATATAATAATATGTATTAGAATTAATTTGTAAATAATAGATTTATCATAGTGGATTATGATGTTATAATCAGTTCGTAAAGATTGGAGTATTTATATTATAATTGAATTGTAACACGTACATCCTGAAATGATATTAGAAACATTATGTAATTAGAAATTTAATAGATGGTGGTTTTATTAGATTTTTAGTATTAAATAATGTTCCTAGAAGATTTAGCTAGAAATGCTATTCATGTGTATTCATTTTTCAGTCTTTTAAGACGTTTTCATTTCGATACATTCTATGGATCTTTTGTGCTTGAATATGTTGTTATCTGGGACATTAGATGACCTAGGATGTATACAGAGGCTGGGGGGTGTTTCTTTTCTGTTACTTCATGGTGTGTGTTATCAGATATTACCCTAAACTGACCATGATGACCCTTTCGATTATGTACCTGTATGTGTACCTATGTGTGATTGTTCCTATTGTATGGGATACCGATTTGGGTTACACTAGGGTTGTGACCTATGCTAGATCTGTTAGGATTTCTGAGCCTAGGGTAGGTTACCTAGATGCGTAGTAGGAGGTGGCTTGCAATAAGTTCCGTGTCCG
>MU226277.1:2444450-2469431 GCA_018584345.1 Thuja plicata | reverse complement strand
AATTGAAATATTTGAATATTTTGATTTAATTAAATATTTAATTGAAAACTATATTATATGAGCTTATATGATTAATTAAATAATTAAATATTTGGTTGCATGCATTATTGTGACATAAATATTTAATTAAATATTTTATTAATTTCATGTGCATGATTGCGTTGAATAGTATTTCAAATTCAAAAAGATCTCAACTTGTAATTAGGAGTCTAGTTTGAGTTGTGGCAATAAAGCACATTTTATTTAATTAATGGGATTTACTTTCAATTTTGGAGTTGAGTTAAACTAGGGATTGATTGGAGAGTTGTCATTCACCTTTGCATGTTTTGGGGAATTTGGATCTCTTGAGGGGAAATTGGTTATTCATTCTCTCAGAATAGGTTTTTGAGAATTGGAGAGCTCTTGGTGATTTGGGGATTTTTGAAGAATTGTGGATTGTTGTGGGTCTTGGTTGCTTCAAGGTTTCAGGATTTCTATTGCTTGTGTGTGTGTGCTCGGATCTTCATTGTTGACAGATTTGTGGTGGAATTAAGCTTGAGGGTTTCAGATCTACTTTCATTCTCCTAACTACATTCCTCCGTTTCTTGCATTGGATTAAACGTAGGCTTCATTGGCCTTGCATGGATTCAATTTCGTAGACCAAAGGTTTTCTATGATTGTTATATGGCTTGTTCTTAAATTTAGCTTTTAAATGGCTTATAGATGTTTTCTATGTTTTCGGGTGTTTCTAGAAACCCTAGATCTCTATTTCTTTCATTCTCTATAATCTTAGCATTGTAGAGTTATGCTGTCAAAATTTCAGGAAGAAATTCCCTCTAGATCTCTTAGAAAATGAAAAATTAAACTCTCTATATAGTTACACTATAGAAGAAAATTAAATTTGTGTTGGATTGATGTTTTGATATCTTCGGGGTTTAGGAGGAGCTCAGATTTTTTATTTTCATGTTTGTACTTATCTTGGTACAGTACCCTTATGCTGTCAAAAAATTCATGTTTATATCTATCCCAGATCTCCTATAAAGCAAAAAATTAAATCCTGCCTATAGTTTAAACTATAGGGAAAAAGAAAAATTAGTATTACCCTTATAGTTTCTTGGGAAAAATTAATTCAATAAAAAAAAACTGCTCTTTGTTTTTTCTCAGACTGGTTAAAAAAATTCACCAGTAGAAAAAAAAATTACCCCAAACAAATATTTCCGTTATTGACAATTTTGTTAAAAATAAAAAATATATATATAAAAAAATACTACTTGACTTTCGCAGTTATATATTACTAAAAAGAAAAAAATTTAAAAAAAATTTTAAATGTCAAAAATGACATGTCTTGGGGAGGGCGGTGGTCCCCCCCCCCAATCGTCACTCCTTACACAAGGACTGCGCAGTTAGCACAGGGGGAAGGTACCCCGCGGGCCCCCCCCACAGTCCTATTAAATAGGACTGCGCACTGCGCATGGCAGGGAGGGGGTACCCGCGCGGGCCCCCCCATAAACAATGTTTTGTTATTTGGTTTTTTTTTTGAGTTTATTAAAATTAAAGTTACATTTTAACGTGTAGTAATTAATGTATTTCGGTTTTTTTTTTAATTAATATGATTTTCAAATAACTAATTTACATAACTAGTTTTATATTATAATATGTTAATTTTAATTTCTAAATTTTAAATTGATAATATAATATTATTAATTTTTAATTAGTAAACTAAGTGTTAGTTTAAAGTTATATAATAATATGTATTAGAATTAATTTGTAAATAATAGATTTATCATAGTGGATTATGATGTTATAATCAATTCGTAAAGATTGGAGTATTTATATTATAATTGAATTGTAACATGTACATCCTGAAATGATATTAGAAACATTATGTAATCGGAAATTTAATAGATGGCGGTTTTATTAGATTTTTAGTATTAAATAATGTTCCTAGAAGATTTAGCTAGAAATGCTATTCATGTGTATTCATTTTTTAGTCTTTTAAGACATTTTCATTTCGATACATTCTATGGAATATTTGTGCTTGAATATGTTGTTATCTGGGACATTAGATGACCTAGGATGTATACAGAGGCTGGGGGGTGTTTCTTTTCTGTTACTTCATGGTGTGTGTGTTATCAGATATTACCCTAAACTGACCATGATGACCCTTTTGATTATGTACATGTATGTGTACCTATGTGTGATCGTTCCTGTTGTATGGGATACCAATTTGGGTTACACTAGGGTTGTGACCTATGCTAGATCTGTTAGGATTTCTGAGCCTAGGGTAGGTTACCTAGATGCGTAGTAGGAGGTGGCTTGCAATAAGTTCTGTGTCCGTAAGAGACTACAGGGGTTGCTTATTGTAGAGTTTCTTAATAAGTGATAACTAAAGACATACTGAGAGATTAAAATGTATTAATAAGATGTATCCTCACCCATGCTTGACTTCTAGTATAGGCTAAGATGGTTTGGAAAAGATGTTAGTTTCCCTGCGAGGTATGTGACATAGTTAGTGGGCCTTGTTAGTATGAGAGGACATTAGCTCCGTGTATGGTCACTTGGGTGCCGAAATCCGTTGTGATTATCTGGTCTGAACTTAAGGGTAGACCTACATGATGACACCTTCCTATACACATGCTAGATTTCCTACGTTGTTAGTTTCCTCTGGATTAGTGAGTCTTACCTTTTATGATGATTAGTACACCGGATTAGAGAGCTATCAGGATCCCTTGCTTAGTGGTTATGCCTTGTTGGTTTTGGATATCCGATTGGGATTTGTTGGTATCTCCTCAGCACAGTGGGGTGGACCTTTGTAGTTCCACATGGACGGGTGGTAGTGATTCTTTATCCATTGTGATTCGACATCCTTGTACCAGGTGCTTGATGATTTCTTACAGATGAGCTCTTGATATTTCTTCATCATTTATTATGTAATTTGATTATTGTATATCTTGTATTAGAGTATCGCATGTGATACCTAATCTAGAAATTGTAATAGTAAGTAGATTAGAGTGATTACCACATACCCTGTGACATGTGCAGTGGATGTGAGTTTATAGTAGTTTCATGGTTATCCATGAGGTCTGTATTTATGGTTATGTAAGTTGTATTTATTATGATTAATCAAATGGAATCTTTTGTTATTATGTTAGTTGTGCTTTGCTTTATGTAATTCAACGTCATGGGACCCTTGAGTCATGTAATCTATGTGAGTGTAAGACATGTGTATAAATGGTAATCGCTTCCGCATGATTGTATGTTTCTTTATGTTAACTTAAAAAAAATAAAAAATTATTCAGCACACATATTGACATGTTTAGGTTAATCTCTCTTGGGTTCCCTAGCGGGGCGTTACAATAACCACTACCCTTGGATCCATCTTTTAGTTCTCTGAGCTCAAATATTTCTCTAGGGTGTAGTCCATAAACAATTTCAAAAGGAATTTTTTCGAGTAGTCATATTCACAGTATCATTGTACGCATATTCTTCTTGACATAGGATTTGATCCCAAGGCTGACCATACTCTTTTGTGAGACACCTCAATAGGCTCCCAAGGCTTCTAATAACCAATTATGTTTGGTCATATGTCTAACGGTGATATGCAGACCTGAAGGAAATATTGGTTCCCAATTTGTGCCACAATGTCTTCCAAAAGTGACACATGAATTTAGTATCTCTGTCAGACAATATCCTTAGAGGTAAGCCATGGAGTCTTACCACTTCCTTGAAGAATAATTGTGCAATGTGGTAAGCATCATGCACCATCTTACATCAGACAAAAATGTTCCATCTTACTAAATCTATCCAGTATGATGTAGATAATGTTGATTCCTTGCTTAGTCTTCGGGAATCTCACAACAAAATCCATGCTTAAACATTCCCAACGTCTTCTTGGAATGGGGAGAGGTTGATAAATTCCTACATTGGAGGATGTGCCCTTGGCTTTGTGACACACTACACAACATTCCACATACATTCTAATATCCAATTTCATTTTAGGTCAAAAGTAAAACCTCTACACTAACTCTTGAGTCTTATTGACTCCAAAATTACCACTAAGTGCACCATTGTGCTTCTCTTGGATAATATTTTCCCTAATTGATCCTTTAGGGTCACATAACTAACTTCCCTTGAAAAATTTATCAATTTGGATAGTATATTCAGAAAATTCACTATGGAAATGATTCTTATACTCTTTACATACCCTATATGCTTCTGCAAAATCTTCATCTTTTGCATATAAGTCTTTGAAAATATCAATTCCCATGATTTGAATTTGTACTTCTTATACTATCATAATCCCTCTACTAATCACATCAACTACTTTGTTCTACACTTCTTTCTTATGCTTGACATTAAAGGTGTAATCCTGCAAGTATTCCACCCAATTCATGTGCTTGTGACTTAGCTTGTCTTGTGAATTCAGAAAGCTAAGTGCTTGATTGTCTAAATACACCAAAAATTCCTTTGGAAGTAGATAGTTCCTCCATTTCCTTAGTTCTTGGAGTAGAGCATACATCTCTAAGTCATAGGAAGAATACTTCCTCTTAGCATCACTGAGATTTTCACTCTAGAAAGCCACTATTCTCCCTTCTTGGCTTAGAACCACCCCAATGACAATAGTTCTAGCATCACACTCAACTGTGAAGAGCTTCTCCAAGCTTGGTAATCTCAAGATAGGTTGAGTGGCAATCTTCTTATTCAACAAATCAAATCCTTGGTTAGCTTGTTCATTCCATATAAGCTTTGTTTTCATCCCACCTTTTATGGTGTCTAGTATAGGAGCACAAATAACACTAAACTTTTTAATGAACTTTCTATAGTATTGAGCTAGACCATGAAAACATCTTACATCTATTGCAATTTTGGGAGTAGGCCAGTTTACAATGGCTTCTACATTTCTTGGATCCATATTTAGGTTTCCATGGGACTATACAAACCCAAGATATACTAACTCCTACTTGAGGAATTCACACTTATCCAAGTTGATCATTAGCTTCTCTTCATGCAGCCTTTTGAACACAATTTGCAGATGCTTCAAGTGTTCCTATTTATTTCTACTAAAGATTAGGATATCATCCAAGTATACTACAACAAAATTGTCAATGTCATCCTTGAGTACTTGGTTCATCAGCCTCATGAATGTAGATGGGGAATTTGATAGCCCAAATAGAATCATAAGCCATTCATACAAACCTTCTATTGTTTTGAAGGTAGTCTTCCATTCATCTCCTTCATTGAATATGATTTGGTGATAACAACTTTTGAGGTCAATTTTTGTAAAGTACCTTGCTCCTCCTAAATAGTGTATTAGGTCTTCTATCCTAGAAATAGGAAACCTATACCTAATGGTGATTTAGTTAATAGCTCTGGAATCAGTGCATAGCCTCCAAGTTCCTCCTTTTTTGGGTTCTAGGATAGTGGGTACGTCACATGGGCTACTACTCTTTCTAAAGAGGCCTTGGTTTAGGAGCTCTTGGATTTGTTTGGAAATTTCCTCATTTTTAAGGGGTCATCTTATACGAAGCTTTTTTAGGAAGGGTAGCTCCTGGGATAAATTCAAATTGGTGACTAATATCTCTCTTAGGGGGTAGTCTTTCTATTTGTCCATCACTGACAATGTCATTGTACTCCTTAAGAAACTCTTGTACTTCTATAGGAATCTTTGTATTCTTGAGTATCTTTTATGTATCTTCTTCCTTTGGCTTCAAAACCAAAGCATATGATACTCCCTCTCCTTCTTCTAATGCTTCTAGGAAATCCTTCTCACTCACAAAAAAAACATTAGTACGTGAAGTCTTCACTTCTCCTTCTTCCAACTGTGACAAGATTTTGAAAGTCACACCATCCTTCTTGAAGGAATATGAATTATTAGCTCCATCATGCATGGCCTGTATGTCAAATTTCCATGGTCTACCAAGTAATAGATGAAATGCATCCATAGGAAAGACATTAAACAATACCTTATCCTTATATATTCTAATTGAGAAGTCTACCCATGCTTGTTCATTCACAAGGACATGTTGTCCTTTGTTCAACCAAGAAACCTTGTATAGGTTACTATGTGGAATTCTCTTCATCTTTACCTTATTGAATGCTTCCTCTAATACAATGTTATCAGTAGACCTTGAGTCTATGATGACTCTACATACTTTACCCATCTTGCATTTCACTCTAAAAAGTGATCTTCTCTGGCTTGGCTCTTCTTTGGATGGTTCTTTGATCAGTGTTCTTCTTTTTCGTCAAATTCTCTCATTCCTCTGATTCTAGGGGTACCTAAGGGTGTTTATTTCTACCACTTGAGTCTTCTTTCACAAATTTTACTCTCTTGTCTCCTCCTTGAGAGGTAGATCCTTTCACTGGACACCTATAGGTAGGATGTCCCATTTGATTACAGTGATAACATTTCATCATTTCAAAGTAGGAACCTCTTACTTGGCTATTGCCTCTTCCTCTATTGAATCTTCCTATACTTTATCTTTTTTCTTATTTTTCTATCAACTTAGTCTCTCCTTGGTTCTTGGACTCTGAACTTCTACCACCATATCAACTTTGTTGTCCTTTGTTATCTCTTCCTCTATGTCTTCCTCTAGTATTTCTTGAGTGTTGCTTCTTTCTCAACTTCTCTTCCACCTTTGTTGCAAGTTGGTGGCATCTTTGGATAGTGGTAGGCGTAAGAAAACTTAGTTCATATTGTATAGTCCATTTAAGACCATTAAGGTATCTAGCTACCTTCACACTTTCCTCTTCTACAACCCTTGATCTCATGCATAGTCTTTAAAACTCTTTAGTATAAGAGTTGATATCCAAGTCTTTTTTCCTAAGACTTTGTCTCCTTTTATGGAACTAGGTTTCATAGCTTTTAGGTACATATGATTCTCTCATTTTGGATACCATAGCTTTTCAAGTAGTAGTGGGTCTCTTTCATTCCTTCTCTCTCTCATCTTGGATAAATTTCTAGCAAGTGAGTGTAGACCCTATAAGTCTATCCTTTGCCACTTTTACTTTTTGTGCCTCAGTTATACCATCACATTCAAAGTGATTTTCTAGCCCTTCAATCCAATCTAGGACTATCTCTAGTTCCATATTTCCAGTGAAGATAGTAACGCCTTCCAATGCCTTACCACTCAAATCCTTTAGTGCTTTCAAAAATGGTTCTTTGGTGAGGATAGGGTCCACTTTAGGGACCTCATCATCCAAGGCTATCTCTTTTCTTTTTCCTTCAACTTTATCTTTCATTTTCTAAGTCTTTTCCTCCACTTGGTCCACTTTTTGTTCCAATTTTTCCAATATTTCTCTGAGCAATCTAATCTCTTCTTCTTCCTCATCCACTTTCTTTTCCAACTCTGTAATTTTCACCATTGTAGACTCCCCTACTAAATCTTCTGGTTGGAACATTCACCACAAGCCAAATCTTATTGGCTCTAATACCAATCTAATAGAAATTCTCCAAGGTGTACTTGCACAATATCTTCTAGGACACCAATGGTTCCTATTCATCATATGGTCCTACTTTATCCTCTAGAACCTTCGAATTGTTGGCTTAGCTATCCTAGAACCACTCTAGCATCACTCAATGAGTTTCTCTCCTTTGTGCTTCACCTCAGGGGTAACTATCAACCAAATGCTCTTCAATCACTTACTCCACCTTGGAAGATTCCAAGTGCATCCTCTTCACCATTTCATCACAAGTGTTGCAGGGGTTAAATCCTTGATGAGACAACTTATTTCCTCTGATATGACCTCATTAGAATAGTTTATCAATGGTTTTACAAATGATCTCAAGGATAAAACTAAATTTGGTCTTTTAGGCCTAGTTGGTCAATTAGCCCTATATAGTGGGTTTTTCTCACTTCACTCTCAAAATTCCCAAACATAGCCCCCAATAATACTTGATATTCAAACACCCTTTTCCAATACCTAAATTATTTTGGTTGTCTTCGGGCTCTAGGACATCCGTATAGTGGATTCCTACAATTCAAGGCTAATAGGGTAAATAGGGCTATTTTAGTGTAGTCTTCTGATTTCAACTTGGAAATCTATCTAAATGGATTGGCCAATGCCTAATCCTCTTAGGAGGTAACTATAAGACCTATATTCTTCCAAAACCATACTTAGTTTCATGTTCCCAATCCTTCCCATGCAATTACACATCATCAAAACATTGTCATGCACCTAACCGGGTACACTAAACTTGCCTAGGGCATGACCTTAAAATTAGCTAGCTAACTCTTCTGAGATCCTCTTTCCATATGCACACTATACAATGGATTACCTTCCATATACCTTAGTTTTGTGATCATTTTCATGGTGGAGAGCTATGGGGGAGCCATGTTTCCTAAAACTGCAAAAACAACACCATCAACTATACTACTTGCAAAACAATTTGAAAAGCTAATCTAATAAATTCAGAATAACTCCACTACTGAGTGAAACATTATTAAAAATATGTCTAATACACTAATACAACACTAGATCACTTATTTCAATCCATCCATTATCTCATGAACTCAAAAAAAGTTGACTGTATGCAAAAACCAGAACTTAGAGCTTCTCATTCCAATTTAAAATCACTCATTACATCACAATACCTCGAGAAATGGGATCCTACTTGTTTAAATATGCCTTCACCATGATTATAGGTCATTACATTAAACATCCATCATCATTCTCTGAAAAGAATCCAAGAATGCCAAATGTTGTCATGCAACATTATGACAACTTTGACAACTTTGCTAAAAACAAACTCTAATGACCTCAAACCAACCTAGAAGGATGTAAAAACATTTCTAGAGGCCATTTTAGGCATATACCCACCCTTTTATAAGTCTAAATGCATTTTTTTCCATTTTCCCACTTTTAGGCTTAATCTACCACTAATCTACCACTAATTACTAATAAAACATAAATATTTAGGATGTATTGAACCTAGTCAAATCCACCTAGGTATAGACCTGCAAGACCTTCTAAGGTCAAATCCAAACACTAATGACTTGGCTAAGGTCATTACAAGCCAAAAAAAATAATAATAATTGAAGATTAGCCTAGGTGATCTTGCACCAATTTAGATCTATTTAGTATGAATTTTCATCATATTACATTTAAATCTACTTTGTATGCATTACATCTTTGTTAGATTGTATGTACTCATATCTAGTTTAAATTTGATAGTTAATGTACTTGTTCTTTCTACATATTTCTTCCAAATTGTGCTGCAATATTATTTCCTCTCATTCCCTTGGGTATGAGCTTCATAAACTTGAGTCCCACCTATAGCATTCTAGTTAGAAGAAGTTATATAATTATGGGTTCCTTTGATCCCAAGACCTCCTTCTTTCATACTAATCTTGATGATACCAACATGTATCTTAATGAAATCAATCCTATTATGGAGAATAAATCTTCTCATTCTTCTCATGATGAAGATTAATCCTTAATATTTCCTCCTATTAAATTCCAAAAACTTTCCAAAAATTTTGAAAAAATTTGAAAAAATTGAACAATGGTTAACTCAAGACAACTCTAATCCTGAGGCTCTTATTGTTCTAGAAGGCTTAAGGAAACCAATTCATAATAATTACCATGTTGTTTACCTCTTTCATATCTTTTCACATCTCATTGATAAAAATATTAAACCTCTTAAGGATTTTTCTAAAGATTTAGGTTTCATACCCCTACTACAAGTGTTAAGACCTCTTTTCCTATCTCTATTTCTATTCCTAGTGCGTCCACTTATGCTCCACCTATCATAGAAAATTAAATTCAACATACCAAAAATACACATGTGAGTCTTCCTAATCCCATTTCTCCTGATATCCCTTAAAGTGTGTCATCCGTTTCATTGCTATCATCCATTCTCACTTACCATATTTTTTCTATTTTCATACTCAAGCATTCCTTAAATTTCCAACAATGCTCCTAATATTTCTCATGTTTCTACTCCTAGCAATATTTCTACCGTTTATACCATTAATATCTTAAATCAAACTTTTTCTTCCTTGCAACAACAAATTGCTTCCATGACTCAATACAAGTTCAACATTCCTACTTTTGATATTGCTAGTCCCTTGTCTATGGATATTATCTATGTTGTTATCCCACAATACATGGATATTCCTCATCTTTAAACTTATAATGGTAAGGGTATTACTGTGACTCATGCTAAAACTTTCTAAACCTTCTATTTTGATTTATCTCGGACCATAGGTTCATGGAATTGCTATAAAATTTTGGGACAAAGTCTTGCAATGGTATTGTTCCTTTCCTCTTTATTCAATTGATTCCTTCCAAAAAATTGCTAATGTTTTCATTGAACAATTTCAAAACAAAATTGGTCCTATAATATCCCTAACTGATTTAATGCATTGTAAATAAGGTGTTAAAGAAAAATTTAGTGATTTCATTGGTAGATTTAAGCATTTGCATGCTTGGATTTCTTATCTTGTTCCTGATATTGGTGTGCAACATATTTTTACTACTAATTTACAAAGTAACATTAGAGATAAAATACTTCTTTTATAATTCTCTTCATTTTAAGAATTGTGTAGAGTTCCTCATCATTATCAACTACAAGTGAGTATATTTGAGAGAAACACTTCAATGGATTCTATTCTGAGTGACAAGAGTGATGTCGCATCCAATTTCAATAAGTTTCAGAAATTGAACAACTACATCAAAATAAACAAATCATCCAACAATGTTGATGACCAAGTCGCATCAACATCCAAATGTGTGGATCCTTTATCATCTATTTTTAATACTTCTAATAATTATATTAAGCTTTCTAAATCTCCACATAATGTGATGTTGAAGTTAATTAGTGCTAATGTGTTAATACTTCCTCCTATCAAACCAATTTACACCTCTAGACCTCAATCCAAATACTTTAATCCCAAATATTTTTTTTGAAAGTCACCATCAACCTAAACATCATACCGAAAAGTGTTTCCACTTGAAGACTATTATCCAAGATCTTATTTACTCTAAGTCTATATATAATGATGGTGACAATGATCAAGGAAACAAACAAGTGTCATCTGCCAACCATAACTTGAAAATATACACCAATCCTTTTCCATCTCATTCAACCAATACTATGTATAAACCTTCTTCTTCCTAATGCATTGACTATAATAACAAAGTTACTGAAGCCAATCATGTTGTTAACCAAGTTGATAAAGTCAAGCCTAAACCTTTATCTCAGCCTTACATTATCTTTGATCCTACTGAGGTAATTAAAGCACATGATGATCCTATCTATGGTGTTGAAAAATCTTAATGGCCTTCCTACCATGGCACCCTTGTTGATCCCAATTGCATATAAAATGTGATAACTGAAGAACATATTTAGAGTAAATAATTGCAAAAAGATATTTATGATAAATCTAATGTTAGGATTTAAACTTTCAATGGTTTTCTTTATCCTTCCCATGGTGTGCTGTTAATATCTAAGTTATGTTGATGATTAGTGACCAACACTTAGTCATTCACTTAGGTAGTTTTAGCTGGCTATCATTGTGGCTGAGCTAAAACTATGCAAGGCCGAGAAACATTGCCGAGCAGTATTCAGGTTGCTGAGTTGTATCATGCTAAGCCAAGTAGGATACTTAGTGCCGAGCGATAGAGATGTTAAGTGCCTAGCATAATAGTTTTTGTATACATGTCTGGAATGATTCAAACTTCAAGGATGAGTGTTCAGGCCAACTTATATAAGATTTTTGGGCCGAATTATGTATGCATTTAATATTTTCCTATGGAGTCAGTTATGCATTTAATTGTTTTATCCTATGCATGATCTATTGTAATCATTAATTATAATACCTTGGAGGTATGGGTATTAGATCTTGATCGTTGATCTAGATCTCACTATCAGACTTGAATAGATATATAAGATTTCTTCTAAACCCTATTTTAAGTGTGTGTGGAGAGAAGTGGTGACTGCATTTTGAAGTGAAATGCACAAAGGGTTATTTTGTTAAGAAGAAGAGATCAAGCAAAGTGACAGCACAATGAACATCAGAGTAAAGTTATATCAGATTGTGAGATCATAGAAGGTACTGGAAAGAGGAGATCCGTCATCATCATCTGAGTGCATAATGAAGGATCATTACTTGAAACATTCTAATCATTGTATCAGGTGAAAATCTCTTAACATAGTGGTTCTAGCAGACCTTTCTAGAGTGCTTAATTTATTGTAAGGTGAAATCCTTTAACAGTGTAGATTGTAATGATCTTTAGCTCTTAACAGGGTAGACCTTTAACATGGTAGATTTCATCTTATAATCAACTTTTGTAGCCCTAACAAGCACACTTTATTATTGTAGTAGTTGAGAATTTTGTGGGTGTCATCCCCACCCTAGTTTTACCTATTTGGGTTTCTAGGTTACCAAGTTCTTGTGTTATGATTTATTTATTTCATTGTGTGGATGCTATTTGATATTATATTATATTCATATATGTATGAATGTGGATTAGTTTGTTTTAAGTATTTAAATTTGAAGATCTGATTCACCCCCCACCTCTCACCATCTTTCTTTCCCATTATTGTATTTCCAACAATTGGTATCAAAGCTTAGTTCTCTAAAAGGTCATAATCAACTTGAGAATATAGATCTTGAGATGGAGATCTACAAGATGGGTAAAGTCATTGAGAATCAAAAGATTGATATTCAGCTAGCACTACAATAACTTGAGACAACAATACATGAATTAAAGAAGTCCTTGACAACAAGTAAATATTTGGCCAAACAAATGAATGACACTCATTATCAGAAAGAGGACACCACAAATCTATTTTAGAATGGAGATTCTACTAAGAGTGATGCAGCAATATTAGATCTATTGGAAAAGAACAGTGCACTATGTGAAGAATTCATAAACTTTAAAAAGGAACAAGAAGCCCAATCAATAAGAATGTGTGAAGTTGTTGAATAGAAAAAGAAAGCCAAAGATGGCAAGGCTATGGCAGAAGAAGATAAAAGAATGATGACTATCAGACTTCATGAAAGAACACATTATGTACAAACAATGACAGTCAATCAAGTTGACATGGAAAATCAATTACTACTTGTGAATTAGGAGATCAGTAGGAATGACTTGGAGATTGTAAATCTTAGATCTGAGAACAGTCAATTGAAAGATGAATTGAGATTTGAAAAATAACTTAACAATAGAGTGAATGATCCCAATGCAGCTATGAGCTACTTTAAACAAGTGGTGGAAGCATCAAGAAGACCTAAAGATTCTTCTGGATTAGGTCACACTGAACAACATACAACCACTGAAAAAGGAGAATCATCTAAGAAAGGTGAAAGAAGGTATGCAAAGACAAGAAACAACAAACCTATTTTCCGCCACTATGGGAAACTAGGTCATACAACAAACATTTACCAAAACAAGAATGGTAAGTCCAATCCTAAAACTAACTTTAATGGTTATTTCTTTAACTATAATAAGTTTGGACATCAAGCATGTGAATGTAAGAAAAATGCAAGAAATGCACCTTCCACACCTAAACTCAATGGAAATTTCTATAACTGTCAAAAATATGGTCATAGAGCACAAGATTGCAGATCTAAAGGTAAACAACAATAGATATCAAAGGCATAAGAGAAATCACCAAGAAAAGGCAATACTTATAAGTGAGACTACAACACATGGCATAGTTTTCATTAGTGTGGTGAGTATGGATATATTCCATAAAAATGCATAAGGACACATTTCAAAGGAAAGTTTAAAAGTTGGATGAATGGAAGCCTTGTTTGTCACAGTTGTCTAAAAATTGGTCATACAAGGAAAGATTGTAATACTAGGGTACCTGCTCCTACTGTTGAGAAGATTAGAGCACAGATGAACCAGACATGGGTTAAGAAATCTAAGCCATGAAGTAGTGAAGCTAGTGTAGCCGAGGTCACCCAATCTAATGGATCAGGTGATCACATCATCTCCAACTAAGAAAAAGAGGTATGTAAGTAACTGCACCTAAATTTTTTAGCTTACATCAGTTCCTAACATGAAATATGCCAAAGTCCATATTTGCATATGTTAAGATGCACTAGGACACATTTTGAAGACAAATGTCAAGAAGAGAAAATTGCACTATAGGTGCCAAGCACCAATTATGGACACTAAGGCTGAGTTCTTTAGTGTGTGTCAAGTTTGTTGGCTGAGTAAGTTTTGTGATGGTTGAGTTAAGTGAGTTGAGTGGGATGCAAGTTGTGTTAGAAAGTCAAGGACAGCTGGCTTGCACTAACTCAATGGGAAAAACATTTATTGCTTACCTACCTTGACCTTTCAAAATCTATAAAGGATGAACAATTTATTCTTCATTTTTACCTTGCGATTTTCACTATTTATGGAGCGATTGGAGTAATTATAGAATTGATCTTAACAAAGTTACCATCGAAGATTTTGTTAGTGTGCCGTCGGCAATCCTAAGGTGAATAGTATGAAGTGCTACTTGCCAAGGTACTATGTTCTTCATCTTTCAAACCCTAATTTCAGGATTATGGATGCAAGCTCTTCCCCACTAGCTAAAAGTATGGAGAGAGAACAAGAGCAAATTCAGTTAGTACGGAGTGATGAATGTGCACCTCTCAACTTTTGAGCCGTTCTTGAAAGTGCAATTCACAGTGATTAAGCTCTCTCATCCATTCCACCCAATGTACTTATGATCAGTGATGTCAGATCATGTTACATGGTTAAGATTGGTGAAGTAGGTGATAGTGAATTGAGGAAATCCTACAACAAATTGTGTGTCGATGGAGTTCTGAAGGGAGAATTTGAACATTTAGCAGACAAAGGGTTAACTTGTGCCTTACATTTTCCACAAGGTTTCAAAGATGAATGTATTAAGGTTATTCTTAGCCGAGTTCATGATATGTGTATGTGGTTAGATAATGGACAAGTCAAGATAACCAAGAACATGATTCATTGAGTGACTGGATATCCTATAGTGAACAGGAAACAGACAATGAGGGATAACAAAAAAGAGGAAATTAAACTAAACATTGGAGCCATATGGAACAATAGAGGTATGACTATCTCTATAATTAAAGACCTAGAACTTGATTTTGGAGTAAGAGTAATAGCACATAAGTTCTATCAGTCAAGTAGACTGGATAGTGTTCCTTGTAGGCCCGTTGACTAGGCATGGAAAATTGTTAAGAAGAATCATACATATGATCTTGCCGAGCTATAGCAGACATAATTATCTGAGAAACTAGCATCAATTAGAAAGGCTAAGAGCTCATCATGTAAGTTTGGTTCCTTACTAGTTTGTATATTTTTCTACATTCAGGATACATTTCCTACATTGGGAAATATTGTTTAGAAAAAGGATAGACCCATTAGAATTCAGATTAGTGAATGTATTAAGAAATTAGGAATTAATTTCAATAGCATTATGGGGAGCTATTTTGTGGAATTTAAAAAGAGAATGAGATTAAGAACTAGGATTCCTAGATCTCTAGTGGAGAAGCACTATGAAGAAATTTGTTTTCTAGTTGATACGGATAACACATATATCTAGGTTATGACACCTAGGGTAACATGCTTAGAACCATTTCCCTATGAAATTAACATTGATTAAGCATCAACAGCCATTATTTCACTCCTAGCCGAGGCAATTGATACTATAGTAGAAATGTTTGGTAATTTTGATGAAGCTAAAGTAAAAATTTCAAGAGATTTAAAGGAGGGAGCCATAGAGAGGAAAAGGAAGAAGATTGTGAAAAATATAAAGAAAATGGTTGGTTTAGGAAGTGATGAAGAACCTGAGGATGAACCTTTAGCCTTGTCCATAGGACAAGGTGATGATATGTCTATAGAGGAGGAAATCCATGCATCTAAGGAGATCACTAAGAAAGCTAAGGGTAAGAGACCATCAATTATCATAGTAACCAAGCCGAGAAAAGCTAAACCTAAGGTTACACCTCCTACAGCTAATCATCTAAGGACTAGAGAATCTATTATTACTTCTCCAGTAGTACAAACAAAAGTGTATGGAAAGAAAAAGGTTGGAGAAAGTAGTTTCGGAAAGGAAGCTAAAATTGCTCCTAAGGATGAGCCGAGTAAACCAGCAAAGAGACCAAGGAGGAGACTAGAATTGGGGATAGATAGTGATGATGAAAAGATTGAGATTGATGAACCTAGAAACATACATATAGCACAATTCAAGAAACTAGCTATTCTTGATGAGGTATGTGACAATTTGAGGAATTCAGTAGCATTAGCTACTTTCAAGTTCATTAAGTATGAGAAATTGAATAATGTGGATAAGCACAAAGTTCAAGAAGCACTCTTAGATATGATGAGTACTTTCAAGTTAACTCCTACAGAGATAGGAAACCATGTGCCAAATGAATTGTATGAGTTTCTATCAAGCAAATGGGAATTTGCACTTACCACAGGAAGACAGATCAGGGAAGGAACTTTAGCCAAGGTAATACCTGAGTTGACTTCAAAATAGAGAGCCAAAATATAGCTTTGTTCCCAAACTTAGAGGTTATGTTGTTTTGAAAAATGATATTCAAGGATTAGTACAACAAAGTACAAGGATTTGGAAGGAAATCTTTGGACTGATAGTTCCAAAAGATAAGTAATCTGATGGGGGAACATCTGATCAAAAGGCTAAAGAAGTTGAGATCACCCCTAAGCCATAGGTGACTCAAGATCAGATTTCTATAGAATAGGACAAGACCAAAAGATGCCTTAGATTCAAAAAAATTTGTTGATCTGACTACAGACAGTCTGATGGACTTCATAGTTGATGATTCCAGCAATTTGAATGCCGAGGAACAGGACATGCCAAGTGGTACAAACACTAATTCACCTATTAAGGCAATTGAGACTGAAGGAGAAAAGACCACTGTATCTGAAGAGAAAATTGATGAGATAATTGAAGAAATCAATGATCAGATAAGTGAAGAGAAACAAAAAACAAATGCACAAGCGGTAACTTCACAAAATCCACCTATATTAGAGGTTGTCAAAATAGTTTTAGATAGTGGTATAGTGGTGAAGGATAATGTTGACAAGCCTAAGGAACAAGAGGCAATGAAAGTGTTGGTTTATCTACCACACTCTGCATCATCCACTCCCACTGGTTCTAAAACTAGAGGTATGCCTAATGCACAGACAATCCTGACAGAATTGAAAGAGGTAATGGATATTGATACTGTCACAAGAATTTGTATTATGCAGCCGAGCATTAGTTCACCTGAGTTGAAGAGAAGGAAAGTTCTAAAGAAGAAGTCTCAAATTCTAGATGTCACACTAGATGAGGTAATTGTGATTCCACAATGGGATCCCAATGAATTATATCTTGAACAAATAGGGAATCTTCAAGAATTACTCAAGAGGAAGAAGAGACAAGAAGAGATGAAACTAGAACAGAAGCAAAAGCAGGTGTTGCATGACATCAAGGACATATTTGCAAAGGATTTTGACTTAGAAGACAAAATGCCTCAAGCTCCAATTATTGATCAGTTAGTTAACATTGTACAGAAGGTAACTGATGATGATATAAATAGCAATGAAAAAATTCTACAATGGTTCGAGAGGAGATTTGAGAGCAAAGTTATGGAGAAAATCTTAGAAGAGATTGCAACAAAATAGGTTGAACTTTATACTCTTGTAGAAACTTTGGAGAAAGTTACCACAAAGGTTTATTCTTTGTACAGGAAGTTATGTGATGTTGAATTCTTCACAAAGGATAATCTAAAGCTTGTTGAGAAGCTACAGTTAGATTTGAGATCAACTGGCAATAATTTGGGTAAGGATACTACTTATAGTTCTTTACATTTTACTAAGTTGATCAATGCAAAACACATAATAGCCAAGCTTATGGTTGAAGATGGTTGAATAAGGGCCAAATTGATAACTATTCAGACAAGTTTGTTTCCTCACTTGGAGGTAATATAGAAGGAACTTTCAATTTCAAAAGAGTTATCACAAAGAAATGCAAGTCTCTCAATTGCAGAAAGTTTAGTGAGTCTAGTTGCTAAGCTACAAATAAAATTGGAAGTTATGAAGATTGCCAAGGAAACTTGGGATACTACATTTGAATCAACCCAGCAGCTTCATAAATAATTTTTGGATAAGTATAAATTAACCCCACCAGAAATCAGTGACAAAAATAAGGGGGAAGTTGGTAAAGAAGTTGGTAAGGATACAGTATGATACATCAGTATAGAACAGGTACACTTGTATATATATTTTTAAGGCATGTAAACTTTTTGTATGTATAAGTCTGAGTATATTCCTAGGGGGTGTACTTAGTATACTTAGGCAACGTTTTGATGAAATGAAATGAAGAAATGATAAGTGTGTTTTTGCAACTAATATCAAAGGGGGAGATTGTTAATCTCTAAGTTCTATTGATGATTAGTGACCAACACTTAGTCATTCACTTAGGTAGTTTTAGTTGGCTATCATTGTGGCTAAGCTAAAAATATGCAAGGATGAGAAACATTGTCGAGCAGTATTTAGGTTTCCAAGTTGTATCATGCCGAACCAAGTAGGATACTTAGTGCCAAGCGACAAAGATGTTAAGTGTCATGCAGAACAATTTTTGTATACATGTCTGGAACGATTAAAAATTTGAGGATAAGTGTTCAGGATAACTTATATAAGCTTTTTTAGTCGACTTATGTATGAATTTAATATTTTCCTACGGAGTCAATTATGCATTTAATTGTTTTATCCTATGCATGATCTATTGTAATCATTAATTGTAATACCTTGGAGGTATGGGTATTAGATCTTGATCATTGATCTAGATCTCTCTATTAGACTTGAATAGATATATAAGATTTCTTCTAAACCCTATTTTAAGTGTGTGTGGAGAGAAGTGGTGACTGCATTTTGAAGTGAAATGCACAGAGGGTTATTTTTTTAAGAAGCAGAGATCAAGTAGAGTGACAACATAGTGAACAACAGAGTAAAGTTATATTAGATTGTGAGATCATAGAAGGTACTAGAAAGAGGAGATCCATCATCAGCATCTGAGTGCATAACAAAGGATCATTACTTGAAACATTCTAATCATTGTATTAGGTGAAAATATCTTAATAGAGTTGTTCTAGCAGACCTTTCTAAATCTCCTAACAGAGTGCTTACTTTATTGTAAGTTGAAATCCTTTAACATGGTAGATTGTAATGATCTGTAGCTCTTAACCGGATAGACCTTTAACAGGGTAGATTGCATCTTGTAATTAAGTTTCGTAGCCCTAATAGACACACTTTATTACAACAGTAGTGGATAATTTTGTGGGTGTCATCCCCACCCTAGTTTTACCTATTTGGGTTTCTCGGTTACCAAGTTCTTGTGTTATGAGTTATTTATTTAATTGTGTGGATGCTATTTGATATTACATTAGATTCATATATGTATGAATGTGGATCAATTTTTTTTTAAGTATTTAAATTTTAAGATCTGATTCACCGCCCCTCTCAGCATCTTGCTTTCCCATTATTGTATTTCCAATATCTGTTCCATTTCCTATTGAATTTGGTAATAAAAATTTAGATGTTACCCTCACTATCATTCCAACTTTTGATCAGTTTCAAGTAAAAGTTGATCTTCCTTGGCTTAATTTCATGCATATGGTGGCTTTAATAATTCATAAATGTGTTAAATTTCCTCTTAAGGGAGAAATCATGACTATTAACCATAGACTTTATCAACCTTATGTGCCTCAAGACTTAGTTGACCTTGATTTATTTTGGCCTTCTATACCTTAACCAACTCAAACCCATCCTAACCATCTCTTTAGATCATATCAAGCCTACAAGGTTTAAAACATTTTTGAGCTTACTAAACATTAAGGATATTCCAACTCTTTTCCCTAGACATGGATTTCTTCCTATACCACCTCTTGCTATTGTTTATACACATACCTCTTAACCTATATCTCAGCCTAGTATGGTTCCTTCAGTTCTTCCTTGTAAAGAACAAAATGACCTCATGTTGATTGATCCTATCCCCACCCAAATTTCTAGAATGACAAACCATAACCTTCATGCTTGTGATCATCATCCCAAATGTATTTCTAGAGACCGTCAATGTTCTTTCAAAAAATCTCTTCACCTCATACACCTCCTTATGTTTTGCTACCCTTTGACCAACCCATACCCAACCCCATGGAGTAAGTGAATTTTGAAAAAATTTAAAAAGAACAAACATGACAATGCTATTCGTATGTTGGATTTTGTTTAAATTAATCTAGATTAAGAAGATACTCTTGATAATGGTGTTCTTGATTCTAACAATGATATTCATGCTAGTGATTTTGGTGACTGTTACCCAATTTTACCATCTTATGAAAATTATGGCTACAAGTGGAGGCAAATGTGGCTCCTACGAGGGTAGAGCCCAATTTGAAGGTTTCTGCAAATGTTTCTAGGGCTTGATCTTGTTCTCTACTTTTTTCATGCTATAATCTACTCTTGTTCATAGAAAATGCCTAAGTGTGGAAAACCTTAAGCATTTCATGAGAAAACCCTAGTTCTCCTTGCCTTTTTCTATTCCTTAATTACATTTTCGGATGACTTAAATATCCTTATAGTCATGTGCACATTAACCCCTCTTTTTCTATCTCTTAGTAACACAAAGGAAAAGGAATATTCAATTTTACTTTGTGACTTCAAATTTCCTTCAATCGTGCGATCTCAGAAAGAAGAGGAATATCCTTTCAAGTCATTGAGATTTAACACGGGTCTTCGATGCAAAGATAATCTTGTGCTGGTCACTAAGTCTTGTAAAGTAACCATGGTTAAATGGAATGATGAGAGATTCTGAGACTGCTCGGTCGCCAAGTCTCTAAATAAACCATTGTCAAGGAGATTGAGTAAAGTAAAGTTCTAATTATGCAGATGATTTGATTAGCATCATTGATTGTGTTCTGATCCTATGGTGGTTTCTTAGTCTCATAAGGAAAAGGAATATTTTCCTATGGTTCAAAGATTAAACTTAGATCATAGATCTCAGATTTTATCCTATGGTGGTCATGCAGCCTCATTATAAACTTGGATTTAATGGAATAGTTTAGTGAATCAGCAACGTGAAAGATTCAGTAATCTAGGGTTAAAGATAATTCAGGAATCATATCTAAAGTTGAAGATTGACGACTGTTTTTAAAATGAGAGATCAAGTTTTTCTTAGGTATTGATATAAGTACATGTGCCACCTGTGACCATTAACAGTTAAATATTTAAATATTCAAAAGATCTGATCTCAGAGTTCATGGTAGTGGTGTGGTTTTTCAAGATATAGAAAAAGAGATGGGTTGAGCCAACTTCTCAAAATCACATTTATGGCAATGGGAAAGATATTCAAGTTTGTATCTGATCGACTGAGATATTTCTATGATGCATTAATGAGAAGACTTGACATTTCTAGGGTTTCTAAATTGTTTATATAGGTCTATTGTAACTGTTGCCCAAATTTTCCATCCTATGCAATTTGGCCTGGTCTGTCCCGGTGACCGTCTATCCCTTTATCCCTCCTAAAAGTGCCTGTTACCAATTTTTTTTACCAAAAGACTCAAGGCTTGTGGAGAATTGAAATTCTGTTTCTCCTTGGCGGAATTCTACCTGCGGAGGTAATTTTTCGAAAAGGATGAAAAGGAGGAGGAATTTTTCCTTGTTGCAGAATTCTACCTACGGAGGTAATTTTCTACAAAGGCTTGCAGGTTTCGCACCTCTCAGGTCATTTTCCGCAAAGCTAAAGAGAAAAGAAGAATTTTGCGCTCGTGGCAGAATTCTACCTTAGCTGGTGTTTTTCCGCCAAGGCAAAAAAGAGAGAATTTTTACATGTGGCAGGTTTCTACCTGCAAAGGTAATTTTCCGCAAAGGCTGGCGGGTTTCGCACCTATCGGGTGGTTTTTCGAAAAGGCAGTAAAGGAAAACAACTGTGGTGGACCCCGCAATGGGTTTTCAAAGCACTTTTCAAATTTTCTGAAAAACCAAAAGGACTCAAGGTGGAGAATTGAATTTCTAATTCTCCATGGTGGATTTCTACCTGCGGAGGTAATTCTCCAAAAAAGAGAAAAAAGAAGGATTTTTTACATGTTGCGGAGGCCGCACCCATAAAGAGATCTTCCGCAAGCAAGGAAATCCCTCCCTTGTTTCCTATTTTTTCGCAAGACCACAAAGCTGAAGAGAATCAGCTCACGACTGTGCGATGAGCAAAGGAGAAAGTCATCGCTCAGTCTCCCGTCAGAAGAGAAAAAGGCATATCAGCCCGCGAGTTTGCGATGAGTTAAAAGAAGAATGCTCGTCACGCAGTCACCGAGCAACTCAGATGAAAGAAAAGGAGCTCGCGGGTGTACGATAAGTAGAAAACATAAAGTCATCGCTCAGTCGTCAGTTAAAAAGGGTGAAGGGAGATCAGCTCGCGAGTAAGTGACTGAGTAAAAGGCAGAGATGGTCGTGCACTCACGCATAGATTGAAAGTTGAAGGAAAAGGTGAGCGAGTATGTGATGAGAAGGAATATGCATTAAGAAAATGGATGTCGCTCAGTCACTCGGAATCCAAAGGCCAGTTTAAAGAGCTCCCGACTGTGTGATGAAGGGATAAATGGAAAGTAAGATGCATAGGCACTCAGTCACTGAGACTCAGGTGAAATAAAGGATCAACTCACGAGCTTGCGACTGAGGAAAGAAGAGGAAGCATCAGTCACTCACATGAACCAAAAGGAAAAGTATGAAAGGATGGCGAGTAGGCGACAGACATGAAATAAGGATTAAAGAAAAATCCTCGCCCACTCACAGAAGGCAAAAAGTGAGACAGTCAAAGAGTAGAGATGTGATTTTCAGAGCAAATAGAAGAGACAGAAAAATATCAGATGATTCTTAGACGCTGGAAATCAGATATTTTTACAGATGGAAAGATCAGATTTGAAAAAAAGATCAGAGGTTGCAGTTGATAAATTCTGCAGAAGAGTTATTGCATTTCAGAGACTTTCGTGACTCTTCTAGAGGGATAAGACTGCTTCTGAGAAGGGGCATTCATGTTGATATTATTTGGGCATGACTTTTGGGTCACCAAGTTGCATTTTTTTCAGAATTTTGAAGAGTTAGAAAGGTGGCTGGATAGGCCAAATCCAATCCAGAAGTTATTGCTCTTAAATGATGCAGTTGGCTAAATTGTATAAATATGAGTTGAAGACTCATTGTCGCCAGTTCTTCTTCCCTTTGGCTTACTTGTTTTTGTAACTTGTTCTAAGTTCCTGACAGAGGCAAAGAGAATTTGTAACTCATTATGAGAGATAATATGCAGAGTTTGTAATTCTTGGAACCAATTGATTGAATTGTGTTAGCCTTGTCTCTTTTCTGCTTGTTTGTATGCGTTGTAGATGGTTGATGGGTTAATCATGAATGATTTTATTTCCTCTTAATCATGTCCCATGTGTAGCATCTACTTACAGAAGAGTATGTTTTCTTGCAGGTTGTAACTCGTGTCTTAGTTTGATCTGTTAACTGTGAAGTCTTTCCTCTTAACTAGTTTCATCATGACCTTGTTATGAAATATTTATGCATGCCTATACAAGAGATTTGTGTTTTACCTCCAATTCAGTTAAAGTTGACCCAGGGATTTATCCTCTGTGTGTTATGTTTTCATGCCCTAATTTTGGTGTATCACCTAGTAGGTAGTTTGCTTTCAGTTATTTCCCTTTCCATGCAATCCTTCTAACCCTTTTCCACTCAAGTTTACTTTACTATTTAAGAGCAAGCTAAGGTGATTATCCAAGAGGAACCAGCCTAGAATCTGGAGGTCTCATCTCAGTTAGCAGAGGTCCCACAACCTTGAGATGACTCCCTTGTTATACTAGATTATCAAGACCAAGAGAGCTTGAGATCAGAGGCCCAAATTTAGTGTATAACATTTCTGGCACGCCCGGTGGGAACGTAAAAGAAGTTCATTACAGAACATTATGTTATCTCTAATATGCAGGTCACATAATATGAACTTTTAAGAAGCTATTCTGACGAGTATATCTAGAAACTCCACTGGTTTCAAAGTTTTAGGCCAGCCTTGTTTAAGGTATATCAGAAGGATTGAAACTAGGAGCTCAAAACCCACTGAATTTTTAGAGTTTCCCTTGAAGAGAGGTCACAAAGGCAGGTCAACTCAAAGGGAGTCCCATGCAAGGAGAGTTCAGTCTACACCTCCTGATTCATCAGAAAAGAGACCTTTTGCTTTTCATCACAGAAGAAGAGGAACATCTCTAACCAGGGATCTAGAGGAGGAAGATTCAAGTACAGCTCTTATTGTTGTGAATCTTCAAGTTTCAGCTCCTACAATGGCTATAAATTTTGCCTTTGCACCTTTCAATCAAGGGAGCCCATTAAATTTTGTAGTGCATCATGATGTGCCCTTGGTGGCATTAAAAATCTTTCCCAATTTCACAGGTGAAGGGAAGACCACAACTTTTGAGCACATAAGAGATGTAACTACCATCTTTAGCATCCACAACATTACTCAATAAGATGTCGCCACCAAGTTACTAGCAGCATCTCTAAAAGGTAAGGCTCTTGAATGGTTCAAAACTTTAACTGTTGGGTCTATTACTTCTTGGGATGAATTAGGGGATGCATCAAGTAAACATTTTGAGGATAAATCAAATAACTTGTCTCTGGTTGAGCAGTTAACAACCATTAAGAGAGACCCTCAAGAACAAATGACAGATTACAATAGTAGATTCCTTAAGACAAGGAATAGAATTCTAGTTTCAGTCAGACCATCAGTAGACCATGCCTGTTTATACTATTTACAAAGTCTGAATGGTCAAATATCTGTCATGATCCAGTCTATGGGAGGCACTTCCTTACCCCAAGCTTTTGACATCACTGTCAGGGCTGAAAATTGTTTCATTCAAGTAGGAATGATAGCTAGAAGACCACCAATGCCTATCTTTCCTAGCCTTCAACCCATTTCTCCTGCACAAGTGCCCCCATTTACCCCTATTCCCATATTGGCTTCCCAAGCTAGTACTAGTG
>MU226277.1:2412574-2439872 GCA_018584345.1 Thuja plicata | reverse complement strand
ACCTAATCAGAATAATTAAGAAGACTCTTCAGGACAATCAAAGGGATTGGCATACAAAACTTAAGTCTGCCTTGTGGTTAGATAGAATTACCCCGAAGAAGATCATTGGTAATTCTCCATACATGTTTGTGTATGGTAGAGAGGCTGAAATTTCCATTTCAACAGAATTTCCAGCTCTGGACTTAGCCACTCAGTATGTCCTGTTTGATAAAGAGGATCTCCTACAGATCAGGTATGCTCAATTGATGGAATTGGAAGAAATCAGAGACAAATCTATGAAAGATATGGAATTCCATCAGAATCAAACTAAAAGGAGCTTTGAAAAAATAGCCAGGGGAAAGAAATTCAAGGTTGGAGATGTAGTTCTCAAGTGGGATGAGTTCAGGTCCAGACCTGGCAGGCACACAAAATTTGATTCCTTTTGGGGTGGACCATTTGTTATAATAGAGTGTAGAGGATCTAACGCTTTCCAGCTTTCAACTCTTAACGGAGATGCCCTGCCAATCTCAGTGAATGGTTTCCACTTAAAGCCTTGCTTTGAGGTTAGTCCCTCTCTGTAGGTCCTTGTTTTCTTGTAAGCAGCTCCCTATTTTTTCCTTTCCCTGCTTTCTAGTGTAGTTTCCATGTTTTCCAAGAAGTGCACATGCACAGTTTTGCCCTGTCAAGTTTTGTGCTCAAGAAATGACTCCATGCCCAATGGATAGTTTGATGTCAATAGGCTACTAGTTTTCATGTCTAGCAGGCTGACATCCAGCAGAAGTCGCCAAAATGTTGCCCAAATTTTTCATCCTATGCAATTTGGCCTGGTCTGCCCTGGTGACTGTCTATCCCTTTATCCCTCCTAAAGGTGCCTGTTACCAATTTTTTTTACCAAAAGACTCAAGGCTTGTGGAGAATTGAAATTCTGTTTCTCCTTGGCGGAATTCTACCTGCGGAGGTAATTTTTCGAAAAGGATGAAAAGGAGAAGGAATTTTTCCTTGTTGTGGAATCTACCTATGGAGGTAATTTTCCGCAAAGGCTTGCGGGTTTCGCACCTCTCATGTCATTTTCCACAAAGCTAAAGAGAAAAGAAGAATTTTGCGCTCGTGGCAAAATTCTACCTTAGCTGGTGTTTTTCCGCCAAGGCAAAAAAGAGAGAATTTTTACATGTGGCAAGTTTCTACCTGCAAAGGTAATTTTCCGCAAAGGCTGGCGGGTTTCACACCTATCGGGTGGTTTTTTGAAAAGGCAGAAAAGGAAAAGCACTATGGTGGACCCCACAATGGGTTTTTGAAGCACTTTTCAAATTTTTCGAAAAACCAAAAGGATTCAAGGCAGAGAATTGAATTTCTAATTCTCCATAGCAGATTTCTACCTGCAGAGGTAATTCTCCAAAAAAGAGAAAAAAGAAGGATTTTTTACATGTTGCGGAGGCCGCACCCATAGAGAGATTTTCCGCAAGCAAGGAAATCCCTCCCTTGTTTCCTATTTTTCTGCAAGACCACAAAGTTGAAGAGAATCAGCTCACGAGTGTGCGATGAGAAAAGGAGAAAGTCATCGCTTAGTCGCCCGTCAGAAGAGAAAAAGGCATATCAGCCCGCGACTCTGCGACGAGTTAAAAGAAAAATGCTCATCGTGCAGTTGCCGAGCAACTCAGATGAAAGAAAAGGAGCTCGCAGTTGTGCGATAAGCAAAAAACATAAAGTCATCGCTCAGTCGTCAGTTAAAAAGGGTGAAGGGAGATTAGCTCACGAGTAAGCGACTGAGTAAAAGGCAGAGATGGTCATGCACTCGCGCACAGATTGAAAGCTGAAGGAAAAGGTGAGCGAGTATGCGACGAGAAGGAATATGCATTAAGAAAATGGATGTCGCTCAGTCACTTAGAATCCAAAGGCCAGTTTAAAGAGCTCGCGACTGTGCGATGAAGGGATAAAATGGAAAGTAAGATGCATAGGCGCTCAGTCGTTGAGACTCAGGTGAAATAAAGGATCGACTCTCGATCTTGCGACTGTGGAAAGAAGAGGCAGCATCGCTCACTCACATGAACCAAAAGGAAAAGTATGAAATGATGGCGAGTAGGCGACAGACATGAAATAAGGATTAAAGAAAACTCCTTGCCCACTCACAGAAGGAAAAAAGTGAGACAGTCAAGGAGTAGAGATGTGATTTTCAGAGCAAATAGAAGAGATAGAAAAATATTAGATGATTCTTAGATGCTGGAAATCAGATATTTTTACAGATGGAAAGATCAGATTTGAAAAAAAGATCAGATGTTGCAGTTGATAAAGTCTGTAGAAGAGTTATTGCATTTTAGAGACTTTTGTGACTCTTCTAGAGGGATAAGACTACTTCTGAGAAGGGGCATTTATGTTGATATTATTTGGGCATGACTTTTGGGTCACCAAGTTGCATTTTTTGCAGACTTTTAAAGAGTTAGAAAGGTGGCTGGACAGGCCAAATCCAATCCAAAAGTTATTTCTCTTAAATGATGCAGTTGGCTAAATTGTATAAATATGAGTTGAAGACTCATTGTCGCCAGTTCTTCTTTCCTTTGGCTTACTTGTTTTTGTAACTTGTTCTAAGTTCCTGACAGAGGCAAAGAGAATTTGTAACTCATTATGAGAGATAATATGTAGAGTTTGTAATTCTTGGAACCAATTGATTGAATTGTGTCAGCCTTGTCTCTTTTATGCTTGTTTGTATGTGTTGTAGATGGTTGATGGGTTAATCATGAATGATTTTATTTCCTCTTAATCATGTCCCATGTGTAGCATCTACTTGCAGAAGAATATGTTTTCTTGTAGGTTGTAACTCGTGTCTTAGGTTGAGCTGTTAACTATGAAGTCTTTCCTCTTAACTAGTTTCATCATGACCTTGTTATGAAATATTTATGCATGCCTATACAAGAGATTTGTGTTTTACCTCCAATTCAGTTAAAGTTGACCCAGGGCTTTATCCTCTGTGTGTTATGTTTTCATGCCCTAATGTCAGTGTATCACCTAGTAGGTAGTTTGCTTTCAGTTATTTCCATTTCCATGCAATCCTTCTAACCCTTTTCCCCTCAAGTTTACTTTCCTGTTTAAGAGAAAGCTAAGGTGATTATCCAAGAGGAACCAGGCTAGAATCTGGAGGTCTCATCTTGGTTAGCAGAGGTCCCACAACCTTGAGATGAATCCCTTGTTATACTGGATTATCAAGACCAAGAGAGCTTGAGATCAAAGGCGCAAATTCAGTGTATAATAGTAACCCTAATCTCTAGGAATTGGATTCACTCCTGAGCCTATGTGCTAGAGGAGCATGTATATAAGTTTTTTGAGGGATTTTAGAAAAAAGTGAGTTTTTCCAGCTGGTGTAAGATTTTCTTTGGCATTTTTTCTACCCTCAGGTTTTCATCTTGTTGTAATCTTTCATTGACTTCCAGATTATGTTCAGGTTTCTAAGAGATCTTTTTAGTCCTCTAACTTTCTCTTGTCTATATTTCTCTTACTGAAATATGATATAGTGACTTTTATTAGAGAAATATTCAATTTCTTGAGCCTCTCTTTCTTTCAACATCTTTGTGCACTGTTGTGTGTGATCTGATTTAGATAATCTTGTGGATTTTGTTCATCCCTAGATATTTTTTCTCATTCCTATGCCTATTCGCTGGAGTGAATGTTTTCTTGTAGGTCATAGTCTATGCCTATTCCCTTGGGAAATTTATTGTTTATACATTATTTCCTTCCCTTGAATAGCCTCTTTCAATTTCAGACCTCTCTGTGAAATACTTATGCAAGCCTATTCAGAAAGATTGTGTTCTATTAGATCTGAGAATCTTTATGCTAGTTTGGTTACTATGTCATGGTTCATGTTGCCTTTAGTGAATCACCTAGTAGGATAATTTTCTTTCCAGTCATTTCCTTTCTATCATTCCCTCTATCCCTTTCTCCTCCAAGTTTACTTTTCATGTCAAAAGAGAAGATTAGGTGATTATCGAAGAGCAACCGACCTAGAACTCAAAGGCTTCACTTCAAGTTAGCAAAGGTCACACAACATATAAGTGATTCCCATGTTATACTAGATTATCAACACTATGAGAGCTTGAAAATGGTCCAAAATTTAGTGTATAACAATTTTAGCGCACCTGGTGGAACCAATAGAAATTCATTTACAAAAAACAATGGTATCTCTGATATGCTAACTACATAGTATTGACATAAAAAGGTTATTTTCAAGCATATATGGTGGCTCCAATGGTTTAATAATAGAATATCAAGTCATGTTAAAAGATTTATGAGAAATATTGAAACAAGGAGCTCAAATCCCTCCGAATTCTTGCAGCTGCCTCTGATATGAAGTTACTCTAGATCATTTCAAAGAGAATCCCTTGCAAGGAGGGTCCAGTCTACACCACCCACTTAAAAAAGGAGACCTTTTCCTTTCCATTCAAGAAGAAGAGGAAGATCTCTAACTACAGAGATACAAGAAGATTCAACTCCACTCTTCAATCCAAGTACAACTCACACGGTTGTTATCCAGCAAGTCACAGTTCCTATAGTGGCTAGACAATTTGTCTTCATACCCTTAAATCAAGGGATCCCTTTGAACTTTGAACAACATCATGATGTTCCTTTAGCAACACTCAAGAGTCTACCTAATTTCACAGAGGAATGACAGACAACATCTTGTGAACACATAAGAGTGTGGCTACCATTTGCAATGTGCATCATATCACTAAAGAAGATGTGGCTACCAAGATACTGGTGGCATTTTTCAAAGGTAAGGCCTTAGAATGGTTCAGAACCTTAAATTTTGGTTCCATTGATTCATGGGATAGATTAGGAGAATCATTAAGCAAATATTTTGAGGATAAATTAGACTATTTATCTTTGGTTGAGAAACTAACAACCATAAATAGGGCTCCTCAAGAACATATGACAAACTTTACAAATAGGTTCTTTAAGACATGGAATAAGATTCCTATCTTAGTCAGGCCTTTAGCTGACCATGCTTTCCTATACTTCTTGAAAAGTCTCGATAGCAATATCTATTTCATTATTCAATCCATGTGAGGTACCTCATTACCACATTCTTTTCACATAGAATTCAGAGCTGAAAATTATTTAATCCAAGTAGGCATGATATCCCCAAGGCCACCTATGCCTATCTTCCCCAACATCTATCCCAATATGCCTCTATAGGTTCCCCTATAAAATCCTATACCCACCATAGTATCACCTCAAGCTAGTTATAGCTATGAAGAATCCAAAGCCAATTTACCCAGGAGTTGCAAATGATGAAAAGTGATCAATAAGAAACAAATAGCTTGTTACAAAGCAGTCATCAAGAAATGACAAACTTGTTATAGACTCTAACCAAATAATTGACCAACTTAAAGAAGCAGAGCCAAGGGAATAGAACACCCTTTTAGCCAAAAAATCAAAGTCCCAACCAACAATATCAAAATATGGGACAACCCTATCAACATAATAGGTCACCATACCAAGGTCAAAGGAAGAACTTTAATCACACGTTGTTCCAGCCTTATAATCCCATCCCTCTTAGCTCTGCAAACCCAACCAGAGATATAGTTCCAAGTTAGAATAATCTATTGTTAGACAATGAATGGTATTTTCCTTTCAATCAGCCCCACAATAAGACTACATGCTCGAATGGGTGGATGAACCAAGCACTAATGGTTCAGAATGCTTCACACACCAAACCAGAAGCCTCTTCTAGTGGATCAGTTCCCCAGCAAAATACACAACCTGATGATACTATTCTATTTAATTGGGAGTAGCAATATTTCAATCGAGTGAATGGTGAGTCCCCAATTGCAGCCAACACTCGGTCAAAAAGAAGAGCCCAAGACATGGAGTGAGTAGAGGATGGAGCTAAAGCTACTACATCTATAGATACATCACATCCTTCTATTCCTGCCATTCTAAAGAATACTCCCACCATTCTAGTCAAAGAAAGTTAATCTCCCATGGTGGATGAGCCCATAATAATGAAATCACACCAAAGAGTATACACAACAACACCCTTCAACATTGTAGACAACATTAAGAAGGAAAATGTCACCATGACCATGTGGGAATATTTGGTTGTTCCAGGGAAGCCTAAAATCTTGAAGAAGGCTATGAATGAAGTGACAACTCCTTAGCAGCCTACAAATGTTGTTGCTAAGCCAAGGTTGGTCAACATTGAACAAGAAAAGAAGACCCCAAGAAACAACTCCAAGGTAGATGCCATGCAAGGTAGGAACTTAAAACCACCTCCCTTTTATGTATCATTAATTATTGGTAAATCTTTAGAAGATAATTGTATGGTAGATAGTGGGGCTACTAGTTATGTCATGCCAAATAAAGTAGCTGACCAATTGGGACTTAAATATGAACCTTTCCAAAAGAAGGTAACTCAGCTTGATGGTTCCTTAGTAGACACAGTAGGTGTAGCTATGGATACAAGATTGATCCTACATGCAAGCCCCAATTTCTATATCCTACTTGACATCTACATCATAGATCTCCCTGTTGTCTTTGCCATATGTTTGTCAAGGGAATTCACAGCCAAGATAGGGGGCTATCTTTCTTCTAACTGGTCTCACATGCTTTTCCATACTATATATGGAGCCAAGGTTACCATCAAGTCTGAATCATTGGAAGCACACCATATAGAACCTTATGTGTCCAATGTACTCAATGCAAGTTGTCTTGCACTTGATAGTAATGACTTCAAAATCATCTTAGAAACAAACACTAAGATAGAAAATATCCTAGATATCTATCTAGATGAATTGGAATCACAAAGAGCTTCTGAGGCCCAAGCCAATGTTATTTGGGATGCCAATGTGGGAAACTATTTGATACAAGAGAATGGATTTAGGGAGCCAAACCTTTTCAAGGAAGACACTGAATAAGAAGATTAAAGCAATCAGATTTGAGAGCTATTCTTTGATGGTATTAGAAGTAGACATGGATCTGGTCATGGTTCTATTCTAATCTCTCCCAAGGGGGAGAAATATTATACAACTTTTAGATTTAGTTTCTCTTGTACTAGCAACACTACTGAATATGAGAGTCTAGTGAATGGATTGGAGTGTGCTAGAAAAAGAGGGATCAAATCCCTAATGGTGCATGGTGATAGTGAGATGGTAGTCAACCAAGTAAGAAGGATAAACACAACCAAGAATGATACAATGAGAGCATACAAACATCTAGTTTGGGATGCAATTGAATATTTTTAATACTTTCAACATTGTTGTTGTCCATAGAAAATTAAATCAGAATGCAAATAGATTAGCTGTTGTGGGATCCCAATACAACATTCCTAATAGTGTTTCAATGGAAATGGATTAGTAGCATATCAAAGTGATTTTCAAGCCTTCTATCCCTGATAACAATGTTAATTGGCAAGTGTTTGACAACGATGAGAAAATTCTACAGTTTTTGTTTGAATAGGATGTTTTTTCAGAGCATAATCAAGATAGATTGATACAAAGCTATGTTGATCAAGTGGTACAACTTAAATCAAATAAGATGCCTAAGGGTCTTGTCACCTTGGAATCTATCTTTAATAGAGATGACCAAACAAAGAAAAAAAACAAACCTGGTAGTTCAGCAAGAACACTATGCTGACATAGAGCTGGAGCCAGGTAAAAGCTTAAAGTTTGGAAAGGTGAATGTTGATTCAGAAAGACAGCCTTATGCCCAATTATTTCAAGAGTTTAGTGATATATTTTCTTGGTAGTATGACACCTAAAAGGTTTCAATCCATCACTTGCTCAACATATTATTGAATTAGATCCAAATGCCAAGCTAGTTAGACAAAAGCAAAGGCCTGTCAATCCAAAGATAGAGCCACTCATGCATAAGGAAGTGCTCAAATTAATTAAAAGTGGTATCATTTACCCAATAAATCATACTAGTTGGGTTTCCAACCTTGTTCTTATCAGGAAAAAGAATGGGGAGTTGAGACTATGCGTTGAATTTAGGGATCTTAATAGGGCATCCCTAACAGATCGTCATCCATTTCCATCTATGGAGAGAATTCTACAATGTGTCTATGGATCAGATTGCTTCTTACTGTTGGATGGATATTCAGAATATAATCACATCCTAGTTCATAAAGATGATCAATATAAGATTGCATTTACAACCAAGTGGGGAACCATGGCTTATCAAAAGATGCCTTTTGGTCTGTCAAATGCAGTTGCTACTTTTCAAAAGGCAATGGCTATGGCCTTTAAAAGACTCATGTAAAAATTTGTGCTTGTCTATCTAGATGATACACTATCTATTCTAAGCATGCAATAGACCATATCAAACATCTAAGGAAAATATTTGAAAGGTTTAGGGAGTTTGGGATCTCTCTTAATCCCAAGAAATGTGTGTTTGTAGTCCATGAAGGGAAACTATTGGGATATATTGTATCCAAACAAGGAATTACAATATACCCTGAGAGGTTTGTAGCTATTCTCGAATTTCCCTTACCATCTCACAAGAAAAGTATTGAATCCCTCATTGGAAGGATTAACTTTGTCAGGTGTTTTTTTCCTAGCATTTCAGACCTTTTGAAGCCTTTGATAGTAATGTTAAAGAAGAATGTAGTCTTTTGCTAGAGAAAAGAAGGAAAGGCTAGTTTTCAAGACATTAAAGAGGATCTGATAGAGGATCTTGCCTTGTTGAATCCTGAATTTAGCAAAGCTTTTTTTTTGTATGCTTATAGAGGCTCTTATGCCATATCTGCAATGTTAACACAACAAAACCTTGAAGGACTGGAGCAGCCTATTGATTTCTTTACAAAATGTTTACAAGAATATGAATAGAGATATTATTTTTAAGAAAAACATGTACTTGTTGTAAAGATCCTAAATAAATTCAGGTATGTACTAACTCACAACAAGGTACAATTAAGAGTCACTCATCCAAGTGTCAAAGAGTTCTTTCTTTCTAATGACCTAAAAAAAAGAGCTCGTTGGATCACTAGGGTAATGAAATATGCCATTGATATCCAAGTTACCAAGCTAATCAGAGGAAGAGGTATTTGTGAACATTTGAAAGAGGATGAGAATTTAATAAATTCAGAGAAAATGAATGCATCCTTAGTTGTGCATTCAACAAAAGAGCATGTCAAGGCATCAGGATGGTTGCCTAACATGGTTAATTTCTTAAAGATAGGGGAATGTCCTACAAATTTAGATTTAGACAAAAGAAGATATTATAGATTACAATCTATCCCCTTTCTTCTGATTGATGAGATCCTTTTTAGGAAGGATCATAATGGTATTCTATTAAGGTGCATTGATATAGAACAAGTAGCAAATGTCCTAAGTGAATTTCATGATGGAACTTCTGGAGGTCTCTTTTCTCCTAGGACCACTGCTTTTAAGATCATGAGGGCTGGATACCATTGGCCATCTATCTTCAAGGATAGTCATGACAGTGTAAGGAAATGCATAAAGTGTGCCATGTTTGCAGGAAAAGAAAGAATTGCACCTATTCCCCTTCAACCAATCATAACATATCAACCTTTCATGAAATGGGGCATTGACTTCATATGCCTAATTAATCCTCCATCTAGTGTAGGCCATAAATGGATAATTACTGCAACTCATTACTTCACCAGATGGATCGAGGTTGTTTCACTAAGAGTGTTGTCCTAGGATTTTATGAAGACATAATTCACAGATTTGGGACCCTAGACTTAATCATATCAGATAATACACTAGCATTTACAGGTCTAAGAGTTACTAAATGGACATTCAGGAATGGTATTTATCTGAATACTAGTTCTAATTATTACCATTAGGGTAATGGTCTAGCAGAGTCCACAAATAAGAACTTGATTAGGATTATCAAGAAGTATTTGCAAGAAAATCAAAGAGACTAACTTTCTAAGATCAAGTATGATTTATCCTTGGATTGGATTAACCCAAATAAAATCATCTGGAATTCTGCACATATGTTGGTATATGGAGAAGAGGATAGATTGCCTATTTCAACAGAGTTGTCTACATTGGACCTTTCTACCCAATTTGTCCTCTTTGAAGAAAAAGACCCTCTATAGGTAAGCTATACCCAAATTACGGAGTTGGAAGAAATTAGTGACAAATCTATGCAAGCCATGAAAATTCAAAAAATGCAAACTAAGAGAAGCTTTGACAAGAGAGTCAGAGATAGGAACTTCAAAATTGGGGATATAGTCCTAAATGGGATGAATACAGATCCAAACCTAGAAGACATACAAAGTTTGATTCCTATTGGGGAGGACCATTTATAATCAATAAGTGCAATGAAAATAATGCATTTCACCTAAAACCATGTATTGAGGTTTGCTTCAGTTTGTAATTAGTTTCCCTGCTTTTTCCTGCTTTCTAGGTTAGTTTCCTCCTTTCCAAAAATGCTCATGGATAGTTCATCATCTCTCCTCATGGTTTCAATCCTCCTCCTTCAAATAAGTTTTTTTTCTCAATTATGACTCCTATGCCCAATGGATTGTCTAAAATGCTACTAGTTTGATGTCTAGCACGCTGACATCCAATAGAAATCGCCAAAATGTTACCCAATTTTCCCATCTTATGAAAATTCTGGCTACAAGTGGAGAAAAATGTGGCTCCCACAAGGGTAGAATATAGATTATAGGATTCCAAAAATATTTCTAGGGTTTGATCTTGTTCTCATCTTTTTTCAGGCTATAATATACTATTGTTCATAAAAAAGGCCTAAGTGCAGAAAACCCTAAGCATTTCATGATAAAACCCTAGTTCTCCTCGCCTTTTTCTATTCCTTCATTTACTTTTTGAATGAATTATGTTTCCTTATATTCATGTGCACATTAAACCTTATTTTTCCATCTCTTAGTCATGCAAAGGAAAAGGAATATTCAATTTTACTTTGTGACTTTGATCTACCTTCAATCGTGTGATCTCATAAAGAAGAGGAATATCCTTTCAAGTCATGAAAATTTCACGTAGGCCATCAATGTAAAGATAATCTTGTGATGGTCGCTAGGTCTTGAAAAGGAACCATGGTTAAATAGAATGATCAAAGATTTTGAAACTACTCAGTCACAAAGTCTCTAAATAATACATGGTCAAGGAGGTTGAGTAAAGTAAATTTCTGAGTTTACAGATGATTTGATCAGTGGCATTGGTTTTTTTTGATCCTATGGTGGTCGATCAGTCTCATAAGGAAAAGGAATATTATCGTATGGTTTAGAGATTAAACACAGATAGTAGATCTTAGATTTGATCCTGTGGTGGTCATGCAACCTCATTATAAACTCAGAGTTAATGGAATAGTTTAGCGACTCAGTGAAATGAAAGATTAAGTAATCTAGGGTTAAAGATGAGTTAGGAATCATAGGTAAAGATGAAGATGGATGCCTATGTTTCAAATGAGAGACCAAGTTTTTTCTTGTCCATTGATATAACTACGTGCATCACGTGTGACCGTTAACATTTAAATATTTGAATATTCAAAATATCTGATCTCAGAGTTCATGGTAGTGGCATGGTTTTTCAAGATACAAACATAGAGATGGGTCAAGATGACTTCTCAAAATCACATTTATTGCAATGAGAAAGATATTCAAGTCTGTATCTGATCAACTTAGATATTTCTATGATGCATTGATGAGCAGACTTGACATTTCTAGGGTTTTTAAATTGTTTATACAGATCTATTATAACCCTAATTTCTAGGATTTGGATTGACTCATGAGCCTATGTGCTAGAGGAGCATGTATATAAGTTTTTTGAGATCTTTTAGAAAAAAAAAGAGTTTTTCCAGCTGGTGTAAGATATTCTGTGGCATTTTTTTTGCCCTCAAGTTTTCACCTTGTTGTAATCTTTCATTGACTTCCAAATTATGTTAAGGTTTCTGAGACATCTTTTCTATCCTCTAACTTTCTCTTTTTTGAATTTCTCTTACTAAAATATGATATAGTTACTTTTATTAGAGAAATCTTTGAATTCTTGAGCCTCTCTTTCTTTCAGCATCTTTGTGTACTACTGTGTGTGATCTGATTTAGATAATCTTGTGGATTTTGTTCATCCCTGGTTATTTTGTCTCATTCCTGTGCCTATTTTCTAGAGTGAATGTTTGCTTGCAGGTCACAGTCTGTGCCTATTCCCTTGGGAAATTTATTGTTTGTGTTATCTTTTCTTCCATTGAATAGCCTCATTCCATTTTAGACCTCTCTGTGAAATCCTTATGTAATCTTATTCAGAAATATTATTTCCTATTAGATCTAAGAATCTTCATACTAGTTTGGTTATTATTTCATGGTTCATGTTACCTTCGATGCATCACCTAGTAGGATAATTTTATTTCAAATCATTTCATTTAAAGAATTCCCTCTATCCCTTTCCCCTCCAAATTTAATTTTCATGTCAAAAGAGAATATTAGGTGATTATCCAAGAGGAACCGGCCTAGAACCCAAAGGCTTCACTTCAATTTATCAAAGGTCCCACCACCTAGAAGAGATTCCCATGTTATACCAGATTATCAAGACTATGAGAACTTGAAAAGGGTGTAAAATTTAGTGTATAACAGTGACATGTATGAAACTATTGATATTAATCATGATTTACAAGCTATACTTTCACAAGAATTATCTATCAATCCTAATAAAGAACATAGAAACCTATCTTCACAATAGGTTCCTTGTTTGGAACTAGCTATTATTCCATTTTTTGTTCTTTATGTTTCTCCTCTTGTGAGGCTCCCACCTTCACTAAAGACTATAGACCGATATGGGGAGTCGAAAATACACTTGACTAGTTCCTCTTGCATGGTGGATTCTCTTTTTTTTTTGTATATTTGTCTTGACGTGCTTCCCCCATGTTGTGCTATTTTGTGTTATGTTAAATAATTATATTTCTTTAAATGAACCTTATTTCTCCATTGGCATAGGGTGATGAAGGAATCACAAAGCCATAAATGTTATTCTATTTGTATCTCTCTTCTTCCATGTGTCCATTCATGTTATGTTGTGTGCATGCCACTGCTCAAACATGTGTCTTCATGTTGTCTTCTTGGGATGATGTAGAATGATAGCTACCTATTATTTTAGGTCTATGTGGTGTCGGCCCAAAAAACTCTTCTTTGTGACTCTTACATACTTTTCTTCCATTTTGTTTGTAGTTGTAGTTCCTTTGAGTGATGATAATAGTTCATTTTGACATAACTATGATATACATGAGTTGTCCTATGGCCAATTAACCCCATAGTTGGTAGTGTTAATGTTTTATAGGTTGTTTCTCTACCTATGATTCATGTTTCTCTATCTATGATGATTTCTTCAATGCTAGTTACCTGAAATATATCCTTCTTTAGTTATGTTAATTATTTAAGATTCATCTACGTCAAATGGAGAGTCACTGTTTAGAGAGGTGAAGGGTCTCCTAAGACAAGAATGTCAATTACAAATTTGAAGAGTCACACAAGTTCACATGAAGAGTCCAGAGTTTCAAATATTAAAAGTATTTGTAGAATGTTCAGGGTGATATACCAAGACCAAGAGTCTCCTTCCTAAAAGAAAAAACTTCTTGTTGTTGGGTATGTGCACCAAGTTGTGAACCAAAAAAGGGGGCATAAGTGGACACATTTTTTTCTAAAATTGGGTAAACATGAACTTGGAATAGATGTTTGAGGGTCATGCACTCAAAATAAGAAGATGTGTAAAAAATAAAAATTTTAATACTCTAAATCTAGTTTCTAAAATACTAATTATTTTTAAAAACCGATAAGACTAAGAGGATCAAACCGTGCATGCACAAAAAAATGTTCCTAATTTTTTCAGAAAAAACATAACATAGTTGTTTTCGTGTGATGTAAAAAAGATATAGGTATATTCAATATTTTGAAATCTCTTTGGTAAGATGATAGGTAAGAGTGAGATCTAGAAGTTGTGTATTTTTTTGTAATTTTTTTATGAGTGTTTTTTTCCTGTGATTTGTTGAAGTGACAATATCCTGAAAATCTGGTACTTGTTCATGCGTTGGGCATAACTTGCATCAAAATAATTGAAAATGAAATTTTTTTATAAAGTGTATAGAATCAATTGTAGAACAATAATATTTAATTTATTTGTTATTCGGTTAAGTATATCAAAAGATATTTAAAAAATGGTAGACATATGTCTGTGAGGACTATTAAGACACTGGTAAAGAAAATTAAAGTTTACTATGCTAATTTTGTTCAAAAATAGAAAACTTTATATGGTTAGAAAGCTAAGAAGACGTATACGATCATGGTGAAAATTATAGAGATACCCTCTTGACAAATTGCAAGCCTGATGAAGATAAAGTTGAGAATTCATCTTACAAGTTGAAAAAATGTCTAAATGAATAAAAATGGAGGGAAAGTGAGCCTCCAAGCCTTTGGGTAATTTTCCAAGCCTCTTCCCAAGCCATAACTTGATCAGGTTTCTAAATTTCAAATAACATGATCGGGTTCTAAAAATAAAAAAAGTACTTTTTCAACTCCTACATAACCCGATCAGGTTATGGAGAATAAAATGCACAATTTTCACTTCTTCAAAACCTGATTGGGTTTTGAAGAAGTAGAAATTGTGCATTTTATTCTGCATAACCTGATAGGGTTATGAAGAAATTAAAATAGGATTTTCTATGGAAGTTATAACTTCCACATAGGGAGTTCGACTAACTCCATTAAAAAAGTGTAGGAAATATCTTGAGATGATCTAACACATGATTAACCTATGATCATGTTTAGTCATCAACATTTTTTCTACCATCCATTTGACTCAAGTAAGGTATAAAATAGGTAATCATTATTTCCCATACATGAAATGTATACGAAAATCAGTATGCTCTCTCTCTCTCTCTCTGATGTTTCAAAATTCCTCTTTCCTAAGAACCTGATTGGGTTATGAGAACATAAAGGCTCAATGTTCCTAATTCCTCATAACCCAAATGAGAGAGAGAGAGAGAGAATACTAATTTTCCTATATGTTACATGTACCGGCAATAATGAGTACCTATTTTATACCGTACATGATTCAAATGCAGGGTAGAAAAAATGTTGATGACTAAAGATGATCATAGGTTAATCATATGTTAGATCATCTCATTACCTTTCATATGGTTTTTAAACGGAGTCAATCAGACTCTGTATGTGGAAGTTATGGCTTCCAGAGAAAATCCTATTTTAATTTCTTCGTAACCTGATCGGGTTATGGAGAATAAAATGCACAATTTTTAATTCTTCAAAACCCGATCGGGTTTTGAAGAAGTGAAAATTGTGCATTTTATTCTCCAGAACCCGATCAGGTTATGTAGGAGTTGTAAAAGTAATTTTTCCTTTTCAGAACCCAATCGGGTTATTTGAAATTTAGAAACCCGATCAGGTTCTAAGATAGATTGAGTTTTTTATAATATTTTCTAGGACTAGTTACCAAGCCTAGAACAATTTTGAATTTTCAATAACCCGATCAGGTTTTATGAAATTTGAATTTTTTTAAAGATGTGTCCACTTTTTTGACTCACAACTCGGTGCACATACCCTATATATATATATGTGTGTGTGTGTGTGTGTGTGTGTGTGTGTGTGTGTGTTTGTGTGTGTGTGTGTGTGTGTTAGGAATAACAGTCCACAAGACAACTTAGAGGGGGGGTGAATCAGGTGTAGTATAGATTATTAAACTTTAAACTTTATAAACCATATCAGTAAAAGTAAATGATAACACAGTAAATGCCAATAGCATAGCACATTATCTATTGTCGAGGAAACCCTGTTAAAGGTAAAACCCCCGTGGGAATTAACACCCACAAATAATGTATTGAGAGTATAGTATCCCTGTTAAAAGATATTAGCCCGGTTAGGAGCTTGTTACAACATTACAATACATAGTCCTTGTTAGGAGAAAAACCCTATTAGGAGTCAAAGAAAATAGTAAGCTCACTACCAAGGCACACTACCCAAAGAAGGTTAAAGACACACTCAAGGATTTACAATCTGAAAAAAGTGTGTAAATCAAATACACAATCTAGTGAATTGTCTGATAGAAACTATCTTTACTTGGTCAGTTCCAATGAAGTATAACAATCATCAACTCTTCTCTATATTCAGCAGTCAAGAAGCTTTGAAGCTTCCACAATTCTATGTCCTTTATTCTCTACCACATCTTCTCAAAAAGAAAATATCATTCATATATACCCTCTTATAATAATTCATTAGGTCAGCCAGTTAAGTTTTCCTAGTACATAATTAACTAGGTCGGCCAATTAAGGATTTCCATCATAAAAATAATTATATAACCCCTTGCTAAGATACACATGGTACCTATAACAAGTAAAAATCAATTACAATTCATCACATATACTTTTAGATCCATAATCCACACTCATAATTAATTACACACACTACATGTCTGAAGTCGGCCAGTAAATAGGTCTTCTCCATAATACACGCCACAACTGACGTCACCAGTAACAAAACAACAATCAAACTCAACCCATTACTCTAACATATGTTAGATGTCCACTAGTAAGCTCACATCATCTGATGTATCTTCACCAGAAAGATATACCAAAAACATAGAGACTTTCTCTATCCAAAATCACATTTATAGTCCAGAAAACCAGTCTTAACCAAATCAACTGTAACATTCACGATATGTAACATTAACTCAAGTGACCTTAGGAATAAGGTTGGTACACATACTTCTAAAAAATTCTAACTTCAATCCTTCTGAATCATCCATATAGTGTCTGTACATTCCTTCCACTCAAGTATCCAGTTTATCTTCTCCATAGAAATTTATGTTGACATCAGTGACAAAACATGAATATCAACAACATGATCAGTAACCAAAAATGATATCATCCAGAAATATCCCCCTTTGTAATTGATGGAAACATATGGGAAAATCCATATGCATCAACCCAAAAGTACTCTCTCTCAATAAAATCTTCTCAATATCCTCAACACAAATCTCCCCAAAATAGTAGGGATTTTCTCATAGATTCCTTCGCCCTTTCACAACAATGGCAAAGGGTGCCATAAATCATTTGTATTCTTCTCTAAGGTGTATCTTTTTAAAATATTCATGTCCAACAATTAGGTACAAGATCACCAAAATGTACTTCATACTATTCTCCTGCGATCACTCCCCATAAGGAGTAGTTCCATACATCAAGTCCAAATAGTGATATAGCTTTGAAAACCACTAGACCGATGCATATATGCATCAATTAATTGCCACTAGGAGGGGCCACCACCCCAAGCATTCCTGTGAGATATTAAAAAGCATCTTTTGGAAAAGGTTTGGTAAATATATTTTCTATCTGTTCCTTTGTGCTAATGTACTGCAATGTAATTTATTAATTTGCTACCTTCTCCCTCAAGAAATGATACTTGATAGAAATATGCTTAGGTTTTGAATGCATTACAAGATTCTTTGACATGTTTATTATGCTAGTGTTATCATAATGAATAACCACTGGCTCTTCAAAAGTTATTCTGATGTCTTCCAACATTTGTTTCATCCAAACAACTTGTGTACAATTTATTGCAGCAACAACATATTTTGACTCAGCAGTAGATTGAGCAATATAATTTTGCTTCTTTCTCAACCAAGAAACCATCCTTTTCCTAGGTAAAAATGCACCGCCACTTGTACTCTTCCTATCATCCACATTACCTGCCCAATCAACATTAGTAAAAGCCTGCAATGTAAAATCATCAGATTTTTTATACCATAAACCATATTCTATTGTCGCTTTCAAATATCTAAAAATTCTTTTCATAGCAGAAAAATGTGTTTCTTTAGGACCTGCCTAATATCTAGCCACAATTCCAACCGCATTAGTAATATCTGGTATAGTGTGTGTTAGATATTGTAGACCTCCAATCATCGATCTGTACTTAGTCTGAACAACACTTTGAGTCACATCACTATTAGTCAGTTTGCTTCCTATCACCATAGGTGTTCCAATGGGTTTACAATCTTTCATTCCAAACTTTTTCAACATTTCTTTAAGATACTTGGTCTGAGATACAAAAATGTCATTCTTACTTTGATTAATTTTCAAACCAAGGATGTATTTCATCTCACCAATCATTGACATTTCAAATTCATTTTCCATTTATTTAGAAAACTTCTTACTCATCTTATCATTGCCTCAAAAAATGATATCATCAACAAAAACTTCTATAATCAAGATTCCATCTTCTTTAGTTCTTAAGTATAAATTACTGTCTGCATTACCTTTCCTGAAACAAAGATTAAGTAGATATTTGTCTAGTCTTGCATACCATGCCCTTGGTGCTTGTTTCAGTCCATACAGTGCTTCTTTAATCTGCAAATAATGTTTTCATCATCTGTCAAAGGAAAACCATAAGGTTTCTCAATGTAAACTTCTTCTTCTAAATCACCATTCAAGAATTTTGTCTTCACATCCATCTAATAAACCTTCAATTCTTTATGTGTAGCATAAGAAAGACATAATCTCACACCCTTCCAATCTAGAAACTGAAGGAAATGTTTCTTCATAATCTATGCCTTCTTATTGTGAGTAGCCTTTGCATACTAGTCTATCCTTGTTTCTTACAAATGTTCCTTCCCCATCCATCTTGTTTTGAAAACCCATTTAGTTCCAATCACATTTTTGTTCCTAGGTCTTGGAAATAATTTCCAAGTATTGTTCTTCTTTATTTTTTCTAGTTCTTCTTCCATGGCTTTAGTCCAATATTCATCTCTACATGCTTCATCTGTAGTCTTGTGCTCAACTTGAGACATCAAACAAATCTCATCTCTAACTCTAGATCTATTCATCATGCCTCTTCTTGCATCACCAATAATTTGATCTTCAGGATGGTTCTTCTTAACATACCTTGGTGTCTTCAATGTCTCAGTATCTTCAGTCTCTTCATCTTCAATCTCATCATCAATCATCAAAGATTCTTCAGGTTTAGAAGTAACCTCTTTTGTTTCTGTAATCTTACCACAATAATATATCCTTTCCTAAATCTGAAACTTTTCATCTATCCTCACATTGGCACTTTCAATCAGTTTCCTCAATCTTAGGTTAAAACATTTATAAGCTTTACCCTTAGTTGAATAACCAAGAAAGAATCCTTCATCACTTATAGCATCGAACTTGCCTATCTCATCATCTCTCTTGACATGGCATTTACTTCCAAATATTCTAAAATATTTCACAGTAGGTGTATGATTAAACCATAATTCATAAGGAGTTTTATTTGTACCTTCTTTGATCTAAATTTTTTTTAGTGTTTACACATCAGTCTGAACTCCTTCTCTCTAGTGAACATGTGACACATTTCCTTCCAGCAACATAGTCCTTGCAGCATCTAATATAGTTCTATTTCTTCACTCTGCCATCTCATTCTATTGTGGAGTTCTAGGTGCTGAAGTTAGTCTGTGTATTCCATTTTCTTCACAGTATGCATTAAATAGTTCTGATGTAAACTCTCCTCCTCTGTCTAATCTCAAATACTTCAACTTTAAACCAGATTCATTCTCAACTTTTTCTTTGAATAACTTGAATTTGTCAAATGCTTCAGATTTCTCTCTCAAATATTTCACCCATATCATTCTAGAAAAGTCATCAACAAATAGTATAAATTACCTTTTACCATACTAAGATCTTGTTCGTGTAGGACCACATAGATTTGTATATACCAAATCCAACTTTTCTTTAGCTGAATATTCTTTGCTTTTGAAGTTCCTTCTAGTCTTCTTCCCCATAACACATTCTATACACATAGTGTTAGATGGCTTTACAATCTTAGGTAGATCTCTTATTGCATTAGTTGTTCTTGCCTTCGCAATGTTATCAAAGTTAATATGACAAAATCTTATGTGCCATAACCAACTATCATCAACCTTCGCAATAAAACAAGAAGCTTCAGATGTGTTCAATTCAAATACATTACCTCTAGATTTAGTACCACATGCGATCAGGTCTCATGTTTTACTTTTGATAGAACATTTCCCATTTATGAAGTTCAATTGATAACCCTTGTCCACTAGCTATCCAAAACTCAACAAATTATGCTTAAGTCAATCAACAAATAATACATCATCAGTGTTAGTCTTTCCATCCAAAAAGATAGATCCAACTCGAATAATAAGCTTAGAAGTATTGTGACCAAATCTGAAAACACCTCCATCATGTCTTTTCAAACTCACAAAATTGTTTTTATCTCCAGTCATATAATGTGAACAATCAGTATCTATAACCCATTCAAATTTATTTTCAACTCAAGATACTAAAGCTTTTTCCTCATGCATAGGTACATCATACTTAATAGCAATAAATCCAATTTTTGATGATATTAATTTTCCATTACTATACAAAACAACACTTTTGCAAAGCCTACACGGAAAGACATGAAAGAGAAACCAAAAGATCAGATTAAGAGATCACCAAATATGACTAAGTATAGAGAGAACGAATGAAACAAGTTAGTGTGTAAACCAAAAATCACAAAGCAAAAAGATAAAGTGGAACCCAACAGAGGAACCTGAAATGCAAGTTATAGTGCAGACCGAAAAGATAGATATAGTGCAACCGATAGATAAAACTGAAGGATAGTCAAGCATGACCGCCAGACAAAACTAAACGACAGTCAAAGCATGACCAAAAGATAGAACCGAAATTCAGTTGCAGCCCACAAAAAGTGGATCTTACTTCCACATCAGATAAAGAAAGTGTATTCTATTTAAATAGGATATTTAATTGTTTTAAATCCATTTCTTTAGGGATAAGAAATATTAGTGTAAGTTTTTTAATCAATCTAACTGATTTAAAACACATCGACTAGGAGATCTAGGTATAAGTTGTAAACCTGATCTTAGAGTTAACATTGTTTTTATCAAAACTTGATGAAGTCAATCCATCTATAAATAGATGATGAAATCATTCATTAGTTGGTGTGTGAGAAGGAAAAAGAGAGAGGAGAGAAGAATGAACACATCTATGGATTGAATTGAGAGTTTCAAGAACAAGAACAACAAAAGGAGGATTTGGTTAGTAGAACCACGAACAGAGGAAACTGATAATCAGAGGTATTAATTAATCATAATTAAGGTGATAATATTTTCATGTAAACTAAATTGGATCTATATCAGCAATAGTGGATTGCATTTACCAGGTCAATTTGTAATTTTCTATCATTCTAGCAAGTGGAACAAAGTGTAAAGGAAGGTGGATTTAACAGTCCAAAATCAAATCTCTTAACTGAGTGTACACTTAATAGTGTTGCTAAAGCTCTTAACATAGTATACTTTAACAAGTCTCCATTGATACTCCTAATAGGGTATATCATCAGAAGTGATCAAATTGTAAGCCTTAACCGACCTCTTCCAATCTGTAGATACTGAAGTTTTGTGGGTGCCATCCCCACCGCAATTTTTACTTCCTAACAAGATTTTTTTGCGATATCATATCTTGTGTTATGTGTCAATTACTTTCATGAATGTTTCTACAAATGATTCACATGGTTATTAATGTTATGAATTGACATAACTCACATCAAGATAGTTTAGATCAAATTGAATGGACATGCAATTGATTACAAAGGATAACTGATTAAAGGATACAAAAAGTTTTAGAGGTACTGAATCACCCCTCCCATCTTAGTACATACTTCCCATTAATCCTAAAAATTGGTATCAGAGCTGAGTCTCTTCTTGGAAAGATTAAAGGATTAAGAGAAAATATTATACAATGGAGATGTACAAACTTGATAAAAATATTGAGAATAAAAATCTTGAAATTTATATGTTCTTTGAATAGTATAAAGAAGCTAGAATCAATATGAGATAGTTGCTGGATGAAAGAAAGAATATGGCATCTTGATATAATAAGACAGACTGTCATGAGGAAGAGATACCAGATTTATTTGAGTCTTTAGGATCAGCTACAAAAAAAGCATCAGATACATCAGAAGAAAGCATCACAAGCCTAACTAAAATCAATCTACATATGGTTGGACAAGTTAAATCTCTACAAATAGGTCAAGAAACATAGATGGTAAGGATGATTGATGTCATGAACAATGCTAGATAGGCTAAACAAGAAAGAACACTAGCTATTGATGATAGAAGAAAGATCACAGAAAAGCTACAAGAAAAAGAGTATGAAATACAAAGACTTACAGAGCATCACCATCATATAACAAATCAAAATTATTCTTGTGAGTCAAGAGGCAAATAGAATAATTGTTGAAGTCATTGAAATAATAGATGCTCTTAATGAACTGAGAGATGAGAATGAAAATTTAAAGCATGAATTAAGAATACAAAAACAACATAATAAAATTATCAAAAAGGATGAAGAAAGCAATAACAGAATGGAAGATTTCTTGAAGGACAATGAATCGTCAACAACAACAATTGTCTAGGCTTTACCGAAAATGGAGAATCATCAAATAATTCCAATCCAAAGAATGTCTATGAAAATTGAAGACTAAGAAAGCTTACATGCAATCACTATCGAAGGCAAGGCCATACATCAAATGTATGCAGAGGAAAAATGAAAGGTGTCCTAAATCTACATCTTCATTCATAGGATTATGTTATAAATGTAATAAGAAAGGTCATAAAGGATATGAATGTAAGTCTGAGATGAAATAACCAAAGAAGGAAAATTACATGGACAAATACTATCCTACATGCAAAATGAATGGGCAAACAACTCTTGAATGCTAGAAAAAGAAAACGCAAACATGGAAGCCTAAAGGTTAAGAAACTCTCTATCAACTGAAGAGAATCGGTAAGCAGTATGTATGGGACTACAATACTTGGATAAATTATACAGCATGTGGAAGATATGGTCACATTGCTGCAAACTATATGAGACAATGGAATAGAAAGTATAGAGGCTAGAAAAACCTTGGAATGGCACGCTTATACTGTCATAAAGTTGGTCATCTCAAGAAAGACTACCGAGACCGAATGACAGAGATAAGAACATATCCTAATGGAAACACCATTGAAGATATTTGGAGGGCTATAGAAAAAATGTGGAGAAAATATTCAAGCAATGAAGAAGCTAGAATGAGCAATGCAAATGGTGACACCCCATCCAATGGATCCAGTGACATCACTAACCCAACCTAAGAAGAACAATTAAGTATGGAATGACATTACCCCAAGCTATTACTTTACATCAGTTCCATAATATGTTTATATAATTCAAAATTATCATAAGAAAGATGCATCATGGTTGTACTTGTTGAAATATGTGATAACTATGCTTTCAGGCATATATACCAAAACTCATCGGTATACACTCAAAGTTAAGACTGACTATATTTATCAAGATGCATCAGTTAAAAGCAAAATTTGCTAGTATAGACCTAGCCTTGTCGGTAAACAAGCACATGAACAAGTTGTCAGTGATACCAAAACCTGACGGTAAAAGAAAAGTGAACATCAACTACTCTGAAATGTTGTATCACTGATGGAAGTAAAGTCTTCATCGATGACCTCAGTCTTTATACACCGAGGAGTTGGTAAGAATTTATGGCACACATTTTAGGAAACCGGCTATAAATAGGGCATCAAAATGACTCACTTGTCATGACACCCAGAGCATAGTGACCAAAGGCAATTTTTGAGCAGAAAGAAACCAAGCTAAAGAGAAATCACAACTCAACCTCCAACACTCCAAAGTAGTTCAAAGATCTTTAAAAGCACAAACAGTAAGTTCTTCAAGATCGATAACTCCATTTTTACACATTATGCAGAAGCCCTAAAATTTTTTTAAATGGCATTGACTTCACAAACCGCAAAATCCAAGAATGAAAAGAAAGACAAAATGCAAAGAAAGATGAGTTCAAGCTCACCAAGAACATGGCATGTGAGGAAACTAATTATAAGATACATTCAGAGGTTGCCTCATAACCTAATAATTCTGGTGCATTTTCCCGCATTCCAGCTAGGTTTTTTCTAGTTGAAGATGTTTGATCCTGCATACACTGTAAGATTGTAGAGATTGGAATGTCAGAGGTAGATGAAGCTTACAAGAAGCTTTGTAATGATGATGGAACACTTAAAGAAGAGCACAAATACATTGAGTGGAAAGGCCTCACTAATGCCCTAATGTTTTTGAAGGTCTTCAAAACTGATTGGATTTGGTTAGTGCTGAGCAGAATGCATAACAACAAGTTATGGTTGGATGAACCGAAGGCAATAACCTGATATGTCATCCATGCAGTCACCGGTTACCCTGTAAATGATAAATTAAAGGCACTGAAGCATCCACCGAAGGTAGAGACCAAAAAGATGACAAGAGCCAAATGGGATGGCCGGGGATTGAAAGTAACAACAATAAATGATGATGAGATCAAGTTTGGTGCATGTGTTTTGGGTTACAAATTCTTCTAAGCAAGAAGATTAAATAGAATAGCATCAGGTGCACTGGACACAACCTACAAAATTGTGAAGAAGGGTAAATAGTTGGACTTATTTGAGCTACTCCTGAATTAGTTGAAGGACAACCTAAAGACAATCAAGAATGCAAAGTCAAACACTTGTAAGTTTGGCTCACTAATAATGTGGATCTTCTTATATTTTCAAGAAAAGTTCCCATTGGTAGGAAATGTGAAATGGGACAACACAAAACTAGTCACCATGCAAATCAGTGCACATATAGCTACACTGGGAGATAAATTTAAAATAGTCGTGGATAAATACTTCAATGTATTCAAAGAATGAATGCAAAAGAGGGTAAGAATCCCCAAGCAACTCATTTAGCAATATAAGGATGAGATATGATTCATGGTTGACACAGATAATACTTACATCAAACTTACTATAGAAAGGACAACATGGTTACAACCATTGGAATATGAGATCAACATTGATCTTGTAACAAAGGCAATTGATTCCTTAATGAATGAACCACTAGGCAAGAAGCAACCAGGGTTTGGAACATATGAAGAGGCCAAGACAAGAATTAAATTTGGCCTAGTAGGAAAGAAGATAGTCAAAAAGAAAGACAAGATGGTAAAGAATCTCAAGTAGATTATGTCAGCAACCGAGGAAGAAGTTGAGGAAGGTGAAGACATTGAACAAGAGGAGGAAACTGAAGAACAGTTATATGTAGGTAAAGATGAAGAAAAGAATGACTCTGAGGAAACAAAGTCAAATACACCACTTCCTCCACCATCTAATAAACCAAGGATAATAGTTGCTTCAAGGAATAGAAGCCAAACATCCAAAGAATCTACTCCTTCACCTCTGAAGAAAGGAAAGGTCAGGACTTACAAGAGGAAAGCTCCCACATTGAAAGAGGACAAAACAAGAAAGGAAGGAAATTCATCAGAACCCGAGAGGACAGAGAAGACACCAAGAAAGATGAAACCATAGAGGTAAAAAATGTCAAGGTAAAAGAACTTGACCTTATTTATGAAATTTGTTTGTATATTGCAAATTCTGGATCTTTTACAGATCTACACATTAGAAAATGGCAGAAACTAGATCAAGAAGATCAAAATAAAATTGAGGAAGCCATGATAGCTAGAATGTACAAATTCAAATATCTACCAATGCAGTTTGAATGAAGTCATGTACAAAGGGAACTCTTTGATAGATTATCCTCCCATTGGACATTTGCATTGAAGAATGAGAAAGAGATAAGATAGAGAGTAGTTGATTCTCTAATGCCACCTAAATCTAAGAAGGAAGAGACATATGCGATGATGGAGAAACACAACAAGGAATTCTCACCAAAGTTGAGGGCATATAAGTTTCTTGAAGGCAAGTTAATTGAACTTGAACATGACAGCCACATGAAATGGTGCCAAATCATGAACATACCTATTAAGGAGGTAAGCCCCGAAAAATACCTTCAACAACAAGATGTTGAAAAGGCAACTCAAGATGATACATCCATTGAGTTAGATGAAGAAGAGGATGATACAATAGGGAACAAGATTGCAGATGTTATAGATGAAATATGGGATGATACCATGAGAACATTGTGGTTACTAATGTCATTGACATTACCAATGAAATAGCAGATGAAATCAATAAGGATGAAGATGTCACTATTTTAGAGGATAAAACCGATGAGCAGGACACAAATTTTGATACTGTATAGGTGGAAACTCTAGGAAAACTGCCAATATTGATACAAGCTATCAATATCATACAAGAAACAAGAAAATCACCAAAGAAGGATACTCCAAATGATGGAAGAGAAGAAGCAAACAAAGACAACACCGATGGTCATCAAAACATCAAAGATACTCAAGATGTAACCGACACTAATAGGGATACTAGAGGAGATAAGGAAATAAATGCAGATACTTGGGACAAGAATGAAAAAACCAAGACAAATGATGCAAAGGACACCAATGAAGGAGAAAAACCAAAAGATGGTACTCTTGAGAAAATAGACAAGAGTGCTACCAATGATGTTAATTTGAATGTGGAGACATCTGCAGACACCCGACGATCTGAAACTGATGTCAAGCAGCAGAAATAAGTACAACAGATCACTTCATCAAGCACAATAGAAAAGGCTGAGAAATTGGCAATGGTGTTACATCCTACTGAGCCACAGAAGAAGAAGAAGAAGAAGAAGAAGAAGAAGAAGTTAGAGGTTACACTGGATGAAATCATTCAAATACCAAAGTGTGACCCCTCTACACTTGACATTGACGTACTGATGAAGGGTGCTCCCCTTAATACCACAAACACATAACAAAAACAGAGAAACAACAACAATTTGCAAGAATAGAAAATGGGCTTCTTATTATCTCCACAAATGTGGAATTACAAACTTTCAGAATTACAATATGCAAAGCCACATGGGCATTTTACTTACAATCTTCTATAGGACAAAACCTCAAATTATTACTCCGATCCACCCAGAACTGCCCTAGACAATACTATGGGCCTTCTTTATATAGGCAATTTCCACCGCCCGAGAAGGTTCCAGAAATCTAGCCATTAAGGCCGACTACCCTTAACATTTAATTATTTTTCACTTTTATTACAAAAAGGTTCGGCTTTGAATATTTACAAAATATGAGATTAGGTAGCCCAACTTCCAGAAACCATAACTTTTGAACCGTAGCTCCGTTTGGCTATTATGACCACTTTTCGAAAATGGGAGATCGCGATCTACAGTGCCTGACTGCAAAGCGCCAGTCAGCCGGGGGTTCGACCTCGATCCAGAGCCTCTAAGGTCCTGAAAATCGAGCTCAAAGATTTTGTACCCTAAAATCTCAACAGTAAATCCTTAATAACTTCGCCAATACAGATGATCTGGCAATGAAATTTAACTGGCATTCTTATATGACTAAGATGAACCTTCACCTGAAAAA
>MU226277.1:2365973-2407732 GCA_018584345.1 Thuja plicata | reverse complement strand
AACAGAAAATGGGCTTCTTATTATCTCCACAAATGTGGAATTACAAACTTTCAGAATTACAATATGCAAAGCCACATGGGCATTTTACTTACAATCTTCTATAGGACAAAGCCTCGAATTATTACTCTGATCCACCCAGAACTGCCCTAGACAATACTACGGGCCTTCTTTATATAGGCAATTTCCACCGCCCGAGAAGGTTCCAGGAATCTAGCCATTAAGGCCGACTACCCTTAACATTTAATTAGTTTTCACTTTTATTACAAAAAGGTTCGGCTTTGAATATTTACAAAATATGAGATTAGGTAGCCCAACTTCCGGAAACCATAACTTTTGAACCGTAGCTCCGTTTGGCTATTATGACCACTTTTCAGAAATGGGAGATCGCGATCTACAGTGCCTGACTTGCAAAGTGCCAATCAGCTGGGGGTTCGACCTCGATCTGGAGCCTCTAAGGTCCTGAAAATCGAGCTCAAAGATTTTGTACCCTAAAATCTCAACAGTAAATCCTTAATAACTTCGCCAATACAGATGATCTGGCAATGAAATTTAACTAGCATTCTTATATGACTAAGATGAACCTTCACCAGAAAAATTAGAACATTCTGAGTTCAAATGACCAACTTACTAAAAATAGTAAGTTTCCAAATATAGCAACTTTGTACAAAATAGCCCTTATTGAATAGACAAACACATATTTTTGGGTGATGCAAGATTGCCCTTACACCCAGGATGCTCCTGCATCACGTACTACAAGAATATTGAGAGGTATGCCAGAGGAAGGCATTACATGAGAAGCTGAAGAAATAGCATAGGGACTCCATGGTACTAGAGACAACATGGGACATACTACATCAAATTGTAGCGGATGTTCATATTGATGAAAACAAGCCTATACTTGATCCACTAGCTACCCTTACTGATGCTATCACAACTCAGAACATTGATGTTGAGAAGGCAATTGAGTAGAGAGCCGAAATGAAGTATCAATAGAAGCTAATAGAGAACATCAGCCAAGAAGCGGAAGTAAATAAGGTAAATCTATCAGAATTCATATCTGAATTAGATCACATCATATCTGAAGCTATAAAATTGATTTAAAATCTAAGCACAATAGAGAAGTTCACTAAGGAAAATAGTGAAAATATAGCAAAGCTAGATTTAGATCTAGCAAACAGTGCTAGTAGCTTAACCACAGATGGAGACAATGCAGTGAAACTACATTATGAGAAGATAATTGAGGTAGAAAGGTTAAGGAAAGGGCTATGGGATGTAGAAACACATTTTGGGGAAGAATTAGCTGAGCTACAAGATCAACTTCTACCAAATCTTACATCACTCTAACAACATATCAGTTCTGCAAGGCAACTAATAGGAACTCCCGAGATGTCTGTAGCAGACAACATCTATGATATGTATTCAAAGATCACACTTGAGCACATGGCTCTGGAGAACCTCAAATACCAATGGGAGAAAATGATGGAGGACATGAATTATTCACATTCTCATATTTTTGATAAGCTCTAAGGTAAATGACCTTTTCCCTTAATATCAAATAAAGGGGGAAATGATATAAGTACAAAATAAAAAGGGAAAATGTATGTAAACTCATTCAGATGGGAAAATGGTAGATATGTATATGTATATTCATAAAGGGAAAATGATATGTAAAAGGAAAAGATATCATATGTATAGATATGCCAACATATACATAAGGGGAGGCATTAAATGACTAAGGATTATATATGTTGTATATACTTTACATTTTGTTAATATTTTGCACATATCAGTTTTTTATACTAATGTCAAAGGGGTAGATGGATGAAATTAATTTTCCATTAATATACAAACAACACTTTCGCTAAGCCTACACCAAAAGATAGGAAAGAGAAAACCGAAGATCAAATTAAGATATCACCAAAGATGACTAAGTAAAGAGAGAATCGATGGCACAAGTTAGTGTGTAAACTAAAAATCACAAAGTAGAAAGATAAAGTCAAACCCGACAAAGTAACCCAAAATGCAAGTTACAGTGCAGACCGACAAGACAGATATAGTGAAACCAATAGACAAAACTGAAGGATAGTCAAGCATGACCGATAGACAAAAATGAAGGACAGTCAAAGCATGATGGAAAGACAAAACTGAAAGTCAGTTGCAGCCCACAAAATGTTGATCTGACTTCCATGTCATATAAATCAAGTGTATTATATTTATAGGATATTTAATTATTTTAAATCCATTTCTTTAGGGACAAGAAACATTAATGTAAGTGTTTTAATCAGTATAACTGATTTAAAACACATAGACTAGTAGATCTAGATATAACTTGTAAACATGATGAAGTCAATCCATCTATAAATAGATGATGCAACCATTCATTAGTTTGTATGTGAGAAGGAAAAAGAGAGAGGAGAAAAGAATGAGCACATCTATGGATTGAATTGAGCATTCCAAGAACAAGAAAAACAAAAGGATGGTTTGGTTAGCAGAACCAAGAACAATGAAAATCGATAATTAGAGGTACTAATCAATCACAATTAGGTGATAATGTTTTTCATCTAAACTAAATTGGATCTGTATCAGCAATAGTAGATTGCATTTATCAGGTCAATTTGTAATTTTCTATCATTCTAACAAATGGAGAATAGTGTAAAAATCCTTTAAGGGAAGGTGGATTTAACAGTCCAACATCAAATCTCTTAACCTAGTGCACACTTAACAGTGTTGCCAAAGCTCTTAATAGAGTAGACTTTAACAGGTTGTTGGTTGTATTTCATGTTTTTGAATTCGCACTGAAATTCTTTGAAATGCCTGTCATTCCTATGCCCAAAAGGTTAAAAATCATGTTTGAAATTGTTTACATACTTCTGCAAATGATGATTTAGCCCTAAATTAGTTTGAAAATGTCATAAACCCTGAGCCCTTAGGTCATTTTTATTCGAATTGCAAAAAAGACCTAAATCTCTCAAGTGAGTTCTATTTTCACGTTACCTTTTTCATAACTTATGTCTAATTTATTTGCATGTGCTAATATTTTAGTCGCCTTGTCTCATGAGAAAGAGAAAATATTCCTTATGATCATGAGACTTAGCAAAAATCTTTAGTCGCATAGTCTCTTAATGAAACAGAATATGCTAAAATGGTTATGAGACTTGGAGCAGACCATTGATTTTAGATATAATCTAATGGTGGTCGCATTGTCTCCTATTGAAATCAGAGTTAGTAATATTATTTGGCGACTCTGAAATTGCTCAGTCACATTATCTCCTGATGTAACCTATGGTCATGAGTTAAATTCATGTGTTAAAGTTTTACTGTTGTTGCTAAGTCTCGTAATCAAATGTGAGTTAAGTAAAAGAACTGGAGACTTAGTAGTGACAACTGTTCATCTTATTTTAAATCTGATGACAATCAGGAAGTCTCTTGATTAAAGCCACAGTTCAGAAGTCATCAAGCAACCTGGAGATTCAATAGTCGCTAAGTCTCTAGATAAACCCAGGTTAGATGTTAGATTAAAAATAGTGTTGTCGCCAAATCTCAGGATGAAAGATGAGTTAAGTTAAAGATTATGAGATTCAACGGTAACCATTGATTTCAGATATAATCTAATGGTAATCGCATGATCACTTGATAAGATTGAAAATTCAAAAGGTATCTAGTGCTCAGGGGAGAAGAGGAAGAGGTAAGACATGCGTCCATTTGTCAGTAAGTCTCATAAAAGATTAGGGTTTGTAATGAATATTATGAGACTTAGCAACAATTGTCAGATGCTGAGGAGAGTGAGATCAACGGTGGTCCCGTTGTCTCTAGATGCAAATTATAAAGATAAAATAATCACACAATTAATAGACTAAAGTTTTTAGTCACAAGGTCTCCAAATGAAACATGAGTTAAGGAAATTGTCCAGCAACATAGTGAAACTACAGTCGCCAAGTCTCTAGATGTGACCTAAGGTGAAGAACAGGTAAGAGAAGCTTTAGTCGTGATGTCTCCATAAAACAAATGGTTCAGTTAAAAGATCAAGCAATTTGAAGATAAGGGTTGATCTAATGATTGATCCTATGGCAGTCGCTAAATCTCTTGAGGGAACTATAGTTATCAAAAACATCAAGCAACAAGGAGATCACTCGGTCGCTAGTTCACTAGAAGTTAACCAGAGTTTAATAAAGACTTATCTAAGGTGCCATCATGGAAAATTACTGACCAATTAGACCATAGAGATTTTGATAGATGGAAAAGTAGCCATAATAAGAGTTAATGCAGCCAATTAGATTTGATTTTGATTTATTTTCAAATTTTACAAGATTATATATGCAAAAGAACTCATCAGAAATTGATTATTTGACAATTTGAACGCCACAGGTAGAAACAAAATTTGATGTCACAGTGCATAGAACTAATGGTGAAGTGATTGAATTACCAGTTTGAAGAGACATCTGCATTAAATTCTCAATTATAAGTAAGCATGTCCATGGTTATTTCATTTTTAACAGCTTCCAATTTCTCAGAGCAAAGAGTTCATAGAGATTTTAGTATTTTCTAAGAAGATTTGAATCTCTAGCAATAAGTGATTCAGAAAGGTGATTTCTTAATTCAGAATTCGGTAAAGATTGTAATTGATAGTGTTCTCAAAGTTTAGAATTGTAGATTTCAGAGAAATTCACAGTTTGTGGTGAGGGTTTTTCAGTAGTTTTGTTTCAATATCGGTGATAAGAGTTGAGAATAGACCAGAAAGGGAAGATGAGAAAAACATAGAGTATGGCATCCACTAGTGGAAGAAGTGACTATGTCGATGATGAATCAAAGGAAAAGAGGAATTATTCTGATAAATTTCTCACTTTTCTGCCAGGGTCGAGCCAAAACTAAAAGGTAAGTGTTGATACCTTGATTGATGATTTATCCTACATTAGAGATGCAAAAAACCCAGGCTCCTTAGGCTATTCTTTGTTTAATTATTTCTTAAACAATAGTGATGGGCCCATGCCAATTTCAAACCCTTGGACCTATGGATTATCCAGGTTGATTGTGCCTAATGTCTTTGTAGATGTTGACTTCATATTAGAATTGGCCAGTAGATATGATCCCCTAACCAAGACAATTTACAAGGATAATAGAAAACCCTTGCTTATCTTGGACCGAAATACTTTCATGAAGGCATTCAATGTTTACTACCCTATGACCACCGATATAAACTAGAAGAGCCTAGAAAATAGAGATACCAGAGAGTCTGGCATTGCTTCCAAGTTAATCAAGGAACATTATGTTCCTAAGAAGATGAAAACATATATAGCGCCTTTCCCAAGAGCAGCCCCATATTTTTACAAAGACTTAAATTTCTACATCATGTATAGTATACGCAGTATGCAGAGTACTTGGAAAGGATACTGGAGCAGAGAGAATCACCTCAAATATTTTAATGATGGTGTTGATATTCAAAGCCTCTATACCACTTCTAATTATGACTACAGCCAGTATATCATTGATCAAATGCACCAGGGATTTGTAGATATACAAACCACGAAGGATCATCCAAAATTTATGCATTATTCAATCCTTATGCATTTTATCTTATACTAAAATTTTCCATTGATGAATTTTCAATTTCTGCAACCACAAAGGTTTCACCATGGTTAGGCCAACCCAGTCCAGTTTTGGATCAGATTTTGGAGGTATACCTCTAGGGAACATGAGTTTTGTGCCTTTGAAAATTGGATAATTTATCCAATTCTTAAATGTTTAGGTGTTGATAAGACTAGGTTTCTTGTTATGGTAATACAACTATTCAGGCCCTGTCAATGTCTTGATAAATGGCCAGGAGACCATAATTGGGGAGGCTTATATTATGATAAGAAATTCACACTGATAAGGGTATATGGTTGTACCCACCCTCCCCATATATTACCATTTAATGTTCCACGAAGGATAGCTGCAATGGATTTCATTAGGTAGCTCATTTTGACAGATAAAGAGCATTTGAAACCACACAGGAAGGGTACTTTTATGCCAAGGCAATTCAAGATTTATAATTTTACTATTGGGAAGAAAGCTCTAAACCCAGTAAATAACTTGTTGAATCATTACAGGATAAATGTTTCCCTACACAGATATGTTGATACAGAGGGTTTCAACGTTAGTGCTAAGAAATTGTTGACACCAACCATCCCCTACACAAAAGAACATGAAGAGTGCATGGAGGAGGATTAAATTATAAATATTCTAGAGGATGAGGAGGTGGAAAAAAGAGCAATTAAGTTCAATGAAATTATAGACCTAGAGAGGCAGGTGAAAAGAAAAGGAATGAAGTTTGGAGGTTTCTACCCTAATATGCCTTATTTGAAAAAGCTAGATGCTATGATTGAATCTCATACTCTCCTATGAAATCAATTAGAAGATGCATTAGTGGTTCTAGAGAAAGGCCACAAAGAGGATTCATAGTCTGAATATGATGACAGTGATGAGGCCTATCCTTCACCCACTGCCTATCAGGATTATCAAGAAGTTGGAGAAGAGAATGCAATTGAAGGAGAGGATATCATTGACCTAATAGAGGTCCTAGAGAAGGAAGTAACAAATGAGCCCCCACCCAAGAGACAAAAAACATAAATAGGGGAATCTTCTAGGAAGAAGAGGATAGATAGAATTGGAATTCTAATATCTGGAGATAGGCCCTATGATCACCTGTTGAGAAAAAAAATCAGGGCAGGGAAGAAACTGCACAAAGATCTAGAAGAAGAGGAAGAATTACCTCTTAGTTCATGTACAGATGAGAGGTTGATGCATGAAGAGGAATTCCTCAAGGATAACAACTTCATTAAGACAAAACAATTCAAGGATTTCCTCATATGGAATAAGAAACAACAAGTTGGAAAATAGTTGAAATTAGCAGGTGGTGATCTAGTAACCCAAGAGGCTTTATAGACTTTGCAGATTATGATCCTAAACCTAAGGAAATTACACCAGAACAAGCAAGACAAATGGTCAAGGTCAGTGGGGTATTATTTGTGGAAGGCTGGGATTTTTCTTCAGCCTTTATAATTGATCAAATAAGAAGACAACTTGATGATAAATTGTCATCATAAACTCAGGTCAGAGATATGATCAGAGCATTTGGATATAACCCTAAGTCCCAGGAACTTGCAATGTGGAGCTTAGCTTCTAAAGATCAAAATCCAACCCTTCTAAATATTCTGGAAAAAATGGAGGGTAATAAGATCATATGGACACCCCAGAATATCAGGGATTTGGAGATATCCCAGGTACTAACTCATTTTACTTAGGTCAATGAGGCAAAGATAGCCCAACTATAAAAAAAAATGTAGAATCTCACTAGTGATAGTACTGATATTGTTAAAGATAAGGAGCTAGCATTGGTAAAGATCAAAGAACAAGAGAAACTCATAGATGAGTTAACCAAATAGTTACTAGAAATAATAGAACCTGCCCCTATTGAGCCAAAAGAAGTGATGAATGTTGAGATCGAAATAGAGGATACATGGGAGATACTTGTTGGAATAGAGATAGGAGTCATAGATCATAATAATGTTGTTTTGGAGGCATTAACTTCAATTTTGTATCATAGAATCGACACCATCGAAGCTAAGATTAATGTGGTGTATGGGGCTTATGGCAAGTTTCCAGGCCTATAAGTAGAAGTCACTATTTTTTTGACAATTTTAAATCCATATTATTCAACCTGGTCTGGTAGGACATCAATTTTTGAGAGGTTGGCATTTGTGCAACCATTAAGGTTAGATTTTCTAGAAATAGTAACTATGGATGGTACAGAGAAAGAGTAGATTGGGGCCACCTTGTCCTTTTTCAAAGGGAAATAAAATCAAATTGAGGCGAGGTTAAAATTTTTTAGGGTGAGTTATAATAGGTTTATACCCCCCATTAGAATGAAGGATGATCAGATCAAGCCATTAGGGCTATGTGGATCATAGTTTGATAATGTAATTCCCAACAAGGACATTTATGTATCTGATCTAGGAGAATTAGATATCGAGAGGTACAATAAACTTCTAGATGAAGAAATAAAGGAAGAATCAGATTGCAATAAGTTCATCACAAATGTTAAAAGCATAACAAATGCTAGGTGGGAAAGGCAAAAGGCTCAACTGGAAAGTATTCAGAATCTTGAGTGGCCTAAGGAGAAAGATGTGAGAGCATGGGAAATCTTGACAAAGCCCAATAATAAGAAGCATGTCACAGTTGCCTTAGATGTCATGGATGAATAATGAAGGACACCTGGCACCTACTCTCCAAGCACAGTGAAGTTAGTAATATTAAAGACTAGTGTAGGTTAGCCTAAAATGGAGGTCACTAGATGTTAATATAATATTAGATGCTATCTTGAACAACTATAGACAAAGGTGCCAGTGCTCACAAAAGGAAAAAGTGTAATTCTGATTTCATTCTACGAATTTGTCCATTCATCGCTTGGGGATTTCTTGTATTTTGTCTTTACTATGTTTTTAGGGTTAGGTACTCAAATAATCTGAAGCTTGTTGCATCATTTTCTTAAGGATTCCAAGATAATTTGAGACTATAAGTATATAATTGTAACCATTTTTTAAGGGAGGGAGAGTTGGAAGTTTTAATAGATTTACAAGGTAGACTAAAATTGTGTCTAAACCTTTGTACTATTTTGTCTATCTATATGTATTTGAAGCTTTAAGACATCAATAGAAATATTTTGCAATCTCTTTTCTACATCTAAATTGTCTCTTTACATTTATATTATAGCTCTTGTGTGATTATCTGTAAGGCATTTAAGCACGCTGATCATAAGGTGACTGTGCAGTTAGTTGTAAGTTCCTTCAAGGAAGGATAAGATTGTTTCAAGTAACCCCACAAAACATAGCATTAGTTTGAGGATTTGATGATAAATTTGTAGGAAGAGGATAGTATATAAGGTATTCTATCTTTGTTGTAAGTGTTTTATTGATTACCTTATTGCGGATTTATACAAGATACTAACTCATAGCCCAAGGATTAGGCACTAGTTTTATGTTTGCTAAGTAATTGATTCACAATCCAATATTTTCAAATTACTTAATCATATACACTACAAAAAAAATAATTCCATTCAAGTGATTGTATTCTTAGGGTACAGTTTAGTTTTCTGATTCCTTGAAGAGAGGATCATTAGGTTGCCCCTCCTAAAATCAAAAGGAAGAAGGATGAAAATCCTTATCTCATTCGTTTATGTTATCAAGACCATAGCCTGGCTTATAATACTCTACTTTAAATTTATTATTGTAATCTCCAAGGTATTTTATAAATTGTTATAGTGAGGTCAGAAGTAACAAACCAACGAATGTACTAGTCCACTAAATATATTGACTGAAGAGTCAATAATTTGTTATAGGTAATACCTACCTGAGTTTGTGGAGCTCAAAAAAGGAGGTGATAATAGGTATCCCTAGTATTATCAAATACCTCATAAATTAGCCTTTCTCTTGCATAAAAAGGATTTTTCATTCAAGTATATAAGTATACTATCATTTTAGGGTTATGCTACAAGAAAAAGAGCTAACAATTTGGCGACCCTGCAGGGGAGTAGAGATTGTAAAGTTTTGGTAAGAGTATTTAGAATCTTTGAGGGTTTCAAAGACAATATATTTACAGTTTTAGTTTCCAAGGTCATTTTGATAAGTATTCATTCATCCCAAACAACTGTTGGGTGGTGACTCTAAAGTTAAATCTCTGAAATGAGTACAAGTTAAGTGAACATCTTTCAAAAAGAATACTAGGTCAAAAACAAAAGGGAATCCTTAAATTTAATTAGATGGTGGAATCCCATCAACTCTAAGGATGGAGATGTCTTGGAGGATGAAAATAAATCAAGTCAATATAGATGAAACTTCTCCAAGAAGTAAAGAAAGTGATACTAGGAGAGAGGAGGGTCGCAATTAGTCTAATCATGAAGGAAATACTTCAGAATATGAAGAAGCTCCAGAGAGAGGAATAGAAACACTTTTAGGTACTTCCACTTCTAGTGAAAAAGAAGGAACTGACACTATAAGTTTAGATTCTGAAGTTCCTACTGAAGAAATTGTTAAAGAAGAAAGGATTTTGATGAAAAAATTAGCCCTTGTTCAATAGAGAAAAAAAGAAAAAGATTTGAAAAAGGAAAAAGATATTAGAAGAGATGTCAAAAGAAGTAGAAGAAGATCCTTAAGACATCAAAATACAAGAAACATTGAAAGGTCTCAAAAAGACCATGAAATACCCACTACTCATAGAGCTTCTAGTTCACAAAATTTCAAAGATAAATGTAAACAAAAGATCATTAAAAGAAAAGTTGAAGAGCCAAAAGTTCAGAAGGCCCTAACAGAGCAAATGTTCAAATTGGATATTGATCCTAAAAGACTAAGAATAGAAAATGAAACCATGGCCAAGATGCTAGAAAAAGCACAAGTGGAAGCTGCAACAATAGAAATGAAAAAGAAAATAGATTTTCTACAGTCTTCCAAATATTATTATGCTAGAACTGAGAACACAACATCTTCCAAAACAAAAGATACTACTTTCAAAGAGACTGATAACTTCCAAAGGAAACCATTACATTCTGAAAGGTATAAGCAATTTAATTTCATTGGAATTCCTAGATACCCAAATGCATTCCCAAAAGATGTGGGTGATGTGGGAGAAAAGCTCCCAAAATTTTCCAGTAATAATATCATCTCTTGTGAATTACACTTAAGAAAATTTATTAATTTTGTTGATGATTTGAATATCATTCATGAAGATGTGTTGATGAAGAATTTTGTTCAATCTCTAGTAGAAGATTCTAGAGAATGGTTTAGAAGTCTTTCTAATGGCTTTGTTTCTTCCATAGATGAATTAATTGAGTTATTTAAAGATCAATATGGTGATAAGACCAATAAGGTGTTCTTACTGAATGAGTTCAGTAATATCAAAAAGAACTATAATGAAGAGGTCACTGAGTTCAATACCAGATTCCAAAGAGAAATGCATCAATTATTTCAAAAGATAAGGTTGGATGAAGAGGTATGTCTAGCAACCTATTTAAATGCTTCTGATTCTAAAATGGGTTATGCTCTTAGGGATAAAACCCCTAGAACCCTTACTGATGCTGACAAGATAGTAGTAAATATTGAGATGAATAGAAGGGCATCTGGTAAATTGAATAGAAGAGATTATTCATGGTTTAGTAGGAGTAACCTAAAGGAACCAGGATATAAAGTGTATAGGGCTCCTCAAAATAATAGGCCTTCCTATAATAACACTTATAATCCTTGGAATAGGATGCAAAATCATCCTTATGGAGCTCAGTTTAAGGATGGGAAGCCTATTGCTCCAACTAGAAAAGAGAAATCTGAGAATAGAACTCCAGACCCTTTGCATAAAAATGTTGTCCATTTGTGTAATGATGATTTCTAGTGTGAGGTCTGTGAAGCCCCACACAATCCTGATTTTTGTATTGTTTCTCTAGATTTGAAAGAAAATAAAGAACAAGGGAATGGTGAAAGTGAACAATGTGATTATAATATGACAAATGCCTATTCATGTCATTATGTAGATTCATATAATTAAATTAAAAATAATGGTTCATATTGTTCACAGGGAAATATAGATATTCATCATAAACAAATTTTGTCAGAGAGTGAAGTAGAAGAAATAGATAACCATGTAAGATGTTAGGCACAAAATAATCAAGACCTTCCATTTGTTAGAAAAGCTTCAGATGAAGAAAAAGAAAGAATTATTGTAGATCTGGTGAACAAAGTTAGAAGTAATTATCACTTAAGGAATAGAGTAGTTGGTGATACTAGTAGTCAACCATTTGGTGTATTTATAAAAGAAAATAAAATAGACACCAAATATGTACAAAAGAAAGATGGACTTGGGGAAAATGCAAACAAACCTAAGGTCAAGATTGTAACAAAATCCATAGAGCCTATTGTTGTACAAGAGGGAAAAGCAAAGGTACAAATAACAAGTACTTGTTCTCTTAAGGTAGCAAAAAAAAAATCTAAGAAAGAACAACCAACTCTGAACATACAGAATGAGGAAAATAATATTATTGTTGAAAAACCAAAGTCCTTGGATGTAAAGTATTCTCTAGTAGACATGGGGACTTTTTTTTTTTTTTTTAATCTCAAATGACTGTAAAAGTGCCATTTTTAGAAATGATGAGAATCAAGGAACACAAAGAAAAGGTTCTATCATTGTTGAACAATGTGCCAACAATGAAAGTTAAAAGTCCAGAAAATGTTGATAAGAGACCAAATAACAAAGGGAAGGAAGTTGAAGTAATGATTTCTGATATTCCTCATATTTTCTTAAACACAACTACTTCTCCTAAGGTTGTTGATCCGTTCTTTCTAACACTGGTAATTAATGGAAGGATGCTTAAAAATTGTATGATTGACTCAGGAGCATCAAACACTGTCATGCCAGTAGAAATTATGAAGTCTATGGGATTATAAGTTTATACTCCTCATGGGAGATGTCAAGCAATGGATTCTAGAGAAGTCCATGTTATTGGTACTATTGAAGCCATGCCTTAAAAATTAGTAGTGTGTCCTGATGTGATTTTAACTATAAATGTTCTTGTTGTTGACATACCACCACATTATGGGATGTTACTATCCAAAAAATGGAGTGCTTCAATGGGAGGCAGCATACAATGTGATTTATCATATGCTACCTTCAACATTGCTGGAAATAATGTTAAAGTGTCAAGAGAAGGTAGGACTCCTGACATGATTGAATGGTATGAAGACGCTAACATTAACTACAGTATTGATGTGGATATGAATAAATTCAGAGTACAGAGGAGTGATCATTATCATCAGTGTAAAAACATAGATCATCTGGTTAAAGAATTGATTGTACAAGGTGACGGTTTATGGAAAATATATTTTGATAGAGCTTGCTCAAAAGAAGGATTAGGAGCTGGTGTATTACTTGTATCTCCATCAAGTACAAATTTCAAATATTCTTTTTTTCTATCCTTTTAGTGTACAAATAATATAGCAAAGTATGAGGCTTTATCTTTGGGGCTATAAATTTCCATTAAACATGGAATAAAATGTTTAAAAGTTTATGGTGATTCTGAATTAGTGGTAGCCCAAATAAGATCCAAATATGTAGTGAAAAATGATAGATTAAAGATGTATAAATATGCTATTTGGGATCATATTGAAATGTTTGATGCCTTTGATATAAATTGGATAGAAAGGTCTAAAAATATAATGGCAGATTTCTTAGCAAATGTTGCTTTGAAAACTGATGATCAAACTTTACACGGGGTATCAATACTTGAAGTTATGACAAGACCAATTGTTCTAGATAATATATACAACTGGAAATTTTTTCAGGATGACCAAGATATTTTGAGATTCATTCAGTGTATGAACCATTATGAGAATCAGTGCATAGATTGAAATACCTTACTTGATAATGATAATGGTAAAGATTATATCTTAGGAAATGAGGTTGTTCAATTGAGTTCAAATCAGATTCCTAAGGGTCTGGTTGAACTTGAAGCATTGTTCAGTAGTCAAAATGATCACTCACCAAAGATAAGCAATGCTAAGATTGAGGACTTGGAGGAAATTAACTTAGGATCATAAACTAGTCCTCAAGTTGTTTACATTGGAAAAAGTTTAGATTCCCATATAAGGACAAATTTGATTAAATTATTGAGAAAATATAAGCATGTTTTTGCATGGTCATATGAGGATTTAAAATCTTATAGGGAAGACCTTTTCCAACATGAGATCCCACTAAAATCAGAGTTGAAACCATTTAGGCAAAAATAGAGGCCTATTAATCCTTTGCTGGCTCCTAAGATGCAGCAAGAGTTGATGAAGTTAAACGATGCTGGGATTATCTAGCCTATCAGACACTCAACATGGGTTTGAAATTTTGTACTAGTAATAAAAAACAACAGTGACATCAGGTTATGTGTGGATTTTAGAAATTTGAATACTGCCTCACTAAAAGATAACTATTATTTACCCAATATGGAGGCAATGTTACCTAAAGTGACTGGTTGTGAGTTGCTATCAGTGATGGATGGTTTTTTTAGGCTATAGCCAAGTTTTAGTGAAGGAATCAGAGTAGTATAAGATTGCATTTACCACTCCCTAGGGAACTTATGTTTATATCAGAATGTCATTTGGATTGATGAATGCAGGACCAACTTTTCAGAGGGCCGTGGATGTTTCTTTTAAGGAATTTATTGACTTGTTCAAGGGCATTTATCAAGATTATTTGACTACATACTCTAAGAAATTTGAGGATCATTGTGAACACCTGGATAAAATTTTCAACAAAGCTTTAGAATATGGTGTTTCATTAAATCCTAAGAAATGTCACTTTGCAGTACAGGAGGGAAAGTTGTTGGGACACATAGTTTCTAAAGATGGAGTAAGAATAGACCCAGAAAGAATAGAAGCAATCCAGAAGGTCATTGCTCCAAAAAATTTAAAGGGAGTTCAATCTTTCTTAGGAAAGATTAATTTTTTCAGAAGATTTATAAAAAAATTTGCAGAAATTGTCAAACCTATCATAAAGTTACTGAAAAAAGATGCAAAATTTAATTGGAATGAAGAAGCTCAAATAGAATTTGAGAGAATAAAAAAGGCAGTGCAAGAGGCTCCTTTTCTAAAATCACCTAATTATAGTAATCCCTTTTCTCTGTTTTCATTTGCATCTTATCACACAATTGTTGTTGTTTTACTAGAAAAAGATGGGGAAGGATTTGAACATCCAACAACCTTTTGTAGTAAATCTCTCTAGACTGCAAAGCTAAACTATGAGATGATGGAGAAGTAGACATATGCTTTAGTAAAAGCAGTAAAATCTTTTAGACCATATTTAGTCTATGCTAAGGTGCAAACATATGTCCCTCACTCAGCAGTAAAGGATATTCTTACTCAGTTAGAAGTGACTGGTAAGAGATGTAAGTGGATAAATGGAATTCAGAAATTTAATCTTGAAATCCACATTACAAAGTTGATAAGAGGTCAGGGTTTGGAAAAACTCATGATAGAGGATCACTTAGATTTAGTACAAGTGAATGATATACAGACACATGATCAGACAGTTGCAAGTATAAAAAGACAACCATTTTATGCTGATATTGTGTACTTTTTAAAGAATGCCAAGTGTCCGGATGCTATGATTGACAAGCAAAAGAGACGTCTCAAATTGCAGGCTCAAAAATACACCTTAGTCAAAGGAGATTTGTATTGGAAAGATAGAAATTGTGTATTATTTTTATATTTGGATGAGAGCCAATCTGAGAAGGTTTTAAATGAAATGCATGCAGGGGAGTGTGGAGGTCACTTTTCTAGCAAGACCACTACCCACAAGATTTTAAGGGCTAGATACTATTGGCCTTATTTATTTAAAGATACATATGCATATGTCAAAAAATGTGAGCCTTATGAGAGGTTCTCAAATAAGCTCAAATTTTCAGGGGCCCTATTGTTAAACCTATTAAGTGCTGAAGCTCCCTTTTATATGTGGGGAATTGATTTTATTGGTGAGTTTACAGAAAAATCTAGTGGAGGACACAGTTGAATACTCATGTACATGCTGGAAACCTACCTGTTGGGAGCACGCTTAGACATGAAAACGTTAGAGAAATAACAATCAATGAGTTATACTAATATTTCTAAAGCATACTACAAAAACAAGAAAACTCCATCGTGACCTCTGATGAGATGAACTAGGGAACCCAAGACCTTGTTGATTTGCTCTTAGAGATGTTATGTGGGTGTGCTCTCCCAACACAATATCATAAATCCCACTACTTGATTAAGGAATGCAAACTAATGATGGATGAAGAGATCAAGAACAAGTATGAGGAACTTGTCTCAAGCCTCCACCAAATGATTGAAATTAAAATTCAAATTATACCAAGATGTTATGCAAGATCAAATGAAAACTAGAAACTAGATTCATTCACCATTATGGCCTAAGATGTGATTTCTAGATTATCTAAAGCATGAACATGAAAAACACTCTTAAAATTCTAGCTCTAAATTAGCATGATAATAATGCATAAATGAGAGATGATTTGCTCTTGAGAAAGGCCTCCATTTATAGATTTTTTGGAGGACAGAGAGGGCTTGGATGAGGTGGAGCTCATGTGCCATCCACATAGGTGCCACATGAGGGACACATAAGCCATGAAAGAGGTCTACTTTGCTCACACATGTGTGAGCAACTTTGGATGTGATGGGTCAAAGTGTACTTAAAGTACACATGTGAAGGATCTTGTAAGAAGGTGTAAGAAGGTGTAAGAGTTTTGGACCAATGAAACACTTTTAGAAAGTGTAAGAAGGTGTCATCATAGGTGTAAGAAGCCTTGTTGGCACCAAATAAGGATTATTTGGAAAAGTCAATTTTTAGAAATTTGCTCACACATGTGTGAGAAAATAATTAGGACTAATTGTTGTAGGAATCAAGAAATTAGAATAATTAACCTTAGTTAATTAGTGGGTAGGTTTATTTGGTGAGAGTGATGTGAGATAGGGTAGGATCAAGGTTCAAATTAGCTTAATCCAAATTAGATTTAGATTAATTATGATTTAGTAGAATTTAGGTCATGTAAAGGAATAAATAAATTAAAAATTTATTTAAAAGGGAATCAATGAGGGATAATGTATTAAATAAGATTTAGTACATTAAAAAGGGGGAGTATTTAAATTAAATTTAAATACTAAGGAGAATGAATCATATTTAATTAAATAAATTTAATTAAATAGATAGAAGAATGTAACATATATAATTAATTAAAATTAACTATAATGTTATGGGAATATTAATTAAATTAATATAAGGACGATTTTGGACGTCTACATTTTGCCCCTCTTTGATGCATTGTCAAAAGTGACATTGCATCAAAGAAAAGAAAATAAGATGCCCTAGAGGGTTTAGAAAATCTACGGTAGCAAGAACGGAGGAGGGTGGCCCCTCGAGAAAATAATAGCAAAAAATAAAAAATTTTAATAAAATTTTCTCAAAAAGGCAAGAAAATGGGGAAAGTAGACCAATTGCGTGGCGTGTCTAGGAAAAATGGAGGAGAAATGGGGACCAGAATGGTAAAAATGGGAGCTAACGGAAGAAATGAGTCCCAAGGGGCTATAAATAGTCCACCAGGGCCCATGGACAAGTCACTTTCACTCACAAAGAGAAAAAATAGAAAAGAAGAAGAGAGCCATGGCAGCGCAACAAGAGCGAGCACATCTTGGGGAGCGCATCTAGGTACACCAACGGCCAGCAGATGCAGCACCACCGATGAGTAGTCGAGCGCCTACCTTGTCATTAATATTTTTAATGTTTTTGAAAGGTAGTTAGGTGCAATAAATGCCCCTAAACAGGTGTGTAGCGCAGATGGTGATCGCTCATCTGCCGTCTACACAGACGGTGATTGATAGACCACTGTCTTCGTAGATGACTGATGGGTGATGGTCATCTGCACAGATGGATATTTGACCAATCTCCATCTGCAAAGGAGGGGGAGACAAAAGTGTGCGGAAGAGACGGTGATGTTCAACACCGTCATTTGCGCGGCAAGAGAGGCGGCGACTTAAACCGTCAGCTCTGTAGACTATCATTCATAGAGATCTATCAGCTCCATAGACTAGCGACTGTGAAAGTTCATCATCTGCAAGGGTCAACCGCCACCTGCATGGATTGACCCAAAAATAGAAAAAAAGAGAGGAGGAAGAGAAAAGACAAGGGTCCGAGAACATTTTTTGATGCCCCAAACAGGCCTGGGACATGTTTTGATGCCCCAATATGCTATCTGATTGCTTACATGTGTTTGCTGACTGTAGGAGGAGACAATCACATTCTGAGTTAGGGAGTGTTATCTAGTGATGATGGAGCTGGAGTAGCACCTGACAGCGGTAGAGTGGGGAGTGGTGACATTGTGCGGGCTAGAGCATGTGCAACATTGGCCGCATCTTTGAGCGCATAATGCACTCATGTCTTCATTGATAGAGAGGTGTCACAACACCACCTCAAGCTTTCACTTCCCTACAGGGGAAGCAACTATCACCCTTCATGATGTATGGAGGATTTACAGAGTGCCCATTCAAGGGGTCATACCTGAGTACTGCGTGGAGGGATCAAAACCCTACATGGAGATGGCTCTACGGCGAAGATTCACCAATCTGTCAATTACACGGCAGTGGATGTCATGGATGGGAGTGATGACTATGGAGCCACAGCCATGATGACTAGCACTTTATCTAGCAGGGTTGATAGGGGGACATCTTATGCCTAATCATGCAGGAAAGGGATTCCCTATAGGCTGGGCACGAGTGTTGAGCAACATGGTCGAGGACGACAACTAGTACTATTGGGGATATGTTATCCTCGGTCAGCTATACTATGATCTGCATATGTGCGCCTACTGCAGGGGCAAGGCACTAGGGATGGGATGCACACTCTTACTTGTATGGGCTTGAGAGCATATAGCGGTCACACGATTGATCAGACACCAGGAGACCTGAGCAGTGTATGAGCCTTTTGTCTACCGGTATAGGCCACCGATTAGTTATGAGGTCACAGAATCAGTGGGATATTAGCGGTAGAGATTGGATGAGATGGGGGAAATAGTATGGGCTCCTTATGTAGGATGTGAGGCCTGGGGCCATGAGACCCCACAGCAGGATGGTTATGCAGAGGATGGGTTCTATGACTCATATTATATGAGATTCGTACAGACTGACTGCTGGCTATTTGAGAGGACAGCATATATGATATCATGATATATGTCATCCAGGGTATGGAGGCAGATGGGATAGGTACAAGAAGCAGTACCAGATAGGTTCCTGCATCCATTGGTTACCTGTGAGGTAGGGAGCGTATGGGGGATAGGTGAAGATCCTCGAATATCCTGATCATTGTTAATGTGCATGATTGAGGTGCCCTAGATCAGGGCAAGGGAGTCTCTACTGGATGTAGGGGTCATTCCTGCATATGCACAGTGGTAGGCAGCACACAGACCCATCAGACTAACAGTGCCAGGGGTAGTGTAGGCAAATGAGCAGCCAGGGGTTGGGGGAGATGGAGAGGGACAGGGAGATGATGATGATGATGATGGAGGATATGGAGGGGCTGGGAGGAGATTCTGGCCTTGGGTGGAAGTACCATGGTGGAGGGGGCAAGTTTAGATACCAACGGGTGGGAAGCCATCAATTATACCTAATGCATAGGTACAGGGGCAGGATCTACCTTAGGGACCACCGCCACAGGCACCTCAAGGACCACCAGCATAGGGATAGCCACCACAGACACCTCCATAGGGACAGGGACCAACAGAAGGCTACATAGCCCAGGAGACATATGACACAATCATAGTAGAGTGAGATAGCCTGCAGACAGAGCTGGGGAGGGTTCAGGGTTTATTAGCCACAACACAGGCTACAGCTAGCAGCCTGTAGGCAGAGGTGACCCAGATTTAGGGAGAGCTGGCATCAGAGACAACATAAGGGGATAGTGCATAACAGGCACTGGACATATTGCAGGCTCAGGTGGACTATTCTAAGTTTGCGGTTATTAAGGAGTATGGGGACCGGGAGGAGGAGCTGGCAGCTATGTCAGCACAGATAGCAGCTCTGATAGTAGAGCGAGATCTAGCATGTATACATGCCGAGGATTATAGGGCAGACCGTGAGATAGCATGGCTGGTGGGTAGTGCGACAGGGGTGGGTCAGATGATGTCTAATGCCATGGCCACTTAGAGAGAGGCAGGATGCAGAGGCCAAGAGGTCAGGTATTATATGGGGCTATACTATGGAGTAGTGCCAAAGGAGGCACGAGCGCCTACATACTCTAAGAGGACATAGTCAGCGAGCACTGGGCGAGCATCACAGGGATCAGTGGGGTTACCGCCACCTCCTAGTAGGGGAGCAGGACCATCAAAACCACCGCCATGACTCTTCTCAGATTTTTGGATACATAGTTTTGACACATTTTTGACACATGATGTATGATATGACATTTTTGAGATATATATACATGGACTTATTTTTGGACTATGGGACTCTATTTTTTGATGACTTTATATGCTTATATGATGTGATGTTTATGAAAATGTATGGATGCACTTATGATATTATTTTTATAGTATATGATGTGTATGACTGACATGCAAGATGATATGAATATATGTATGTATGATGAGACTGACAAATTTGTGATGCAGGGATGAGATGCAAATATATGTATAGATGTGATGTTAATGCGTATGTTTGATCATGTATGTAATGATGTATAAATGTTTATATGATGTTTTATCGAACGAATGAATCCTAAAAGATGTAATGACTGTTATGGATGCAACTAATAGAATGTAAATGGTTATAAATGTATAATGCAAATGAAAATGATAATGCAACTATAAATGTGTGAACAATGTACAAAATGAACTAAATGAGGAATGCAAATGATTTAAGGTAATGTATTAATAATGAACACTAAATGAATGGATAATGTAATATATAATGGTTAATGATGAATGAAATGAATGCAATGTGAGACTTAATGATATGAAACAAATGAACTATGACAAATGAGATGAACAATGCAATTTATAATGGCTAAGGATTAATGAATGGAATGGATGCAATATGAGACAAATGTATAATGATTGGTGATTAATGAATTTGAAATGAACAATGAAAAGGGGTAATGATTAATGGCTAATGAAAGAAATGGATGCAAGACTAATGAGGACACTATTTTTGTGGATATCACAATAAGTTTGATAAAATCACGTAGGTGACTGGATAGAGGAATAAATAAAAACATTTGCCAAGAGAAAAACCATAATGCAATATGACCTAACTACTATGTAAAGACTAACTATATGAGAATAGTGGGATTAATACCATGTTAATGTTGGAGAGCACACCCTAGTTTGATATTGCAAAAGGAGTTATGCACCATGTGTTAGAAAACACAAGTGACCTAGTTCCTTTGCGTGGACTAGACTCTCAAACAAATAGATTGTTAGGAACAAGAATGTGAGATATCAAGTATGATGAGAGCTATGGAATGTTACTCATGAGGAGATGCGGTACATCGAGATCTTGTGAGGGATTTAGGTTGCATGAATCCTGCCCCCAGTGAGGCATTCATAGTCATAACTGAATATCAAAACATAAATGCACTAACAAACTATGACAAGCAGATCATACCACAAAGGACACGTATTTCACTAGATACTCATCATAACAAACCAAGATATAAGAGATCGAGTTTTTTACAATAAGGACCTAGTAAAATACAAGATAAAATCAATAAAAAGGCATCTTGACCAAGTGGTCATTTACTCTAAAAGTTCTTGCCATGAACAATTTGATGTGAAGATTGATAGAATAGTCGACACCAAAAGGATTCATCCTAATGGGCCAAAGATTGATTTGATATAAAATGGAAATTCACTAGCAATTTCTCGTGAATAGAATGATCATTAGGAAAGTCAACCTGTCTTGTGGATTTTATGGAAAACATTTGTGATCACTGTGTCTAGAAAAAAGCTCAGTTTTGTGATTTGGTAAGCTCAGTCATGCGGGAATCATTATTGCAGAAGTGAGAGGATGGTCAAAGAGCTACCTGCACAAATATGGGTAGCGACACTTATTATGAAAGGTGATGCAAGCTATATAGACAAATGGCATAAATTAATGGTGGATCTAACTACACATGGCACCTAAAATAGGTTTTCACCATGGTACTTATCCATTGCGCCATCGAAGTGGTTTTCACAAATGGATGGATTTTTCTCTTTCTCTTTTTGATTTTATTTTCAAGCTTTTGTATTTTTTATGCTTTTTTTATTTTTTCTGAGTTTTTTTTCTTTTTGGATATTCTAAATGTTTATGGGATTTTCTGCTTTTCTAATTTTTTAGATTTTCTGAAAAAATCTCTGCTGTACAAAAGACTACTGATTGATCAAGCATAGAAGCACTTGAGATGTACAATATTTACAAGATCAAGGAGTGGATCTCCTTCTAGAGATGCAATCTGATAGGTTCCTAAACCATACTTTGTTGTAACGATGAAGGGACCCAACCAATTAGGTTCAAACTTCCCTTTCTTCTCACGGTTCTGGAGGTTCTTCATATTATGCTGCAAGACAAGATCACCAACCTCAAACTGACGAGGTTTGATCCTTTTGTTGAACTGAAGGCAAAGGTGATTCTAATACACATGGAGGTGGTCTAGGGAATTGAGGTGTCTCTCATCAAGGAGTTCTAGCTCTTGCAAGCGGGCAACTCAATATTCTTCTTCGGACAATAGATTCTTTAAAGAGATTTTGAGGGAAGGGAGCTCAATTTTGATGGGTAGAATAGCCTCAGTACCATAAATAAGGGCAAAGGGAGTGGCTCCCATGGGGGTTCAAATGGAGGTGTGATAATCCCAAAGGGTGGGATTGAGGTGAAGGTGCCAATCATGGCCAGCTTCATTGACTGTCTTCTTGAGGATTCTAAGAATGGTTTTATTCGTAGCCTCAGCTTGACCGTTGCTTTGAAGAAAGTACTTGGAAGAGGTATGGTGGGTAATGTTGAATTTTTTACATAGCTCTATGACATCCTTATTCTTGAAAGGTCCTCCATTATCAGTAATAATGTCCTGAGGAATGCCATAGCGATAGATAAGATAGTTAAAAATAAACTTCAAAATTTGTTTTCTAGTAGTGTAGGTGAGAGGAACAGCTTCAACCCACTTGGTAAAGTACTCCGTAGCAGCCAGGATGTATTTATGGCCATTGGATGAATTAGGGAAAATTTTTCCAATAAGGTCGAGAACCTAGCATGAAAAGGGCCAAGGGGTGATGGTAGGTTGGAGTGATTGGGAGGGAGCGTGTATAAAATCACCATGCTGCTGACAAGGTACACACTTCTTCACATAGTTGTAGGCATCTTGCCCCATAGTAGGCCAGTAATATCTAATGCGTAAAAATTTTTTTGCCAACGTAAGTCCACTAGAATGGGCCCCATAGATTCCTTGATGTACGTCCTCCAGGGATGTTTGTGCTTCATCAGAATTCAGACACCTTAGAAGAGTTCCATCGAAATGCTTTTGGTAGAGGGTATCAGCGAGGATTGTGTAGCGGGAGGTTTGACGAATGAAGGTTTTACATTGATTGGGGGTTAAAGTAAGCGGGGTATGTCCATCACGTAGATAGGAATACACTTCTTGGTACCACGGGTAATTGGGATCATCAATTTGACACACCATTTCAGAATTTGGCTTGTCATAGGCAAGGACCGTAAGATTATCAACAAGAAACTCACACCATGCACTGTGTTCTAGCATAGTGATCAGAGACCCAATTGTTTCCATGGCATCTGCTACTTTGTTGTTTGTATGAGGGATCTGTTGAAAGGTTAATTCAGTAAAATGTGTCTTGAGATCTTCAATTTTCTGGTATTAGGGAAGAAAATTATCATCCTTCATTTGATATTCATCCATAACTTGTTTGATAACCAACTGTGAATCACCAAGCACCAATAGAGTGAGAATCTGCCATTGTATGGCCCGTCAAAGTCCAAGTACAAGGGCTTCATATTCTACAATATTTTTGGTACAAGGAAATTGTAATTTGAAAGATTTAGGGATGATATCCCCTTTTGGTGTAACAAACAGGATTCCTGCCCCTGATCCTTTCTGAGTGAAGGATCCATCAAAATACAGCTTGCATGGTGGACTTGGGGAAAGATTTAAGACTGATTCATCTAGAAAATCTATGATCAAAGGGTGTTTACCATCAATACATGCTTCAGCTAACTGATGTACAATCACTTGTCCTTTTATGGCCTTTTGTTCCACATAAACAATGTCAAACTCACTAAGGATCATGACCCATTTTGTTGTTCAACCAGTAAGAGAAGCGTATGCCAAGAGATACTTGAGTGGATCAATTTTAGCAACAAGATGAATTTTATGATTAAGCATATAATTTCATAGCTTTTGTGTATAGAAAACAATGGCCAAACATGCTTTTTCAATTAGGGAATAATTCAACTCATAGCCAATAAGAGTTCTGCTGAGATAGTAAATCGCTCGCTCTTTATCAGTATCATCTAATTATGCCAGGAGGGCTCCCAACACAACCTCTGTAGAAAATATGTACAAAATTAGAGGGTGACCAAAAATAGGTGGTACCAACACTGGTGGATTAGCCAGATAACCTTTCAGCTTCTCAAATGCATTTTGACACAAACAATCCCACTGAAACTTGATATTCTTGCACAGAAGATGGGAGAATAGATGCACTTTGTCAGCCAGTTGTGACATGAATATTTTGATTGATTGCAATTTGCCTTGTAAAATATGTAATTGCTTCAATGTTTTGGGTGGGGGCATCTCTAGGATTGATTTCACTTTCTTTGGATCAACTTCTATTCCACACTGTGATACAATGTATCCCAATAGCTTACCAGATTATACTCTAAAGACACAATTTTTGGGATTCAGCCTAAGCTTATATTTCTCCAATCGCTCAAAGATGGTGGTAAGGATAGGAATATGGGATTCCCTTGTTTTGGATTTTCCTAAAAGATCATCCACATAATCTTCCATGATGACATGCAAAAGGTGATGAAAGATGGTAGTCACTACTTGTTGATAAGTGGCTCTGGCATTTTTAAGACCAAAAGGTATCACTTGATAACAGAAAGTGCCCCAAGGTGTTATAAATGTAGTTTTGTGTTGGTATTCTAGTGCTATCCTGATCTGATTATAACCTGAGAATCTGTCCATAAGTGACAACATTTCATGTCCTGCCATCAAATCCACTATAATGTCAATATTAGGGAGTGGAAAATCATCCTTGGGACATGCAAGGTTCAGGTCTCTGAAATATGTGTAGATGTGGATGCCTCCAATAGGTTTCCCTACTGGTACAATAGTAGAAAAGCATTCAGGATAGTCAATTGGTCTGATTACTTCAGCATCCAGCATCTTTTGAAGCTTGACTTTAACTACTAATGCAACTTGAGGATGCATCTTGTGAAGCTTCTTTTTGATAGGTTTTGCATTTGGGTCTACCGTAAGATGATTCATGAAAAGATCTGTATCAAGCTTGGGCATGTCTTTGTAGGTCCAGGAAAAGTTGATTTTGTGCTTATGTAAGAATGTTGTCATGTCTTTCTTTTCTTGATCACTGAGAGAAGCTGCAATGTAAGTGATATGTGGATTTTCTTCTGTGCTGAGGTTGATTGGAATAGTATCTTCAATGATCATAGAGGACACTTCTAGTTCTGATGATATAAATGGTAAGTCAATCTCTCCCTCCTCTAGCACCTTAGAAAGGTTTTCACTAGAGGAATCGTCCTTTATTTTGTCTTTTTCTTCATCCTTAGGTGCCTGCGAGAGGTTTTCACTAGAGGATATATTCTCATTTTTTTTTTTAAAATTTTCTTTTCCATTTTTGTGACTAAGAGAGTCGACTTGGCTACCAAAGTAGGCTTGTTCATTGTAGTGTATATGATGTTCATATTCTCAGAGATTCTTAAGTCCAAAGAGGGCTAAAACTACCTCATCCGAATCGCATATGTCCAAAGCTGGTGGTGAGTCTTGCTGATCCCAGTCAATTAATTTAGGGTTTGTGAGGGGTAGACAAGGGGATGAAAGGTTAGTTTGGGTGATAGTGAAGACATGGTGATTTTCAGTTAGGTCATCATCAATGTATTGGAAAGGAATTTCAAAGAACTCTTCCTTAGTGTCTGAACCTAAGGCAGCTAAACAATAATCCTTAGTGAAGTTAGTCTTAGTTTATATGGAACCCAATCCATGTCCTTTAGGATAACCATTAGCTGTTATGATCTTCTTCTTTCCCATTTCATTAGCTCCAAGACCAGTACCATGATATCCCATGTTTTCAACAATGGGAGTAACTTTAGGATACTTTCCTTTGGGAAAAGTTACAGGTCATTCATCTTCATCATTATAGAGCCAATCAAGGACACTATATTCCATGTGTTCATATGATACGGACCCCCAATGTTCAAAAATAGTTGACTTGCAGAGCATAAGTGCTTTATCCTTAGAGAGGGGTAATGGTAATGGTCTTCCATAAGACTTTGGAGACAAGGGGAGTTGCCCAATACATAAGGGACTTTCAAATTTATACTCTCCCATGCCTTGATCTATAAATGTTTCCTTTGCTTCAGATGAGGAGGGTTTGTCTTCAGTAGCTTTGTCCTCAGTGACTTTTTCCTTTCCTTTGGGTTCCTCAGTTGATGTTTCTGATGTCTTTTCTAAACTAGGGGTTTCTTGATTGAAGTGTCAGCCAAATTCATTCAACGGACAGTAATTAGTTTGTTTGCCTTCCAATCTTTTGCAATATTGAAAGGGTTTAGGATCTCCAGGAATTGTGATTTCTCTACCATGATGTGGGAATTTTAGACATTGATGATAGGTAGAGAGTACACCTTTGATAGCGTGTATCCATGGGTGTCCTAGCAAGATGTTATAAGGTAGATCTAGATCAAGTACATGGAAAATAGTTTCAATCAGGGTCGGGCCCACTTGTAAGGGCAGTGTGATCAAACCCTTGCTTTCTTGTTCTCTATCATCATAATCTCTAATTCTCTTGTTTGCATCAATGAGGTCCTCAGAAAGACCAATGTTACGAATCATTTTCAATGTGCACAAATTTAGACCAAATCCACCATCTATGATGATTCGTTTGACTCTTGTGGAGTGGATTTTTCCTTCTATATGGAGGGATTTATTATGATGAGGATCAGGACCACTAAAGTCCTTATCAATGAAAACTAGATGTTCTTGTGCGGCTAAGTTACCTATCATGGCTTTGAATTATGCAGCATTAATGTTCTCAGGAACACGAGATTCATTTAGAGCTTTATCAAGGACTTCTCTATGAATTGGTGATGTGGTCAAGAGCTGTAGAATGGATATCTGTGTAGGTGTCTTTTGTAATTGGGCCAATAAGTCAAAGTGTGAAGCAGGTCGAGTGGCAGTAGATGGTGCAGCTAGTGGATTTGTAGATGTGGAAGGTTTATCAGCAGCTTGAATAGTGACTCTAGGTCTTTGTGTAGTAGCATTACAATCAGCAGCTTTGAGTTTTATAGTATTAACATGTGTGTCAACTTCTTCAATGTGGTCGCAAAGAGAATCAAACCCAAAGATATCATTTTAATTTAAACTCCCACATGTATGATCATGGCCTATAATGGTATTGGTAGAATAGTCATAGGGGATGGCATTTGATGCATTGTTTTGATTATGAGGCGGGAAAGGTTGATTATAGAATTTGTTTTTTGCATTAGATGAGGATGCATTCTGACCTTTAACCTCAATTTTCCCATCCTCAATGAGATCTTGCACAAAGTGTCTAAGTTTCATGCATTTCATGGTATCATGTCCCTTGATGCGATGATAATCACAATACTCATTATCTCTATACCAAATAGGTTTAGGTTGATTCTCATCAAAAGGTCAAGTATTTGGGTAAACTATCATTCCTTGGTCCATGAGTTGTTTGAAGATCACATCTAAAGGCTCTACTAAAGCTGTGAATTGTTGTCGCTATTGATTATCATTGTTGTTGTTGTTGTTGTTGTTGTTATTTTTGTAGTTGTTGTGAGGGAACAAGAATGATTGATTATGCAGTTGTTGATTATTGTGATTGTTGTTTTGATTCTGATTGTTCTGATTGGGCTGATTCTAATTCTAACTTTGGTTATTATTGCGATACTAATTTTGATTCCGATTGTTATTGAAATTGATTTTATTTGTATTGTTGGATGCTTGAACATTTTGAACATGCTTGGCATCAGTTACTCCATCATTGACAACTCCTTTGTTCTTACTCCAAAATTTTGGTTTATTATTATTGGAAAGAGTATAATGTTTGATGCTACCTCTTTGTAAAAGGCCATCTTCAATGTCTTTTCCCTTCTTGACAAGGGATTCAAAGGTATCAGGTGAAGACATCTTCATTTGGAAGGACATATTAGAGATTAAATTCTTTGTGAAGATGTCAATTAAGTGACTATCAGGTATTTTTCATGGCATGCAATTTGCAATATGTCTACATCATTGTAAGAAACTAGCAAAGGTTTCTCCATTCTTTTGTTTAGTATTGCACAAATCGCTAAGTGTCGCTTGATGCTCAATGTTATATGAATATTGCCCAACAAACTTCTCAGCAAGGTTAGAGAAGGTAGAGATTGACCCATAAGGAAGGGCTATGAACCATTCCAAGGTTTCACCTTTAAGACTCCTAGTAAAAAGTCTTTTCAAATAATTCTCATTATAGGCAACCTCTTGAAATGTCATGTAAAATTCTTTGAGATGTTGGAGAGGACATGTCTCACCCTTGTATTTTTTGAATTTAGGCATCTCTAAGTTTGGTGGGAATGGTTTCATCGTGATAGACTTGTCAAATGGGTAGGGAAAAATATCTTCAAAAGAAAACTCCTTCTTGCCCCCACTTTGTAAACCTTGTACAATACTTTTGAGCTCATTGAATTGTTGGGTGAAATCTAGGGTATTTTATGTGAAAAATGGGGCTACATAACCTCCACCTCCTCCAAATTGTGTAGCTGAAAATCTCATGGAGGTCATACCAATGGTAGGAGGAGGTATATATTGATAGGCTCGCGATGTATTTTTTGCAGATGTTTTTGCCCCCATTGTTTGAAATAAGGAAGACAAGGGCATAGAAACTTGCCCTATGTTGTTGACATTAGCACTTGATCCTTGAGTCATTGTTGTTTGAGTGCTATTGTGTGTAGTATTATTTGGCAAAGCACTTATGATTTGTTGGATTTGTTTAGGCGTCAATTGGGGTATTGATGTGGTTGTTGATATAGGTGCTGATATTGGTGTTGATATAGGAGGTTCGCTAACAGGTCCTTTACCATTGTCACATAATGATGTAGCATTTGAAGTAGAAGCCATGGCGGCAGTAGCAGTAGCAATGACTTTAGTGACATTTCTGGTAAGGAGTGTTTCATCAAATTCCACATGAACTATGACACCATTATGGATGAGATTCAGAAATATCTCATCACTGTTATGCAAGATGGCCTTCTCAACCATTTCCAAATTGTAGGGGTCTCGAAGGAAGTCAATCACTTGGTTGGGTCTTTCTTCTTGGTCCACTAATTATGTTTCTTTAGCCACTTCCTCAGCGCGTACCCCACTTCCATTAAAGTATTGTGTGGCAAATGGGTTCTCCTCATGATTAGTTTTGAATGTTGTTCGCCTCATGTTTCTAGCTTGGGATCGAGTGACAACCATACAATGGTAGAAGGATGAAAGACAAGGGGATGTACGAGATGAAATGGAGCAAAGATCTTTGATTTGATTTGATTTGATTTGATTGATTGGATTGAAGATTGATTTGATTGATTGAGATGATTGATTGGATAGTTGATTTAAACATTTTTGGAACAAAACCTAAGCATGTTAAACCTTATGATGATACAAACACAAAGGATTTAAAGTAATACCTATTCTACTTGAAGATGGACTTGTGATCTCAGAAAAAATGGGATATCACTAAGGGATTTAAATTACTTGAGACGGACTGATGGTCTACAAGCAATGTTGTGTTTGTTTGAGGATGAAGGTTTTTGATACTTTTGATTAAGTTCTTTCAAACTAAAGATTTGATTCAATTTTGATCTAATGCTCCAAAGGAAGGATGATGATGGAAGAAGTGGAAGAATGATCTAGAAGCCAGGTGTTATCTAATCATATTTCTCAAGAGTTACAAAAGCTTTGTTGAGTGAAAACTTGGCCATGAAATTGCAAACTTTATTGTTGTAAATGATTTTGTCAAGATTTTCACAGTGTTCAATCCCTTGTTTGATGGATTTTGCAATATGTTTAAATTCCTTGGATTTATGAGTGGTTTCCTTTTGCACTCTAAGGACTGGAGATGTGGAAATTTTAACCTTCTTATGCTTCTTAAAACTAGTAATGTCATGGAAAAATTGATTTTGGTCGAGTGAATGAATGATTTAGGACAAATGATTCTAGGGTCTTGTAGATGGTAAAATTTTAATTATCTTGGCCAATTTTTTAAGCTCACTATTTTCAAGCAGAGACAACAGTCTCAAATGGGGATGGCGATCTTTGTAGATGGTGATCTGTGTAGATGGTGATCTGCATAGACAGCGGATCCAGAGCAGAGACGGTCGACTGTGTCTAAGGCAGTGTGTTAAAATTCTAGGCAGATTTTTGATCTTTAGTTTGATTTTGGGTAAATTATTCAATGGAAAGAACTGATTTTAAGAACAAGAAAACCAAAAAAGAACAAACACACATCTCAAAAAAATCCAACAAGGGACAAAGCAACCTTGAGGGATACCAGTAAATGTGACTTTAGGGGATCTTGCTTCAACTTTGTAACATTTTGATTGTGTATGTTCAAATGATTCTTTCAAACCACTTATGTTTTTACTGGGTCTAGCACATCAAAAAATAATTCAAACAGTAGCTACCTTAGGAATTTGGCTTCGCATGAAATATTATAGGCCCATTGCTTGGTAGTCCTTCAGCTCACACAACATGTCACCCCCAGAAGGGCACCCGTGTTTTTGCATTTTTCCAGGTATTGTTGCCGTGCTATGAAGATCTCTTTCGCAACACAATACCCTGGGACACGTATGATGGGAATCTTGGTGGGAGATTTTTCCCTCCCCTTGCACTATAATAAGTCACTGTTCGGAGGTGAATCGGGTAGGATACTACTTTATGGTTTTTAATAAGGTTTCGTGGTGTCCCCGCAATCAGTTTGTATGGTGTGAGACACTTAAGTCTCTAGTTCAACCATGCCAGTATGCTGAGGATATTCACTCAGTATGAAATACCATTGAACATGACCTACCCGAGCTTGAAGGGATAAAGGGGACCTTTGGGTCACACCCTATTTCTATACTGGCTGAAGGGATTACCAGTTTGAGGTCATCCTCTAAAGGGGAAGCGCTCCCTCTAGACAAGCCTCTCTAGAAGCTTGATTAAGCTAAATTTTATGTTCACCCAAGATCCACGAAGACAAGGGGAGCGGATACGGCTATAGTTTAATCAAAGCATCATGTAAATTTAAGGGTTTTAAACTAATGAAAAATAGCTCAAAAGAAGTGTTGATAAACACTTCTTCAAACACACCAAAAAGAGTTCATTTCCAAATTGAACCTAATTAAAGCAACTAAGTATTTTATACCTAAGCAAAAGACACAATAGTGTGTTTAAACATACATGTTCAATTTATTTCCCACTCAGCAAAAAGAAAAGCTTGAAAGGTGTGTTTGATTCACTTTAAGTCATTCAAGAATTGTGAGATTCATTCCCTTAAACAATCAAGATTGAGTGAGGTTTATTTTATACCACATCCATTCCAATACAAATATTTAACATGCAAGTTCATCAAATAATATTTAGAAAATCATTCACAGAACCTGTATGCACTGGTTAGTAGTTTGGAATTTCAAATATGTTAAAAAATACAAAACTTGGGAAAACAAACACAGATGGCAGATTGTCACAGACGGCAATCTGCATAGACAGTGATCGGCGTAGATGGTGATTTGCGCAGACGGTGATCTACAGAAATGGTGATAGACCTGCACAGACAGTGAAAGATAGATAGTCAGATTTTTCCAAAAGGATGCAGATTTATTAAAACTAAACATGACATTTTTTATCAAATTACTTTAGCATTTGAATTTTTTAAAAAGTTTACCACTGTCAAAAACCAGAAAGTTAAAAGTGTTATAAGTTGATAAAAAATAGTTTTAAACTATAGTTTTATAAATCTGTTTTGGACAGGCAGAGACAACGAATCTTCAGCGAAGATGACCGAGTTTCACAGATGGACAAGAAGTGGAGATGGCAATCTGTAGAGATGGCGACTGCAGAGAGGAGATGGGTCTGCGTTAGAGTTCTCCAAAATGTGAAAAATCTACAAAAAATGTTAGAAAATAAGGGACATGGGTCCCACCCGGTGTGCCAAAATGTACATGCTAGAAACCTACCCATTGGGAGCACACTTAGACATGCAAACGTTAGAGAAATAAAAATCAATGAGTTATACTAACATGTCTAAAGCATACTAATAAAATAAGAAAACTCCATCATGACCTCTGATGAGCTGAACAAGGGTACCCAAGACCTTGTCGATTTTCTCTTAGAGATGTTATGTGGGTGTGCTCTCCCAACACAATATCATAAATCCCACTACTTGATTAAGGAATGCAAACTACTGATGGATGAAGAACTCAAGAACAAGTATGAGGAACTTGTCTCAAGCCTCCACCAAATGATTGAAATTAAAATGCAAATTATACTAAGATGTTATGCAAGATCAAATGAAAACTAGAAACTAGATTCATTCACCATTATGGCCTAAGATGTGATTTCTAGATTATCTAAAGCATGAACATGAAAAATAGTCTTAAAATTCTAGCACTAAATTAGCATGATAACAATGCATAAATGAGAGATGATTTGCTCTTGAGAAAGGCCTCTATTTATAGAGTTTTTGGAGGAGAAAGAGGGCTTGGATGAGGTGGAGCTCATGTGCCATCCACATAGGTGCCACATGAGGGACACATAAGCCATGCAAGAGGCCTACTTTTCTCACACATGTGTGAGCAACTTTGGATGTGATGGGTCAAAGTGTACTTAAAGCACACGTGTGAAGGATCTTGTAAGAAGGTGTAAGAGTTTTGGACCAATGAAACACTTTTAGAAACTGTAAGAAGGTGTCATCATAGGTGTAAGAAACCTTGTTGTCACCAAATAAGGATTATTTGGAAAAGTCAAAATTTGGAAATTTGCTCACACATGTGTGAGCAAATAATTAGGAGTAATTGTTGTAAGAATCAAGAAATTATCCTAATTAACCTTAGTTAATTAGTGGGTAGGTTTATTTGGTGAGAGTGATATGAGATAGGGTAGGATCTAGGTTCAAATTAGCTTAATCCAAATTAGATTTAGATTAATTGTGGTTTAGTAGAATTTAGGTCATGTGAAGGAATAAATAAATAAAAAATTTATTTAAAAGGGAATCAATGAGGGATAATGTATTAAATAAGATTTAGTACATTAAAAAGGGGGAGTATTTAAATTAAATTTAAATACTAAGGAGAATGAATCATATTTAATTAAATAAATTTAATTAAATAGATAGAAGAATATAACAAATATAATTAATTAAAATTAAATATAATGTTATGAGAATATTAATTCAATTAATATAAGGATGATTTTGGACATCTACAACTAGTAGCCACTGATTATTTTACGAAGTGGATTGAAGCCATTCCTACAAAAAAGGAAACAAGTAAGGTGGTCACTGAATTTTTAATGGAGAATATTCTGACTAGATTTGTTGTACCTTCAATGTTAATAATGGATAATGCCATGTGCTTTAGATCAAATGAGATAATAGAGTTCTGTGAGAAGTATGGGATCATAATGTCATATTCATCCCCATATCACCCATAGGCAAATGGACAAGCTAAATCTAGCAACAAAAGTATATTGAAGATATTGAAAAAGACTCTTGAAAAGAATAAGAGAGCATGGCATACCAAACTAAGGTTAGCACTCTGGGCTGATAGAATAATAGTTAAAAGGGAATCAATAAAATCCCCATTTGAATTGGTTTATGGTTTACAGTAAAAAAGGCCTATAAACAATTTGTTACCATTATATCAGTTCATGCAAGAAGAGTAGTTAGACGTTTCTGACAGCATGCAGGATAGAATGATTCAATTGGCAGAGTTGGATGAAACAAGAAGAGATAGCCAGAAGGAAAACATTAAATTACAACAGAAGATGAAATATTTGTTTGATAGAAGGGCTATTGATGGAAAATTTCAACCAGATGACCTAGTTCTTCAGGTGGAATGTGAGAGCAGAGGATAAAGTAAAACATAAAATATTTGAGTCTTTATGGCTTGGGCCATTTGTTATTTCACAAATCTTTGGAAAAGATTCCTATTTACTAAAAAACATGGATGGAGAAGATTTTGAGTTGCCAGTGCATGGGTAATTTCTGAAGCCTTTCTTTAATTGAAAAACAAAGTTTTATGCACAAGTAAATATGTGTTATATTGTATATAGTCTCTTTCAGTTGTGTGTTTCCCTTCTGTAGTAGGTTAGTCAGTGTTGACTTTATTTTTTGAAAAGGTCTGCAACCAAAGATTATGAGATTCTTTTCCATAAAATATGTTTAGCCATCCTCAGATAGAGCCACTATTGGATGTATTTCCTATTTTTTGAGTTTGCCCTGAAAATGTTTGAAATGTCTATCATTCCTATGCCCAGAAGGTTAAAAATTATGTTTGAAATTATTTACATACATATGCAAATAATGCTTTATCCCTAAATTTGTTTGAAAATGTCAAAAACCCTGAGCCCTTAGGTCATTTTTATTCGAATTGAAAAAAATCCCTAAATCTCTCAAGCGAGTTCTTTTTTCATGTTACCTTTTTCATAACTTATGTCTAATTTATTTGGATGTGCTAATATTTTAGTCGCCTTGTCTCATGAGAAAGAGCGAATATTTATTATGATCACGAGACTTAGCGAAAAGATTTAGTCGCTTAGTCTCTTAATGAAATATAATATGCTTAAATGGTTATGAGACTTGGCATAGACCACTGATTTTAGATATAATCTAATAGTGGTCGCATTGTCTCTTGTTGAAATCAGTGTTAGTAATATTATTTGGCAACTCTGAGATTGCTCAGTCATGTTATCTCCTAATGTAACCTATGGTCATGAGTTAAGTTCATGTGTTAAAGTTTCACTATTGTCTCTAAGTCTCGTAATCAAATGTGAGTTAAGTAAAAGAACTAGAGACTTAGAAACAACCATTCATCTCATTTTAATAAATCTGACAGCAGTCGGGAAGTCTCCTGATTAAAACTATAGTTTAGAAGTCATTAAGCGACCTGGAGATTCAACAGTTGCTAAGTCTCAAGATAAACCCGGGTTAGATGTCAGATGAAAAATAGTGTTATCATCAAATCTCAGGATGAAAGATGAGTTAAGTAAAAGATTATGAGATTCAGTAATAACCATTGATTTCAAATATAATCTAAAAGTAGTTGCGTGATCTCTTGATAAGATTGAAAATTCAAAAGGTATCTAACGATCAGGAGACTAGAGGTAAGACACGCATCCATTTTTCACTAAGTCTCATAAAATATTAGGGTTTGTAATGAAGATTACATGACTTAGTGACAACCATCAGATGTTGAGGAGAGTGAGATCAACGGTGGTCACATTGTTTCCAGATGCAAATTATAAAGATAAAATAATCAAGTGATTAAGAGACTAAAGTGTTTAGTGGCGAGGTCTCCGAATAAAACATGACTTAAGGAAATTGTCTGAGATAGAGAAACTATGGTCGCCAAGTCTCCAGATGTGACCTACGGTGAAGAACAGTTAAGAGAAGCTTTAGTCCCAATGTCTCCATAAAACAAATGGTTAAGTTAAAAGATCAAGTGATTTGGAGATAACCGTTGATCTAATGATTGATCCTATGACACTCGCTAAGTCTCTTGAGGGAACTGTAGTTATCAAAAACATCAAGCAACAAGGAGATCACTCAATTGCTGGGTCACTAGAAGTTAACTAGATTTTAATAAAGACTTGTTTAAGGTGCCATGATGGAAAATTATTGACCAATTAGAAAACTAAGATTTTGATAGATGGAAAATTAGCTGTAATAAGAGTTAATGCAGCCAAACAAATTTGATTTTGATTTCTTTTCAAATTTTACAAGGTTATATATGCAAAAGAACTCATTAGAAATTGGTTACCTGATAGTTTGAATGCCACTGATAGAACCAAAAATTGATGTCACAATGCATAGAACTAATGGTGAAGTGATTGAATTACTAGTTCGAAGAGACATCTGCATTGAATTCTCAATTATAAGTAAGTCTGTCTGTTGTTATTTCATTTTTACTAGCTTCCAATTTCTCAGAGCAAAGAGTTCATAGAGATTTTAGTGTTTTATGAGAAAAGTTGAACCTCCAGCAATAAGTGATTCAGAAAGGTGATTTCCTGATTCAGTATTCAATAAAGATTGTAGTTGACAGTGTTCTAAGAGTTTAGAATTGTAGATTTCAAAGAAATTCAAAGTTGGTGGTGAGGGTTTTTGAGAAGTTTTGTTTCAATATCAGTGATAAGGGTTGAGAATAGAGCAGAAAGGGAAGATGAGCCAAGCACATAGTATGACATCCACTAGTGGAAGAAGTGATGATGTCGATGATGAATCAAAGGGAAAGAAGAATTATTCTGATGAATTTCTCACTTTGCTGCCAGGGTCGAGCCAAAATTGAAAGGTAAGTGTTGATACCTTCATTAGTTATTTATCCTACATTAGAGATGCAAAAACCTCAGGCTCCTCAGGAAATTCATTACTTAATTATTACTTAAACAATAGTGATAGGCCCATGCCAATTTCAAACCCTTGGACTTGTGGATTATCCAGGTTGATTGTGCTAGATTTCTTTGTAGATGTTGACTTCATATTAGGATTGGCCAGTAGATATGATCCCCTAACCAATAAAATTACAAGGATAATAGAAAACCCTTGCTTACCTTGGACCGAAATACTTTCATGAAGGCCTTGAATGTTTACTACCCTATGACCACCGAAATAAATTTGGAGAGCCTAAAAAATAGATATACCAGAGAGTTTGGCATTGCTGCCAAGTTGATCAAGGAACATCATGTTCCTAAGAAGATGAAAAGATACATAGCACCTTTTCTAGGAGAAGCCCCATATTTTTACAAAGACTTGAATTTCTACATCATGTATATAGCATAGACACTATACAGAGTGCTTGGAAAGGATGGTGGAGCGGAGAGAATCACCTCAGATATTTTGATGATGGTGCTAGATATACAGAGCCTCCATACTACTTCTAATTATGACTACATCTAGTATATCATTGATCAAATGCACCAAGGATTTGTAGATATACACACCAAGAAGGATCATCCAAAATTTATGCATTATTCAATCCTTATGCATTTGATCCTATTCTACAATTTTCCACTGATGAATTTTCAGTTTTTGTAACCACAAAGGTTTCACCATGGTCAAGCTAGCCCTGTTCGGTTCTAGATCAAAGTGTGGAACTATACCTCCAGGGAACACGAGTTTTGTGCCTTTGAAAATTGGATAGTTTATCCAATTCTTAAATTCTTAGGTGTTGATAAGAGTAGGTTTCCTATTAAGGTAATACAATTGTTGAGGCCCTGTCAATATCTTGATAAATGGCCAGGAGACCATAATTGGGGAGACTTCTATTATGAGAAGAACTTCACACTACTAAGGGTATATGGTTGTACCCACCCTCCCCAGATATAACCATCTCATGTGCCACCAAGGATAGCTGAAATGAATTTCATTAGGCAGCTCATTTTGACAGATAAAGAGCATTTGGCACCACATGGGAAGGTTACTTTTACCCCAAGGCAATTCAGATTTACAATTTTACTATTGGGAAGAAGGCTCTAGACCTAGTGAATAACTGGATGAATCATTACAGGATGAATGTTGCCCTGCATAGATATGTTGATATAGAGGCTTTCATCCTTAGTGCTAAGAAATTGCTGACACTAACCATCCCCTACACAAAAGAACATGAAGAGTGCATGGGGGAGGATTTAATCAGAAATATTTTGGAGGATGAGGAGGTGGAAAAAAGAGAAATTAAGTTCAATGAACTTATGGACCTGGAGAGGCAGGTGAAAAGAAAAGGAATAAAGTTGGAGGTTTCTACCCTGATATGGCTTATCTGAAAAGGCTAGATGTTATGATTGAATCTCATACTCTCCTATGAAATCAATTATAAGATGCATTAGTGGTTCCAGAGAAAGGCCACAAAGAGGATTCATAGTCTGAATATGATGACAGTGATGAGGGATATCCTTCACCCACTTCCTATCTGAATTATCAAGTAGTTGTAAAAGAGCGGGCAGTTGAAGGAGAGGATATCACTAACCTAACAGAGGTCCCAGAGAAGGAAGTAACAAATGAGCCCCCACCCAAGAGACAAAAAATAGAAATAGGGGAATCTTCTAGGAAGAAGAAGACATATAGAATTGGAATTCTAATATCTGGAGATAGGCCCTATGATCACTTGTTGAGAAAACAAATCGGGGCAGGGAAGAAACTGGAGAAAGATGCAGAAGAAGAGGAAGAATTACCTCTTAGGTCATGTGCAGATAAGAGGTTGATGCATCAAGAGGAATTACTGAAGGATGAAAAATTCATTAAGACAAAAGAATTCAAGGATTTCCTCATATGAAATAAGAAACAACAAGTTGGAAAATAGTTGCAATTAGCAGGTGATGATCCAGTCACCCAAGAGGCTTTACACACTTTGAAAGATTATGATCTTGAATCTGAGGAGATTAGACCAGAACAAGAAAGACAATTGGTCAAGGACAATGGGGTATTATTTGTGAAAGGCTAGGTTTTGTCTTCAGCCTTTATAATTGATCAAATAAGAAGACAACCTGATGTTAAATTGTCATCAGAAACTCAATTTGGAGATATGATCAAAGGGTTTGGATATAAACCTAAGTCCCATGTAGTTGCAATGTGGAGCTTAGATCCTAAATATCAAAAGCCATCCCTTCTAATTATTCAGGAAAAATGGAGGGTAATAAGATCATATGGACACTCTAGAATACAGGGGATTTGGAGATATCCCAAGTACTGACTCTGTTTTCTCAGCTCAATGAGGCAAAGACAACCCAACTATCAGAAAAACTACAAAAACTCATAAGTCATACTAGTGATATTGTTAAAGATAGGGAGCTAGCATTGGTAAAGATCAAAGAACAAGAGAAACTTGTAGATGAGTTAACCAAACAGTTACTACAAATAACATAACCTACCCCTATTGAGCCAAAAAAAGTGATGGATGTTGAGATCCAAACAGAGGATACATGGGAGATATGTGCTGGAACAAAGCTAGGAGTCACATAGCATAATAATTTTTTTTTGGAGGTATTGACTTCAATTTTGCAGCATAGAATTAACACCATAAATGCTGAGATTGATGTGGTGTATGGGGCCTATGGAAAGTTTCCAGGCCTACAAGTAGAAGTCACTATTTTTTTGACAATTTTAAATCCATATTATTCAACCTGGTCTGGTAAGGCATCACTTTTTGAGAGGTTGGCATCTGTGCAACCATTAAGGTTTGATTTTCTAGAAATAGTAACTGTGGATGGTACAAAGATAGAGAAGATTGGGGCCACCTTGTCCTTTTTCAAAGGAAAATCAAATCACATTGAGGCAAGGTTAAAAATGTTTGTGGTGAGTTATAATAGGTTTATACCCCCCATTATAACTGAGGATGATAAGATCAAGCCATTAGGGCTATGGGGATCAAAGTTTGATAATGTACTTCCAAAAAAGGACATTTATGTATCTAATCTAGGAGAATTAGATATGGAGAGGTACAATAAACTTCTAGATGAAGCAATAAAGGGAGAATCGGATTGTAATAAGTTCATCACAGATGTTAAAAGCATAACAAATGCTAGGTGGGAAAGGCAGAAGGCTCAACTGGAAAGTATTCAGAATTTTGAGTGGCCTAAGGAGAAAGATGTGATAGCATGGGACATCATGACAATGCTGAAGAAGAGGAAGCATGTCACAGTTGACTTGGATGTCATGGATGAAGAATGAAGGACACCTGGCACATGCTCTCCAAGCACAAGGAAGTTAGTAATCTTAAAGACTAGTGTAGATTAGCCTGAAATGGTGGTCACTAGATCTCAATATAATATCAGATGCTATCTTGAACAACTACAGACAAAGGCACAAGAGCTCACAAAAGGACAAAGTGCAAATCTGATTTTATTCTACAATCTTTTCCATTCACCGCTTGGGGATTTCTTGTATTTTGTCTTTACTATGTTTTAAGGGTTAGGTCTTCAAATCATCCAAAGCTTGTTGCATCCTTGTCTTAAGGATTCCAAGATGATTTGAGACTATAAGTATATAATTGTAACCATTTTTTAAGGGAGGGAGAGTTGGAAGTTTTAATATAATTACAAGGAAGACTAAAATTGTGTCTAAACCTTTGTACTATTTTGTCTATCTATATGTATTTGAAGCTTTAAGACATCAATAGAAATATTTTGCAATCTATTTTCTACATCTGAATTGTCTCTTTAAATTTATGTTATAGTTCTTGTGTGATTATATGTAAGGAATTTAAGCACACTGATCATAAGGTGATTGTGCAGTTACTTGTAAGTTCCTTCAAGGAAGGATTAAATTGTTTCAAGTAAACTTAGGGAATATAGCATTAATTTGAGGATTTGATGATAAATTTGTAGGAAGAGGATTGTATATAAGGTATTCTATCTTTTTTGCAAGTGTTTTATTGATTACGTTACTATGGATTTATACAAGATATTGGCTCATAGCCCAGGGATTAGGCACTGGTTTTTTGTTTGCTAAGTAATTGATTCACAATCCAATATTTTCAAATTACTTAATCATATGCACAACAAAACAAATAATTCCATTCAAGTGATTGTATTCTTAGGGTACAGTTTAGTTTGCTAATTCCTTGAAGAGAGGATCATTAGGTTGTCCCTCCTAATATCAAAAGGAAGAAGGATGAAAATCCTTATCTCATTGGTTTATGTTGTCAAGACCATAGCCTGGCTTATAATAGTCTATTTTAAATTAATCATTGCAATCTCCAAGCTATTTTATAAGTTATTACAGTGAGGTTAGAAGTTACAAACCAGTTAATGAACTAGTCCACTAAATAAATTGACTGAAGAATCAGTAATATGTTATAGGTAATATCTTCCTGAGTCTGTGGAGCTCAAAAAAGAAGGAGGTGATAATAGGTATCCTCAGTATTATCAAATACCTCATCAATTAGCCTTTCTCTTGCATAAAAAGTAGTTTTCATTCAAGTATATAAGTATACTATCATTTTAGGGTTGTGCTACAAGAAAAAGAGCTAAGACACATCTCCATCGATACTCCTAACAAGGTAGATCATCAGAAGTGATCAAATTGTAAGCCTTAACCGGCCCCTTCCAATCTGCAAATAGTGAAGTTTTGTGGGTGCCATCCCCACTGTAATTTTTACTTCCTAACAGGAGTTTTCTGTGATATCATATCTTGTGTTATGTGTCAATTACTTTCATGAATGTTTTTATGAATGATTCACATGTTTATTAATGTTATGAATTGATATAAGTCATGTCAAGATAGTTTAGATAAGATTGAATGGACATGCAATTTATTACAAAGGACACAAAAAGTTTTAGAGGTACTTATTCACCGCTCCCCTCTCAGTACATACTTCCCATTAATTCCAGCAATTTCATCATAGTCACCATCATCATCATCCAATATACCCTCACTAGCATGATTACATTCCTTGTCTTTTGAATATTTAGACTTGAAACAATTAGGTTTGTGCTTTGGAACTCTTGTAGGACATCTAGATGCAAAATGACTAATCTATTTATATGAAAAACATTTGGAAGGTAATTTTCCTTCAAATTTACCCTTACCTCTCTTTTCTCTTCTAGAAATCAGTTCCACAACTTCAACTAGCTTTCTTTATTCCTCCTGTATATGAAGTTGTGAATAAAGAAAGCTAGCTGAAGTTGTGACACTCCTTCCAGTCAAGTGGCCAGTCTGTCTTTTTCATATAAATATATGTTGACATCAGTGACAAAACATG